>JAEQBH010000621.1:0-600000 GCA_016808115.1 Tetrastigma voinierianum | reverse complement strand
ATACGGTGAGGTGAGCGGGGTGAGACGGAAGGTGTCACGCATCTCTTCATTTTCTTTAGAGACACCATGGCCACATGGTATGCAGTCGTTACCATATGGTTACATTGATACTTAGGAAGAGTTGGTAGAAACATGTAAAGGCGATTCTTTCCCCGTCTCTCACTTGAGGAGACGAGAGATAGTGTATTCAACTGAGGGGAAGATGAGAGCACATGTAGCTTGGGAAGATTCGAAGATTCTTTGAAGAGGTGCCGATGCATGGAGTAAATCAAGACTGGTCGGACATAGTGTATCATGCTCACGAATGATACATCTAAGGAGTATTATCGATGCCGTCTTTATTGGAGCATTGTGAAAAGTCTTGAAGGCGAAGTCTCCTTAGAAGACTTAGCAAAATGCAATATGAAAGTTCCATCGAGTTTTCAGAGAAGTATAGAGGAAAGGGAGTCGTAGGCGGCGAAGATGGCTGACCATGGAGAAGCGAAGTTAGGATGCCCATGTCATGGGATGGACAAGCAAGGAAAGTGCACCTTGCTCATGAAATAGGAGCCGTGGAAAGAGAACTTATGAAGAATCTTTGAAGTGCCAACGAAGAAGATTCTTAAAGTCTTTGAGGAGGTCGATTACGTGAGCAATGAAGAAGCTATCATTTTCAGCCCAATCTAACGCCCACACACTTCTGACCAGTGGCTGAGGCCATGAAGGAATTTCGTATGGTGGAGGGGCATTACATGTCCCAAGGCAGGAACAGAATCCTCAGCAAGGATATCGCGTACGAGTTCAGACAAAGGAGGAAGCGAGAAATGAATATCGAGGGTGGAGGATCCAATAAATTTGAAGAGCAGATGCTGTAGTTCATAAGGAGACAGAGGTATTCTGATTCCATGATATAAACTACTCAGTTGGAAGCTTTCAAAGTCGATACTCGGAATGTTTGAGGAAGAACACTAGCGCCTCGTTGAAAAATTTAGAGACACGATTAAGGAGCGTAGCCACAGATATGCAATGGAACAGGGGGCATTCCTGGTGACCTGTAAGAACCCAGGTGCATGCGATCCAGTTGAGAAGTGGGAAAGATTTGGCTTGACAGCAAAAGATAGAAGGTGAAAAGAAGAGTGAGTGAGAAAGAAAAGGCGAAGAAAAGCGAAAGAGCGACCCGGCTTGATCATTTGAAGAGTAATGACCGAGGAAAAGAAGGAAGGGTACCAGCTTATACTCTGCGGTGCACCCTCCACGAGACTTCAGAAGTCAAGGAGAAGAACAGTTTTCTAAATTCTTGGATATTTTCAAGAAAATAGAAATAAATATTCCATTCAGAAGGTGTCAAATTGAATGCTTTATGCAAAAAATTTATGAAGGAGATACTTAGCGAGAAAAGAAAGATAGGCGAGGAGGGTATAGTAAATTTGGCCTTGCGGTGCCATTATCCGGCGAAGCTCAGCCAGATGAAAGACCTGGCGGTTTCACCATTCCACACTCCGTAAGGAAGTATGAATTGAAAGCTTTGATTAAGGCGAGTATAAATTTGATGCCTTTAGCTCGGTTGTGCGAGAGACTTAGTTTGGGGAACTTACCCCCAGCGGCAATTACATTACGGATGGCTGATAGATCGATAGCCTGACCATAGGGCGTGGAAGATGTGCTAGTCGAGGTTGGGAAATTTGTGTTCCACGGTGGATTTTGTTATCATGAAGATGGAGGAGGACACCCAAGTTCCTTTGTTGCTTGGAAGGCTTTTCTTAGCAATAGGAGCTGCCTTGATTGATGTACAGAAAGGTGAAATGACACTCAGAGTTGGTGATGAAGCAGTGTAATTTAATCTTAATAGGATTCTGGAACATCCTGATGTAAAGTCAGACAGTTGTATGGCTATAAGAAACACTAGCCTTCTCATTGATGAATTGAATTCTGATTGTATCAATCAACACTCTATTAATGAAATTGAGATGAATTTTCAGTACCTTGAGAGCTTTGATTGTGAAGTTTTGCCTTCAAATTTGTTTAACAAGGAAACAGTCTCAAGTATAAATGAAAAGCAATCCAAGATGAAAGCCGAGACGAGCAGCCAGAGCTGTCATTAGGGAGGGAAGCCTTCCCAGTGAAAATTTAACATTGAAAGAATTGCCAGTCATTTTAAAATATGAGTTTTAGAACTGGAAAAGAAAACCGGTCATTATATCAGTTGCATTATTTGGAAGTGAAACGAAGTTGCTGATAATTTTGAGGAGATCTGAGGCGGTGGCAGTGCGATTGAAGATGCGAGGGTATCGGTCCCCTCTGTTGTATGCCGCAAAATCTTTGTGGCGGGAAGAGAATCTGAAGACTTATTGAGCATCGAAAGGAGAGATTTGAACCGGTGATGAAAGAAGTTGTTAGAAAGAAGTTACGAAATGGTTAAATGTAGGCTTTATATCGCTATATCGAGATAGTTCTTGGGTAAGCCCGGTACATAATGGTTCCCGAAAGGTGGATTCACTTTATGTCGAGAAATGAAAAGAATGGCCAGTTCTGAAGCGACGAGGATGGAGGGTGTGTATTATTCTGAAAATTGAATCTACTGGCCAAGAAAGGATCATTTCCCGCCTTTCATTGATCGAGATCTTTGGGCGGGTTGGCGGGACACCCAATTTTGTTTCATGATGGATGTGGATATGTCCGGTTGCTATTACTGAAGATCGGGGAAAACTACTTTCTGCCCATTTGGTACTTTTGCTTTTAGGAGAATGCCATTTGGTTTGTGTAATGCTCTTGGTACCTTCAGTGTGATGTCTATATTTTACAATTAAACGAGAAGAAGTTGAGATCTTCATGGATGATTTGGTGTATGGATCCCGGTTTTGAGCGATGCACGCATAACACAGAAGTTGGTACTTGAGTCTGAAGCAGAGGAGAATGGCTGCGAATTGGGAAAAATGCCATTTATAGTTCTGAAGGAATTGTCTTGGGGCGCATGATTTAACGGGGGCTTAAGTAGACCGGACAAAAGTTTCAATTATAAGAGACTTAATGCCACCTTTGATCGAGAATCGAAGTTTCTTAGGACATCTTTAGTTTATAGAAGATTTGAGAGACTTCTCAAAATTGCTAGACCCTTATGCGAGATTCTTTGGAAAAGATCTTAGAGATTCCATTTTGATGGAAAACTGCGAAAGCACATTTGAAGAATCAAATTCAAACTAGTTAGGCTCCCGTCATGGCAAAAACCCGGTTGGAGCAGAGAATTTGAAATCATGTGTGATGCAGTGATTTTGCGATAGAATTTGTATTGGAACGAAAAAGGAAAAAGTGTTAGGCCATCTACTATGCTAGCGAAACCTTTAATGAAGCACGAAAATTACTCTGCACTGCGAAAGGAGATGCTAGCAACTTAGTGTTTTTTGCATGTGAAAAGTTCGGGTCATATTTGGGGTCGTATTTGTTATACACTGCGATCATGCGGCAATTAAGTATCTAATGGCGAAAGAAAGAAGCAAATCAGATTGATCGGATGGGTATTACTACTGCAAATTTGATTTAGAAATAAAGACAAAAAGTAACAATGTGATAGGCGATCACTTGTCAGAATAGAAAACCAGCATGCAAGAGGAAGAGAGAAATAAACGAAAATTTTCGGATGAAGCGATTATTTCGGTATCATTCAATCCTTACTGATATGCGATATTGTGAATTACTTAGCTGTGGAGTTATGCCACGAGTTCGACTACTAGCGAAAAAGCTAGAGCGGCGTAGTCTTGCATCTGGGATGACCCATTATTGTTTAAAAGAGGGGCCCGATACGATTATAAGGAGATGTGTACGGAAAGGTGACGGAAGATTTTAAAATGCCATGCATCGCCTTATGGAGGACACTGCGGGGAGATAAATAGCCCACAAGTTTCTTGTTCGAGTTTCTTGGCCTCGATTTTGGGAGCATTTTGAATGGGTAAAGTTGTGTGATCGATGCGAATGGAAATATCAGCAAAAGGCATAGGTGCCTGAGGTATCACAGTGATCTGATTGTTTGATGTATGGGAATGGATTTTATGGGTCCTTTTCGATTTCATTTGGAAATATATACATACTCTAGGCGTAGTTATGTATCCAAAATGGGTAGAAGCGGCGGCATGTCGAAGGAATGATGCTAATACGATTCAATGGGTTTTTACAAATGAATATTACCGGCCAGTTTGGGACACGAACGCTATCATTAGTGATGGAAGCCATTTTGCAAATAAGGTGTTTGACAAACTTATGAGCGGATATGGTATCGAACACATTATGAGCTTAGCTTATCATCCACTCAGCAAATGGCGAGGCTGAAATTTCAAGAGAAATGAAAAGAATTCACGGAAAGAGTAGCAGCTCAGCGGGAAAAGATTGGTCTTTGAAACTTGATGATGCGCTATGGGCATCTGGGGTACGCTTTTAAAACTCCATTGGGATGTCCCCATGCAATTGGTCTTTAGCGGGAAACCATGTCACCTCCCTCTTGAGCTGGAATCTGAAAGCCGTGGGTATCAAAGAAGCTGTTCGATTTAAAGGCGCTAGGAAGATGACTACTCGATTAAATGAATTGGAAGAGTTGAGAGGAATGAAGCCTACGATAGTGTCGAATCTCTGAGGATAAAACAAAAAATGGCATGATCAATTTTGAGGAAGGAATTTAAGGCGGGAGATCGGGTCTTGTTATTGACTCAGTTAAGGCTCTTTCTAGGAAGGTGAAGTCTAAATGCAGGTGGACCATTTACAGTGGTATCAAGCACATAATTTGGGGCAGTGACACTTAGAAACAGCAAACAAGAGGATTTCAAAGTTAATGGTCGAAGATTAAAGCATTACACAGGGAAGCGATTGAAAGATAAACCCTTGGTTACGAGACGGAGAAAATTGAAGAAATAGAACAATGGCGACGAGAGAAAGTTCGGCTAGAAGCTAAAAATGGGCGGCTTGTGGAAGCGATCAAATCCAGTTTGTTTTTAATCATTTGTTATAATTTACAATTTGTGTGTTTAAATTTCTAATAGCTCATTGTGATTTTACTAATTTTTGATTTAAGATTAGGTAAAAAGTTTTGCAGGATAATAAAGATTGAGCAAAAGATGTAGAATCAAATGGCTCGGGCGAAATGTGACCGAGACTGACTCGCGGCAATTCACGGGGAAGAGCGCTATTTGAAAAGGGACATTATTTCCACATAAGTGCTGTGAAAATTGAATAGAATACATATGTTTGGATTCTTTGTGTGGAAATGATTTGTTGATGATGAGAATTTGCTAAATTGATCGAGAATGAAAAGTTGTACGATCATTAACTTTAGAGCGAGTGCGAATTAGGTGTGATAAAAACTTATGTGACATAGGTGAAGTCGACAGAGATGATTTTTGTCACTTGGTCGGTGCGGAAAGGAAGAACAAGGGTGATAATCGTGACAAAGTTACGTAGTGAAAAGAAATTGAGGTCGCGATGGGAACATTTGAATTCGCGCAAGAGTTATTCCTTCAAAGAAGAGTGATGAGGTCGACATAATGATGTCGTTTTTGATGTCAGCGGCGATGTCGCGAGACGATGTGCGCACGAGGATGACTTGTCCTCCCACGGGTAATTCATGTCGCGAAAAATAATATTATGCCGCGACATAAAGAAAAGTTGCAGTGGGCGACTTTTTAATTTTATACCAAATTTAATGGCGACACCGCAAATAAGCGACATAAATTTAAGTCGCGTGGCCCATGAATAAATGAAATAATAAATAGCCTGATAATAATTGAATTGCAAGCGTTGAGGATCTCTCCTTCCGCTATCGTCTCCTTTCGTGAAGCAAATTCAACTTTTCATTTCGCATCTTCACGGTTTTGATTTGTGAGCCACTGAAATCAGAACCACTTCTAAAAAAACCTTCAGATTTCTCTAAATAGTAGAGACCTTTGAACCTCGTCGGAAATCTGAGCAAAAATCATGGAGGAATATATTGACCCGAAAGGAGGTTCATCTGGAACCTCACGAGGAAGAAAGCAGGATGTCGAACGACTGAGATTCAGCTAGTTGCGAGGCGACGAGAAGAAAAGGGGAAAGAAAGCGGCGAAGAAGAAGATGAGTTCGTCTCAGATAAACCTTTCTATATGGAAGAAGTGCGAGAGCGAGGATTTGTAGGAGAAAGGGGATTGACAGGCTCATCTCCCCCTTTTCAGGAATTGATAGAGCAAAGAGGGTGGGAGAAATTCTGCAAACATCAAAAAGATGGTTATGCAGCAGTTGTTAGAGAATTTTACTCCAACCTTGTTGGAAGAAAGTGATTCGTGCCCACACGGTAAGAATTTGGTTGAATCATGATATTTATATACTGGTTCCTCCCTATTTGCGGTATTGAAGCTACGCAGTATAGTGAAGTCCCAGAGCTGATTTGAACACGGGATGGTTTTTCATCCCAGAAATGGTTTACGTGGGGCATGAAGGTAAGGCTTTCTATTTGGACTTTTGGATTTGTGTCCAGCGTAAATGGTTTCAATGAAATTGCAAAAGCTGGAAATGGTAAGCGAAATTTAAAGTGAAGAAATTAAACTTTGAAGATTTAGGTCACTGACTTGACAAGCTAGGGCAAACACTGTTATCCTCGAGGTTTTATCCTCTATGTGGTCGACACGGGATCTGAGTTATGGCTATTTTTGTTTAAAATACTAACATTCCTTTATCATTTTCTAAGAATTTATTAAAAGCCATCTAAAGAATCATAGCGCATCTCTCACCCAGAACCTTGAACCACAAAGTATGGAGTATTGTGAAAACGATAAAAGTCGATGTTATTTAACCTAATTTGAAGAGAACCACAACATGTAAATATTATCGAAATGTTTAAAACCATCCCCAGAGCAACTGATCTGAAAGCATGGAAGTATTGGCGAGTGATAACATCCCATGTTATGCAAGCTAATTTTGAAAATAAGGGCCATAAATACACTACGTGACTTTTAGTACAAGGACAACATGTAACCGCCTGAAGCTAAGCTTCCTTCCTCTTCCAAAGGAAGGAGGCAGCAACATCTCTTGAGTTGTCGTCCTCAGAGGTGTGTTTAGCGTAGGGAAAAGTGAAAGAAAGAAAAGAGAGAAAGAAGAGAAGAGAGAGAGAGAGAAGAGAGAGAAAATAAAAGCAAAGCTTAAAAATAAAACAATTTATTTACAAAACAGTAAAAGAAAATAACACAAATCACGAAAAACTTGTATTCTGTCTATCCTCCTCTTTTATTACAAAACATGAGGGGTATTTATAGACTCACTCGGTATGAAAATGCAAAAACCTAGCAACTAAGCTAAGTTATAGGATAAGAGAGTAATTCACTAAAAATGAAAGGCGGTTGCATTAATTACAAAGCATGACGAGGTATGCATTTCAGCTCTGAGGATGAATTTAAGCTAAATTGTGAATTGGGCAGAATGTAGCGAAAATTGGAAAATTTAAAGGGATTGCATTTTAGCTAGCTAGAAATTTAAGCTAAAGCTAGCGAAAATAATGAAGCAGCGTAATTCGCTAATGAGCGGTGTTTGCGAAATGGGATTTGGTTTAAGCGAAATTCATCATTTTGGAAACTGCGAAACGAGGTTGCGAAATTAAAGCAACTGCGGGCGGTGGCCAGATATTTGCAGGGAAATTCTGTTTCTTGTTCTTATGCCTCTCATCCTGTCTTCAAGCGCATCTCGTTTCTTCCATTTCCCTTTGTTTTTCCATCGATTTTTAGGCTTGTTGATGGGCGAGACTAAATTTAAGACCTCATGATTGATCATTTTGCATTGTGGTTGAAGCCTAGGGTGTAAATACCTCTGAAAACAACGAAAACATGCTCCCGAATGGCATAAGTGTTACTAAGATGACAGACTCTTCAATTGGGATATATGGCATGATTAATGATCAAAAGTACTGAAACACATCACAATATAGGGTTGAAATTGTACTTTTGAGCACTAATCACACCCAGCCAGAACGTTGCTAGTCCATACTTGTCTGGAAATAAGAATTGAGATGCATGTGGTGATTTTCAAAAAAGGTTGTGTTTCAAAAGGTTATTGTATATACAAACTAACATTACTTTAAAGTGAACAATTGAAATCAACATTTGAAAACCTATATCTGAATAAAATCCATAAAGGAACAATTTTTAGAACAACCTTTGTTTCCATGATTTTCAACTTGGATTTCCACCTAAGTCATAATGGTTCATTTGTATCTAGATTGAGTGATAAAATGCAAAATTTGTTTCCTGACCTAGCATTGACATGGCCTTAAAGCTGTTGAACAAAGAATTAAGATAGGAATTTGGTTACCACTTCTCTGCTTTCCAATTATATTGTAGGATGCAATGCTTAAAAATCAGGCTTCACGAAGTCCATGTAACGGGGTCCAGGCTCCCGACCAATTAAGGTTTAGGGCATCGAAGCGAAAGGATCGAGACCATAACTCTAAAGGCTTCACCCGGGACTTGGCCGACTTGAATCAGCTACAATGCGGCCCAAATTCTACCTATCCACCCATGTAACGAACACAAAATCGATGACTCCTGACATGAGCTTAGGTCATCGGGTTTCAAAGGCTTCGCCATACACCTCGGACCGTGCTCGGGTTTCAAAGCAAAACTTCACGATTTTATTCTTCTTTTTCTTCTTTTCTTTTTCTTTTTCTTTTTCTTTTTGGAAGACAACATTGGTCTTCAATTGTTGGTAACTCAAAGCAGGTTCTAGGTTGTCAACATACTAAAATGGGTTTGCGAGAAGTGGAGAGGCACTCTGAATTCTGACCTATTGAAGCGATCTAGAGTGGGTGTGTGACATATAAGGGAAATTTCCAAGTTGAACATCTTTGGAGCAGTGTTGAACCTGGTGTTTCAAGCATGGAATTTGTTCACCAACATATAGGTGATAAATATGATGAACAATTATCAATTTTAAGCGATTCAATTGTTCGATTTGAAAGCGATTCATTGTTCAATTTGAAACTGATTGATTGTTGATTTAGGCGATTCAATTGTTGATTTGAAAGCGGTGTTAATTATGTAGTTTGAAAGAAAAACACATGCTTGTACATAAGGGACCACGGTAAACACAATATAAAAGGCCGAATATATATATATATATATATATATAATAGAGTAGCTTTGATATAGCGAAATGGCTTAATACATGCATAGAGGCTACACCACAAACATATCACGCACTCTTATGGCTATCTGAAAAATCATAATCAAAATTAGTAGGCGGTTGATAAAAATTTGAAACTATCACGTAAATCAAAAAGAAACCCTAACCACCTGCTATTTGTGGTGGTGGTGGTGAAATCTTGCGAGTGGCGCCGGGATATCTGATAATGAGGTACGCATCGGTGGCGAGGAGGCTCCTCTCTCGGGAGTAGGATCATGGGAAGACCCGGGTGAATTAAGTGATGCGGTGAGAAGCAATAGATAACATCCCAAGGGAGTGGCCTCGACTCGAGCGATCTACGGTCATGTCTTTGCATCTTGAAGTACTGAGTGGTACGCTAGTGTGCGATCGCATCCATCACTCCCGACCATCTCTCGTGACATGTAATCACTCCGTGTGGTGTCTTTGAATATGAAGGCCGGGAGTATCATGAGGCTGCTTGTTTGAAGTAGTGGGTGGAGGAGATGGAGAACGATGAAATAAGTGGGAGGCCTCTGTACCTCGGGCTCGGGAGGCAGGCCTTATCATGCGCATGGGTGGTCATCGACCTCTGATGGGCACCCCCTCCCTCCTGATCTCGGCGGCGTATATGTAAAATGGACGAACAGTCATAACTCGGTCCACTTTGCTCTGCAATGTAGGCATCTGTACCGCGTCTGTCGGGCTCCTAAGTCATATGCTTTCGAACATAGGAAAGAGCTGGGTGGCAAAGTGGTGTGGCTCTGCTCGTCTGAGTTCTATGTGGACTAATATATATTTGTAGGTGAAGTCATCACCCCATTTCGGATGGGCTAAACCGAGAAATTGCCAGAGATGGAATTCTGATGCCTCAGATAAGCCCCCCTCCCTCTGCATAATCTTTGTGGGGAATAGCGGAGTCTTGCTTGACGGATGGTCGATGGCGGCATATGGGCGGAAGAGCGCGCCTCAGATAAAGAGCTGGACAATTTGTGGCATCCTGTGATTACTCAGTTCTGTCGCTGGGCGGAGGGTGAGCGATCTACGTAACCCTCGACGTGTAGCGGTATACGCAATCTCAAAAATTTCTTGAAATCGCCGTGGGCCCAGTACCACGGCGGTCATCTATCACGAAGTGAATCTGCGGACCATCATCCTGGATGTCATAGATGGTAAACTGTCTGACCACTCTCGGGTAGTAAAACTGTCTCGGAGTCATATCGGAAGCGAATACCTCGATCAATCTCGCGACTCACAGTATGCAGGATTAGGCCATCAATCCGGGAACGTCATAGTCGACCTCACAACTGAAATGGTGGTATGTAGATCGGCATTCCCGAATCGGTGTCCATAAACGTGGGCTATCACGATCATGAGGCGGTGAATTGTGGTGAAGGTGTCGCCTCAGCCGCTGATGTGACTGGTGATGGTGGCGGTCGAGAAGATGATGATTTCGCTGGGCCCAGTGCGGCCAGCAGTGGACCCTCTGGCTCTCCTCACGAGTGCGGGGGATGGGGGCCCCGGGGTCCCATCCGTCACAATGCTTGTCAGATCCCGAGGCTAGTCAGTGCAGCCTGGGGACGGAGTGATGGCTCACGAGTGCGCTCCTCTGACCTCTGTTTCAGGTGTCTTAAATCTCACCCAGAAGTAGAATCTGGGACCCACCCCTGTACGGACCATATCGATATATAAAATAAAGCTAACGGAAAGGGTGGACTCACTTTGAATATGGCGGGGCTGTATGTACGGCGAAGCTCCACCCCAGACCTGGCCCGAATCACACTGAACCAGGCCTCGAACCCCGGGGGCTGTGAGGCCCGAAATGGACCACAGACCCGTGTAGAAGGCTCAAAATATGATCGGGACAACGATGCGAGCTCTCTAAGCGAGCAGAGCCTGAAGTGTGACTCGAATCTAGCGATGGCTGAATGGGGCCGTACGTGTGGTGAGGGGGCTCGAGAGGCGAGGCACGGCTCGGGCGAGCTACGATTAAGGCGGGATGCGGGGGCTACTTGTGACGTCATTTAGACGGCTCGATGGCCGTGGTGGCGATCTTGGGATGCGGACGGCGCCCCCAGGCGACTGGGGCTCGGCGGTGAGATGAGGCGGTACGCTGGAATCTTTAGGGCACGAGGGGAGGGAGCTGAATCTTGGGTTGATTTGGCTAATCCCTCACTTAAATATTGCATTTGAGCAGTAAGATAATTATTTGTGTGCCTTTTAAGCTACTCCTACTGAATTTGGCTCCGAGATGGTCTTTCTGCATTCAAAAACTTTAAAATTAATTACTAATATTAAATAATAATATAACTAAAAAATTATTATTATTAAATTTACTATAATACTATGATTAATATTTGAAACATACTATTTTCATATACAAACTAAATTATATTGAAAGGAAAAATTGCTAAGTTAACAATTTTTGAAAAATTATTAAGACTAACAGAATTAACTAATATAAGACAAAAATTAAAATTTGTGAAATTTATAATCAGGTTTGAAAACAGGAACCGGTTCGAGTTGAGCTTCGAGGGATTAGGAGGATGATCTCCTCGGCCCATGCGATGGCACAGGCAGCTCCGTGATGTTGGTGCTTGATTGTTGATCGGTTCTCGGTGATGGTGTTGAATTGAGCAATTGACTTCTTTGTTGGTGTTGTTGGCAAGACCAATTCTTCTTTATCTCGAGTTGATTACTCCTTGCATTTCTGGACACTTGTGTTTTGAGCACATTGATCATTGAAACAATTTCATCAAATTTGATTTCCTCAGTTCAGCAACTCATGTTTGTTGTTCGAATGAAGATATTCAACTCCATAGTCATGTGCCAAAGTTAGTGCGTGACTCAGTAGGCAATTTATTATTGCATTGGCGGTGGCAAATGGTCTTCTAAGATGATTGGTACATGATTGGGTTCACGCAACGAATTGGTTCGATGTCGAGTACCACGAATCTTGGGTGGTAAATTTGTCTATCTTAACTAGGACATCCTCAGCACAATCCATGAGGTTTTCCGGATCTATACGACCCGATGAGAGTGTGATGTTAGTAGGTTTAAGTTTAAGCCTAGGCACGCATCTTGAATACGACATTAGGTTTACCTTGGCTCTAAGTAAACCCGGGACTCACATGCGATTCCCACTGATATTGAGGCGAAATTGTGGGGAGAACCCGGGATCTTTGTATTTGACGGGGTATTTGCTTTGGATTATGGCGCGACATGTTCGTTGAAATGCCTTCTTCTCGATACCTAATCGCTTCTTAATTTATCTGAGATCTTTCAAAAATTTGCATAGCGGGAACTTGTTTGATTAGGTCCGACAAAGGTATGTTAACCTTCACTTGCCTTAAAACCTCGAGAATGCACCCTTTGTTGAATGCCTTCTTCTTACCTCTAAGTGCTTGTGGAAATGGAGGTGGTATACGGTATTTCGTGAATCTTCCTCTAGGGATGCTCGAGGTTTCAATTCTTCTCCTTTTCTGGGATTCCTTCAACGGAGTTTGGCATAGAGTGATCAACCTCTTTTCCCTTCTGAGGTGATTATGGACTTAACCTCATCCATTCAGATCCTACCTCATAATTCCTTTAAGTTGGAAGCTATTTGTGATAAAACCTCCTTTCTCTTGTACCTCAAGCAACTTGTTAATCTTGGTGATTGAATCACGTAGGTTGTCAATTTTAAGTTTGAGATTGCTCTCGAGCCCGTCTATTCTCTTATTCGGTGTACTTTCTCTGATATCAATCCTTTGTGCGATTGCGCATTAATTCCTTTTGTTCCTCGAAACAAAGTTGCCTACCACCTTACTCGGAAATTCAATATGGCTTGTTCTCTTGGAGAAGAGGATGTTGGTTGTTGTGACGTGAGGAAAACCAAACTGAGTTTAGCACACAGGGAGTACGTAAGCGGGGTTGGGTCTCCCATCTGAATTAGGGTGATTCCTCGGTGGAATTGTAAATTATTACCATATGGGCGATAGATTGTTGTGGCTTGTATTGTCTACGGTGTTTGCATTCGACATCAAATCCTTCTTCACGGGGACCATAGGACCTTTGTTATGTTGGGTGTGCGAGGATTGGAAATTGGTGCGAGATTAAGTATGCAGGATTTTCAAGTCATTTAGCATTACCTCTTGGAGGCTGTTTGCCTTGAAGCTCCTACCTTCTGGCTTTAAGTGGAAATCCTAGCTCATTTCTATGTCTTCGGTGAGTGTGTCCCTTGCTAGTTTGGCTGGTGGTTTCATCCTATCAGTTTCTCTAGGGTTAAGTTCATCTGACCCTTAGAAGTTCGACCACGTAATTAAGAAATCCATGGCTTCATCGGGATGTTTGCTTAAAAGTCTCCCCATGTTTCTAAAAGTTTGCCCCTCATGGCGGGAGACTACCATACATAAGTGGTTCCTGACATCCATGTGTCAAACCCGTAGATGTGGACATGCCTTTGATGGTTTCCATAAATCTCAACCTTTAGTGGTAAATCTCATGCATCTGATGCAAAGATATAAATTTCTTGTACTCAAATTATTAGTCTTAAGTGCTGAAGAACTTTTTCAAGAATTGACCTGCGACTCATTGATTCTTATGGTTCTAGGCATAATGGAGTTGAGCCATATCTTGTAATCACTAGAGTCAATGGAAATGCCTTTAGCTTGGCCAAATCCATTTCATGTGCCTTCCTTGAAGGTAGTGCATGCACTCCTCAAAATCCTTATATGAGTGTATGGATTTTCATTTCCATACCATGATATGTGGGGAGTAGGGGTACTGAATAAGGCCTCCTTTGCTACATCTTCGGCGGAGGAATGATACGAGGATGGGGCAACTCTAGGAGGGTGGATGCTTGATCCCTCATGGTTCTATATGCATTTGGATTCATGGGGGGTTCTGGTTGACTTTGTTGTTCCTCGGTATGGGATCCATGGTATCGGTTGCGCCGACTTCACTAGGCCCCAGGTCGAGTTGTTATTACTTATCCTATCTGATCTGCGATGTGTCTCTATCCTTGTTGCATACCTGGACCACCACGATTAAAGAGCGACGAAGCGACAAGCGACTGCAGATTAAAATTAACTAAAACGCGGCTGAATGAAGCTGGCTGAAGCAGTGCGATTCTTCTTAAGTGAAATAGTGGCCGGTTCTAGGCGGGTTGCAAAGAGGTAAAAGGTTGCCTTCACTTGTGATGTGGATCACAAGTACTCTTCAACACCATAAGTAGTTTGGCACCATCCTAGGCAGCGCCATTTGATTCGTGCCCTGATGGGTGAAATTTGAATCGACAATATTTATATACCTAAGTTCCTCCTGCTGCCCAGTAGTCAAACTCTTTGCCAGTATAGTGAAGTCTAGAAGATTAGAACACGGGGATGGGTTTTCATCCACAGAAATGGTTTGCATTAGGGCATGAAGGTAAGGCTTTCTATTTGGACTTTTGGATTTGTGTCGAATTTGTAAATGGTTTAAGCTGAAGTGCTTGGAAATGGTAAGCGAATTCAAAGTGAAGAAATTAAACTTTGAAGATTTAGGTCCTGACTTGACTATTTAGAAATGAGCTTACATGTCCTCGGGTTTTATCCTCCTATGTGAGTCCAACACGGGATACGTTATGGCCCCTTTTTTGTTTTAAAGCCTAACATTCCTTTATCATTTTTCTAAGGCTAGTAAAGACCATCTAACAAGAATCACGAGCGCATCTCTCACCCAGAAACAGACACTAAGTAATGGAGTATTGTTGAAAACAATAAAAATTGATGTTATTTAACCCAATTGAAGAACCCTAACATGTAAATATTATCTCGGCTCGTAAAACCATCTAAAGAACAAACGAGTCCTAAAGCATGAGTATTGGCGAGACAATAACATCCCATGTTATCTGTGAATTTTTGAAAATAAGAACCATAAATACACTACAGTGACTTTTAGTACAAGAGGGCAACATACCCCCACCACGAAGCTAGCTTCCTTCTCTCTTGAAAAGGAAGGAGGCTTAATAGCCATCTCTTGAGTTTGTCATCCTCGAAGGTGTGTTTAAGCGGCTGGGAAAGTCAAAGAAGAAAGAAGAGAGAGAGAAAGAGAGAGAGAAAGAAATAAAGCAAAACAAATAGCAATTTATTTAAAAGCAGTAAAGAAAATAACACAAATCACCAAAAACTTGTATTCACCTTCTATCCTCCTCTTTTTATTACAAAACATAGAGGGGGTATTTATAGGCCTCATAGGTATGAAAAACCAAAAACCACAGCGACTAAAGCAGTTATGGGACAAGAAGGTAATTCACCAAAAAGTAGAAAGGCGGTTGCGTGAACTGGCGTAGTGAGGCATGCATTTTAAGCTCTGAGGGATGGTGGCTAAGTGCTTGAATTGGGCAATGTGAAATTGAAATTCATGGGGTGCATTTTATTACAGCTAGCGAGAAATTTATGTGTGAAATAATATCAGAAAGGCAGTAAATTTAGCTAATGAGCCGGTGTTTAGAAATGGGATTTGGTTAGCGAAATTCATCATTTTTAAGCCCTACGCGACAGGTTGCGAAATTAAGCAACTATGACGATTATGGGTAATATTGAAATTCTGTTTCATGTTCCCCTTATACTCTCATCACGTCTTGGCTTTGCATCATTTCTTGTTTTCCTTTGTTTTCCATCGATTTTGGGCTTGTTGATGGCTGAGACTGATTCAGGCCTCATGATTGATCATTTGCATTGTGGTTGGAAGCACAAATTGCACCTAATACCTAAACATGAAAACATCTTGAATGGCATAAATTCTTAGATGACATGAAGCTCTTGATTGGGATATATGACATGATTAATGATCCAAAAGCGCAAAACCTATCTAATAGGGTTTCAAAATTGTACTTTTGAGCACTAATCGAAAAGGAAGAACTACATTTTTGTCGAGAGGGGTTTGGGTTCCATATGGGGCGAGGCCCATACGTCTGATATGCGGAATGGAGATTGGCATGGATCCCGAGTGCGAGTTGGCAGATAACCTAACGAGGAGAAAAGATAGCTAGAAAATTGACAGAACTGACAAGGTGAAATGGGGCGAGTTAAGGAAAGATTCTCATGAGGGAGATCGTGAGGAAGCGGGGTATGGTTCTATTTTAGAAACGTGCAGTTCTACAAGCATATTTGCATTAAAGAGGAAACGAGGTATCGTGCATATGCCGTGCAGAAAATTTATAAGATTAATCTTTGGGTGTGTTGCCAGAAAACTCAATGAAATATCACGAAGGAATAGAAGAATTCAATCCTCACCGGCTACCATCACGAGGTTATGTATAAGAGTTGGTGTGAAGGGAGATTGGGAAGGAAGAAAGAGTGTCTGATCTTCTGTTTAACCTTGCCAGGGGGTGTGAGGGGCGAAATTTGAAAGGGGTCATAGTAGACGGTGCGGAGATGGCAGGGAGGAGAGTGCAAAAGCAAGAAAGGACACCACGATGGTTGAAAACGAAGAGCAAAATCTGAAACCGACGAAGGGAACCTCTTATTTTTGTCTTGCAACTCTCCTCCCTCGCCCACCCACAGCGGCTCTCTCTGATAGAGAAACGGGAATTTAGAGAACCGGGAAAGCTCAGAGGAGCCTAAGAAAATAACGAATAATGGAGATGCTCATTTCTATGTAGAAAAGTATGGAAGAAGAGAGAGAAATGGAGCCTCAGCGAAATTCGGAGAAGATGTGTATGAAGTTAATTGAAAAGAAGAGATCAACAATGGGAAGAGACTGAAGACGAAAAGGAAATGTATGAAGAAGGGTTTGAAGAGAAAAGAGCGAGTAGGAAGAGGAGTTGAAGGCGGAAGAGGAGCGGATAAAAAAGATCTTCGGCACGAAAGAAAAGTTGAAATGGAGGAAGAGATGCGGTCTACTGAAAAATTGCAACAGCCATGAATCATTCTGATAATCGATTATGATCGAGACTCTCAACTCCACAAAACTCGTAAAAGAAAGTTCGGAAGCGAGGCGAAACAGACAAGATCAAGGTTTAAATTTCTCACATGTCATTATTACGGGACTTGAGAGAATGAAGAATAGAATGAAATTAACGATGACCATGATACTTATAGAAAATGCATTGGAAAATTTGGATTGATTAGCGACAATCTATCCAAATTTTTAGAGGTCATGAAATGGAGCGTACAATGAACACATTGATTGAGGCAAGATGATCACAGACAGAAAGAGTTGATCCTCACAGTAGTATTTATTGAAGAACAAATAGAAAGGGAAAATGCGAGAAGAAGAAAGGGACGAAATGAAGTTCCCAAGTTCAACTGACACAGCTACCCTTGATCTGGATCTGACATCTTTGTTCCTCCTCGAAAGAAAAAATAGACAGTCTCATTGGTTGTCAGCCTCTCCCTCATTTCACTATCCTGTTGTTCTCAACATTTGCATTCTCGTAAATAAAATCGAAATTTGTTTGATGTGTTTGGTAGTGTGTGTTGTTTTTTTGCTTTAATTACAGAGGAATAACAGTAGAATTTAGCTCGGGAATGAAAATCTTTGACATATGCATAATATGAGCTAGTTAAGGTAATTGATTAGATGATAGGATGAAACACAAATAATTGCAGAATAAGGGCTGAATGGCACATAATTGAATTGAAACAAAATTTGCATAATTGACTTGAATTTAGCTGATAAGTCCAGGTTAAAGGGAAGTGATACAATTGAAGGAGCAAAACATATTTTTGGGTTGAAGTATAAGCGTTAAGCAGAACTTGAGTGAACCTTAGATCGGGTAACCCCTCATCAGTGAGTAATTGAGAACATCCTTGTTATTCACGTTGGCAATAAATTCTAGAACTTGTTAGATTTATTGATCAATGAAATCCTAGGTATTTGTTATGAAATGATGAGGCCATCCTTGGCGACTTGAGCCATTCTAGCCACATTGTTATATGTACGCCGTAGTTCTGAATTTGAGCCAAAACATTTCACATCTTCCAAAACAAGCAATTGAAAATCCCATGAGTCATCCTTTACTCGCCCAATCCTCATTAAAGAACCTTTGATTATCCAAGAACTGAAGGAGGGAGAAAGAGATAAAGTTTGGGGGAGTAAATTTTTGGAGAACTAAAGAAGAAATCTGAGAAAAATTTGAAAAAAAAATCTAAGCAGAGATCTGGCGAAAGAAAGCAAAGGAAGAAGTTTGTCTTGTGGCTAATTCTCTTGAACAATTAAGTTCTTAGGGTGCTGACTTTAGTACCCTAATGCCAGCGGTATGGGAGCTCTTGGCTTGAAAGTTCGCCCCAAGTGGTAGAAGCCTAAAGGAATGAGAACATTGCACTATTCTGAGATAAGTTTCAGAGAAAAGTTCAACAATGCGAAACCTGAATGTGAAATTGGAGCAAACAATTTCATGAGAAGAAATCGAAGATTCCCCGAAGGATGAGGATTTGGGGAATCAAATAAAGAAGTTGCAAAAGGAAAGGAAGGCGACGGTTAAGTGAAAGGAGAGTTTGGGTAATCTTAACTACAAAAGTTCCATCCATCCTACCCAGCTGACTGACCCAACATTCTGAGCACGGGCTGATTGATCTTGAAGGTTGGAATTTTCATTAGTGGAGATCGATATGAACCATGACATAGATTTGGAAGGTCGAGAAGGATCAAAGCGTGAAGGAACTCAGAGGATTAACTGACTCACTAAGAAAAGAGGGAGAAAACCAATCTACTCTTTAGCAGGATAAATTGATTGAACTATTTATAAATCAAATTCAACAATTTAGTTTTGTACACTTGATTTAGTAGAAACTAAACTTCATTTGGACTTAAAACTAGATATACAGAAAAGAATGTAATTCTTGTATTTCAATTAAATTGGTTGGGCCTTCGTAATCTGAGGAAAAATGTCCTTTTGTTTGAGGACAAACAAATCTTTCTCTTATTTTCTTGGGGACAAGCAAGGTTTAAGTTTGGGGGAGTTTGATGAGCTTAAAAGTCATCCATTTTCCGTCCATTTACAGTGCTTTTTATCTAAGGGCGGTTATGTGCGAAATATGGAAAAACTCACCTTGCTATCACGGGGTGAGAAGAGATTTTACAGTAGAAGGAGCAGAAGGTGGCTGAGCATTATTGATATAACTGGCTGAAGAAGCTATGCAGCAGGAGAGGCACACAAGGATTAAAGGACCTGATGTCGTGAAGCCTTGACGGCGATGAAATTCATATCAAGGTGTTTGACGACAAAAACTCAGTTATGAAGAAAGAGTAATTGAAGAAGCGAAAGCAATTTGTTGCGTATGAAAACTCAAGTCAAGCAACTATGAATTGATGAAGAAAAGACTTGGTCGAAGACATCGCGCGAGGTGCTGACGAGTGCGCCGATCTGATGGACTAGGTTGTCGTGACGGCGAATAGAAGTCGACATAAGATGTCTGATTGATGAACAACACATTGTCGCGACATCGGTCGGTCAGCGACATCAACAACATCGAAGAAGATGTTGCGACATCGATGAACCTGAACGGTTATTAGTGACATCGGTCAACAATCGCGACATCATGAAGCGAAGAAGTCGCGGCTTGACACCTAGTTGTCGACATGACCACGCGAAGGGTCGCGACATAATTAAAGCGTAAGCGACGGCGGAGCGAGGAAAGAAAGGTCGGCGACAATAGTAAGAGGTGGCGACATCGGTGAAACAACACCAGGTCGGCGACATCAACCGGTTGTCGCGACATGATTCTGAAGGGTGAAGAGTCGCGACGGCGGTGTTCGGTCGCGACATCGGCTACACGAACGGAGGTAGCGACAGCACCTAGTTGTAGCGACGCCGATACATAAGCGAGAAGGTGCGACAACAAGAAGCGGTCGCGACATCGAGTAGAAAAGCGGTCGCGACATCATTAGCTGAGTGGCGACATCAATTTGTGAATAACTAAGGTCTGGCGTCATTCGGCTGTGCGACATCGGACCTGAGTAATGAAGGTCGCGACATCATTTAGTTGTTGCGACAACAGCTCTAAGAGATAATGACGACACGTCACGACCAAACAAAGTCTCTGCGACATAACTAAAGACAATAGAGGTCGCGACAAAGAATCGATGTCGCGACGTCAACAACCAACTGGGCCAGTTAACTGAAATCCAAAAAGAGGTGCATCGAAATTAGGGCCCAACTTCAGAACCCTATAAATACACAACCAAGTACGTATGAACGCAATTTCTCGCGACTCAAAAAGTAGAAATCGGTAGTCAAGGCCTGTGATTTTAGTTTTTCTTTTCTTTTCTTTTCTTTTTGTTTTCAAGTATTTTTAGTTTTAATATTTTCAAGTAGATTGTTCTTTTCTTTGAATTTCTCGATTCGACGTTAGCTTTAAAGTTGAATAATGCAAATTTCAATTTCTTCAAATTATCACCGATAGTCTCGAATTCCGCATAAATTTTGGAATTTTGAACTCAGCTTCCATTTTACGTTGGTTTACTTGATCGCAAGCCATTGTTTGGTGTAATTCAAAGGATTTAGAACCCAAATTGATTATACTTCATTGTTAGAATTTATCTTTTATGCGTAAATTTATCGAAGATGCCGCATTTCGCCTTGTAAATCTACTTGTCAGGTCTTTGTATTTTCGATCGATCTCACACGTTGTTCTGCTACCCATAAACAGATTGTCTCTAAACTCGATTTCGTGAGGCCCTTCCCGAGTGACATAGAGAAGGCATTTTGAGAGTAATGAACACTTCGAAAGGTATAACTCGATATTGAAGATCAAATAAGCTCAGGTGATTAAATCGACAAATCCTTCACTGGAGACAGAATGAGTTGAACGATTTATCAATTTAAACATGCAGAGAGTTCACCTCGATTCGAATAGTGAATTTAATCCCGTGTTAGCAAGGATCTAATCAAGGAAAGGATGAGCTATTCTAATTTGGAGGAAGAGAAACCAGTATAGTGTAAACCTATGCAATGACAAAATCTAAGGAGCTAAGGTTTATAGTCCATGTTGTGGGTATGAAGTATTGAAAGAAAAATACCCGCAACAAGGCAACCTGTGATTAAAAGTAGTTATCTAACACTGCCTTCGAGAGAAACAAAGTGAAGATTAGATACCGAAAGGTGGGTTTAAGAGATCCAACCGCACTATCATATTCTTGGACTTGTTTTAAACTGCGGGTTCATTAAGCAAACATACAAAGGCACCGCAGTGAATTGGATGTCGTTAATATCGTGATTTTCAATGCTCCCTTTTAAAAGATAATCGTCCGGGGCCCGAATTTGTAATTTTATTATTTATTCAATTCATTTGTTATTAATTCAATTTTTTTAGTTTTTATTATTTTAAGGCTTTCAAAGCTGAATCCAATTTTCTATCAGAGTCCAAATAGTATAGAACTCGAAAGAATGCAGTTGATTGAAAAATTCCTGAGACTGCGGGATCGATATCTCGACTAAAATCCAGCACTTTATTACTTGTTCGGACTTAGTACTTGCGTAATCATGGATCAACATTAAAAAGAAATGTATCTATTCTTCAGGAAACCATTTTACATCATTATACTTGCAAGGAAATATAACAAACAAGTTTCATGGCATTATTGCTGGGGATTAGACAATAATCCTTTGGTAATAGTGTCATAAATTTGCATATGTTCTTTGGTCCATCAACAAGTTTTTGGCGCCATTGTCGGGGATTATACAGAACAAAGATTTGATAACTTAATATGATTTACTAAAAATAAATTATTAATATAATTAATGAAAATTTTAACTTCAATATGTTATCATCGTATTGTAATAAAATTTTAAAATAATTTTTTAAAGAAATATAGTTTTATAGCAATATGAATATTTTGATCGTTATTTCGCATCATTTTTTCTACTTAAGGATTAAGAAACAACTATTTTCAAAGTTCTATCCATATTCATGTAAAACTTATAGAATTCCCTCTAAACTTGGTTTTGTAGGACTCTTGATGGAAAGCAAGTGTTTTGGCAATAAATGAGCAACATAGCTTCGAAGAGGAGTTTGACCTAAGAATTACGCCATACCGGGAGCATGAATTTTCTATACCATTCTAAGATCAAATGGAATTAACTCACCCATGGATGCATTCTACATTCAAAGGGTTTTCCAATGACACCTCACACACCAAAATCCGAGTTAAAACGAAGAAGTTATGGCCCCGAAAAGTTGGAGAAAAAAACAATTTGTCACGACAAAAAAAAAAACAGCTTTGGAGTTTGTTGCGACAAACTGTTTTTTTCTCCAACTTTTTGGGGCAATATTTTTCGTTTTAACTTGGATTTGGACATGTGAGGTGTTGTTGGAAATCTCTTTGAATGTTGAATGCAACCATGTGTGGATTTGAACCATTTGATATTCCAAATGATACAGAAAAATTCATCTTCCCAATGACGCATTGTGAGACACCCGATTGGCTCTCTTTTGGAAACATGTTGCATCATATTTGATATAATTATTTGATATAATAAATCATATAAGAAAAGAAATTAATTTTATTATATATATATATATATATATATATATATATATATATATATATATATATATATATATATATATTTTCATAATCATAAAAATAATTATTTTAAGTTTTCATTAATACAAATGTTTCATTTGATTTTTGAAGACTCGACGCAGATGTAGGTCACTTGTAGCGAGTGTATGTAGTTTCATTTTGGCCTCGATAGATCCTTCTTGCTCAGACAAGAAGGGAGTGCATGTCCACGCTTTCTCCCACCACCTATGAGATTTGACGTGATTGCAAATTTTATGGTTAGTAATACAAAGACTAGCATAGTTATATTGAGAGTTATGCCGAGCTAACTTGATCAGGACAGATAAAATGGTTATATTACACTATTACAAGTATCTATAACTTTATTTTATTACATACACATTCATATACACAACACATCATTAGTTTGCTTACTTTTTGTTTATTTTGTATTCAACTATGGTCTTGGGAGAGACTTCTGCGAGGCAATCGATTCAAGTACTGCCAGGATTATCCAAAGACTCTAGTCGCCATGTTCATAATGACGACGTTGATGTCGTCGATGGAGATGTAGCTGAGGTTGTTCACAATGGATTACTGGTTGAGACTGCAATAGAACCAGAGCCAACTCTTCCATTAGGGTGTAGGTGGAGAGTACCTTTGACACTGGTGCATAACCCATCCGGTGTACTCCTCCTATACCGAGATCAACTAGATGCATAGACTCTTGATCATGTAATGGTATATGTAAAAGTAGATGGTTCTATAGTAATTTCAATCATATTCACATCAAAGTTATTGACGTCAAATGTAAATATGTAGGTCTTATGGCAGCCATACGTTGGAGAGTTGGTTGACCAGCTACTAGATATCTGCTTATCTGATCATGAGATCTGACGGACGATATCATCGCTTATATGTTTTGGGACTGTTGAGTTGCATCGTCCAAAGCGAGTCTTGCTCCAATTTGGGCTACACCAGGAGATACCTCCATCTTGCTCTTATGAGCAACAACTACATAGAGTGGATGGACGTGGACAACTTCAGAGAGATTGGGCGACGTATCATGCTCCATACGTTGCCTTATAGAATACACGAGCGGGCAGAATCATCATTGCACCACATATGATGGGTATTACCATGGACTTCCATGATCCACATATGCAATGGTATCATCGTATTACATGACGTTTTATGATACCACCACTCCATAGGGATGATATGAGGTACCATACTACTACTGGTACTACTTAGATTTTGGTAAGTTAGAGTCTTGTGATTCTAATTTTTTTATTTTAAATTTGAATCAATAGATTATGTATTTTTAGTTGTTTGGTTGTTCTTTTTTGTGATCTCCGCCTTGTCGACATAGCTAGTCTATCATGGCTAACATACAGATTGGTGTAATTATGATACATCATATTGCTAGATCGTTACACCGCATTCGAGAGGAGCATCGCATCGCCGGGATACGATCAAGAGGGTATCTTACTCACGCGGGAATGTCCATTAGACTCTTCGGGTATCATCCACTCATCAGACAGCCCATTCGAGGTAGAGGGAGAGGAAGAGTTGATCAACAAGGTCGTGATCGTGATAGTGGGCGAGGTCGTAATCGAGATGGTTGGCAAGGTTATGGTCGAGATGGTGATGGAGGTCATGGTACACCTAAGCTTTCATTGCCACCATTATCACCCACTCCCATATTTTCACCTGATACTTTGATATGCCCCCATACTTACCCATCACCTGATACTTCCATACGCCCCCATACTTACCTATCACTCGATACTTCCATACGCCCCCATACTTACCCATCACCCACAACTTTTATACCCCTACAGACTTACACATCAGCTTCCATACCCATATAGACTTACACATCAATCGAGACTTCTGCTCCACATGTCATCCCACCATTATCACCCATATCTCCCCCTTTACATACCACATCTTTACCATCTCTGGTGTTGCTAGAGCCAGCTTCCATGGTAGTAGATATCACCTTATCATCTATGACTTTACCATCCCCTACATTACCTCCCATTGATGAGATCGATGAGACCATGGTTGACCCTGTATCAGAGTTAGGTGCACTTTCACCTAGGCGACCTCGCACTCCCCATACACATCGAGTACTTTATTCATCAACTCCCTTAGTTCTATCAGCTTCATTTGAGATTTCATGGGACCTTATAGATCAACCAGCTGTGTATTCTAGGAGGCGTCCTAAGAGAAATATAAAGGCTCCATCTTGTGGCACTCATTGATATATGTTTATATTTGTATACATTTTTTTATATGTTTAAATGATTTGGTTTATATATAAAATCAGAGTTTCTTGTTTGCTGAATTGGTTATAATTTGGATGCATGTGGGTTATGATTTATATCTATACTTGTTCTTGGTGTAAACTTGTATGTCATAATCGAGCTTCATGCAAAAATCCATTGAACATTCCATGATTCTGTATTTTAAAATGATAATACACAACTGGATAAAATTTATAAAATAAAAATAAAACTTACAAATATTTTAAAATAAAACTTCCATGTTTATTTGGGATTTAAGACTAATTTGGATATGTTTATTGTTAAAATTCTGTAAAACCCTGGAAAAATCCAATTTTTCTAGAAAGGGTAAAACGGTAATTTCAGTTGAAAATCCGGAAATTTTCTAGATCCCAAATGAGGAAACAGACTTCACCATTAGAATTTTCTCGCAAAATCTAGTTACCCTGTCAAATTCCGAGACAGTAGGAATTTAACGTTTTTCGAGGCACCGAGGGTAACAACTGACACGTGGTACTTGGTTGGATGGCTCACATTAAGCCATGTATCAAATGGAGAGATAAGTCAAACAAAAGTCTAAGTGGGACCCATGTGGGACATGTGTCACCACTTAAGAGAAACGAGATCCAAAGATATGGATAAGTGGATAAGGTGTAATCTAAGAGTGTGAAACCCCAGAAAATCCAAGATTTTGGATAAAAGGTAAAATAGTAATTTCGGTTGAAAATCCGGAATTTTTCTAGATCTCGGATGACGAAACTTATTTCACATGATCTGCCTCGCCAAATTTAGCTACCACGCTGAATTTCGCTGGATTCCGATATGATCGATTTCACGCTTTTCGAGGCGCGGGTGCCTACTTACAAATTTACAAAGATAGGGGAATGCCACATGGCACCCTAAGAGAGTGCGACACTTGGTAAAGCCACATGGTCCACTTGAAAGAACGGCTCACAAAACGGCCCACGCATGGAAGAACCCACGGCTCACATCGAGCCACGTATGACGATGTCATAATGAGTACTTAAGAAAAAAATAAAGTTAAAAATATAAAACGAGTCACACCTTTAATTTGAGGAAATGGGGAGGCAATTTCCTCCTTTGATCGGATGAGTGGTGGCTCCAAAAAGGGAGAGAAAATGATCAAAAAGAGAAGAGAAAATGGGGAGAAATGAATAAAATGAACGAAAAGAAAAAGAATAAAAGCAAAATAAGAAAAGAAAGAAAAGAATGAACAAAGAGAAAAGAATTCGTAGAGAGAAAAGGGAGGAAAAGGAGAAAGAAAGAAAGGGAAAAGCTTAAGATTTTGCTACCGCCGACGTCTCACGCTCGAAAGCACAGTCGTGCACGCTGGCATCTACGCAGGGACACTAAAGTTGGAGTTTCACAACCTGCTATAGTGACATTTTCCTACTGGGTTTCATCGTTAGCCTAAAGGTTTTATAAATTGCAGGGTTGCTTATAAGGCCACGTGAAATTAGTTCCAAGCTTAAATTAAAGGGTACGGATTTCTTACGACCGGCTTCACACAAATACCGACCGTGGGAGTTGGGTGGTTTCAAATTAGAAACCAAGTTTCTATGTATCATGGTTGCTCGATGCGACGCATGCGGATCGAACCAAAATGCTTCATGGTTGCGAAGGGCCATGAGGTACCCGCTGAACGGTCCCAAGTCAGACCCGGGCCAGGTGTTAGTGTCATTGAACATGCGCTGGTGTGGAAATGAGATATTGATGCATGCTATTGATGTATTAATATGGTTTGCATGGAGGTGGATTATATGTATAAATTATAATTTTCCATGGTTTGTAAATGTTTCATGTAGTGCTCATTCATAACATGAGGAAAATGTATTGACATCATGCATTACATATGCACGGTCACATCGCTGCTAGGGCTCGTGTGGGTGCAGGTTTATTCACCCAAGATTATGAATGGGTCGTGAACTCGGGAAAATGGGGACAAAGCCCGCGTAAAGATTCACGAATGCCAGAATGATCAAATGATAAATTACATGAGTTTGGGCGGAGCAAGCTGAAGGTGTGATCCTCCCGAAGTCCCAAATGTTATTCACTGCTAGACATGAATCTCTGCACATGTAAGTTCGTGGAAATGTTGAAAAGGCGCATGTGTCTCACGGTGTAAAACCCGAAATCCATGGCCCACAAATAAAGGAAAAGACTTTGATAAATAAATTGAGGGTTGTCCAATGGTTAGTCATGGTATAAGCATACGATGACTTTGTTTTAGTCACACTCGCGCTCCGCGCGTGAGCTCATTGACTCGTGGTGAGTACGAGGGGTCGATCTCATGCATGATATAGACATTTCATATAACAGTGAATAATTGTATGGAATGCATTGCTTGTTTATATGCCATTGCATATGCATTTTAGCGGAGCAACTTTGTAGGAAAACTTTCTAATCGGGCTTTTTCACCCCCGCCGTGGGACTCCTTTCGTGCACAAGTGACTATCCGCGAGATGGTATGCGTGAGGTAGCTTTTGAGAAGAAAGCCTAAATGTGGCTCTGAGTAAATATTTTGTAAATATGGATAAATCTTTTTGTAGAACAAGCATGAAACTATGATAATATAGTTGATTATGTTGTTTTATGAGTATGGATGTATGGGCCCAGGTGGCCATTTTTACTCAGGTATGCGTCTCGTAACATGAGACACGTAGATTTTCCACGGGTTGACGGGTAGTCAACGGACACCCCGGCTTTGGGGTGTCATAAAGAGAGCCAATGAGAGGGTGACACGTGGCAAGAGAGGACATTCCACTTGACCAAGTTGGACCAAATTTCAGTGGGGAGAGAGGAAAATTGGAGAAAAAGAAAGAGAGGGAAAAAGAGAGAAGAAGAAGGAGAAGAGAGAAGCTCCACCTTCTCTTTATATTTCCTGGTGATCGGACCGTCGGTTCAGGTCGGAGCAAGAGGCAAAGTTGGTCCACACATCGAGAGCTACGCGTGGCTACCAAAATCAGTGATTTTCGCCAAGCTCCTAGAGGTAAGGGTTTTTCTCATACTCGGTTTAATTCTTGTCTAAGATCCATTCAAATGGTTGAGGTGTTTGGGGTCGGGAAGGCCGTGCAATTTAGTCCTAAAGATTTGGGATTGAATGCTAGATTTTTGGGACTATTTTCGTATTCGTATCCAATTTTTAAGGACTGTTCCAGTTCAGACCAATTTACGGACTATTTTCTGATTTGTACCCAAAGGCTGAATTTTTTAGGCAATTTTGGGCAGTCTCGGGATTGATTTTTGGACTGTTATTAGTCCATGTGTGCCATTTATGTGTTATTGCTAAAATGAATAACATCTTGGTTGTGTGATAATCATGTTGTTACGTGCTCAATTCATGTATTAACATGGATTGCTTGATGATGTAAATTATATTGTAGAAAAATATAATTCGTCTTATGAATCATGAATACATACATGAAGTGGCATAATTGCATTCATATGCACGGTCACATCGTGTCGAGTCGGGTGTGTGTTCATGGTAATGGTTATTCACTATCCTTGGTGAGTGTGTAGTGAGCTCCTAAAGTGGCACAAATGTCCAAAATTGAGAGAGAGAGACTCACTCGTAATACATCAGAATGTTAATGAAATCTCGGTGTTTCATATGCCAAGATAGCATCCCCCCAGTAAAGACTAATTCATGCGCGGTTAGACATGATCACCGGCGGTGAAAGACCATAAAAATGTTGAAAAGGCGAGTGATGATCCTGCGGTGTAAACCTGAAAAATGACGCGGCCCACAAATACATAACACACGGGATTTGGTAAAATTAAATAAATATTGGAGGGTTGTCCAATGGGTTTAGTCGTTGGGTGAAATGCCAATGACCGGGCTACACCGGGCATTAGCATGTATGCGGAGCTCATGACTGTAGTGGGCATGAGGAGTCTCATCTCATGCATGACATGATACATTCCATTTATGATCATGTTTTCTATATGGAATACGGTATGATGTGTGTGCCATTGCATATGCATTTAGGCTGAGTAACTCAGAGGAAAATTCATTTATCGTGGGCATTGCTCACTTGTTGGGGAAAATATTTTGTGCACTGAGGGTATAATTGAGGATGGAACACATCCAAGACCTTAGTGGTAGCAAGAAAAATCATTGGCTTGCTTTTGTATTTTGTAAATTTTGGGTGGAAAACCCAGTTTTGTTATGTAAAAAGAACATATTTGAAATTAAAATCATTCCAATACATTTTGGATAGTTTTCCAGGTTTCATTTTGCCTTTGTAATAAAAAGGCTATTGTGTGTATTGAAAGGATAGGAAAAAGGGAAAACTGGAGATGTAGGAGGACCAGAGAGGGCTACTGCCCATTTTGGGTCTTCTGTCGTGAAAGAGAAATTTTTGTCGTGACATGGTTTCTCTAGCCCTGTGTCGCCGACGCTGTCTTCCAGGCGTCAGCATGTTCGGGCGCACTTTAATCTTTTTGGCTCGGGTTCGCCGGATGCATCAGGCAAAGCCGACACACGACGCTGATAGCCAGAGCATGCGCCGCATCTACGCAGCTTTCTTTTGACTCCAGGTCACGACAGGGATCTCCATGTCACGACACTGTTTCCAAGCATGCTAGGTGGTTTGGGTCACACAGCGCCTTCTTCATGACGTAGATTGCCAGCCAGTCACACATAAATTCAATGTCAATGACAAAGCTTGTCACGTCATCGCCACGGTGGTTTAGGGCTCGCTGTGCTTGGTTCGCGACAAGGGTTTTCTCTGGGTCGCACAGAGTTTTTCCCGCGGTGGGACATTCCTATTGGCGCATACTGATTTCATGTAGCTTACGTGGTTTTCCAAAGTGGTGTCAGCGACAGGTGTTTTTCACGGACCCACAATGCAGCCCGCAAGCAACAGTAAGGTCAAGTACGCGACTACGTGCCTAGGGGCAAGCCGCAGATGAGCACACGCACTGCCGGCCGCATGTACGACATAGCTACCTGCGCACACAGTGTGCGCGACACCACACGATAGCGCACGACAAGCTGGTGATAGACTCACGCGGCCGAGACTTTATTCAATGCATGCACTTCATTCAAAGAGTCAATAAGGCACTTTGTTATGCATTGTTTGAGCTATTGTTCATGGACACTATTCAAAAAAAAAAAAAAAAGACCCCCAGGATTTAGGGCATCACAATTAAAAAATATTTGAATTAATGAATAACTTATGTAAACATTTGTATTGATAAAAACTTAAAATAAATATTTTATAAAATGATTACTTTTATGATTTTGAAAATTTTTTAAATTCTTTTAATTATTATATATATATATATATATATATATATATATATATATATATATATATATATATATATATATATATATGTTATTATAAAATAATTTTTTTATATAAAATAATTATATCAATTATGATATAGTATTTATAAATAGTAATATTTAAAAAATATTTACTATTTGATATTAAAAAGAATAGTATTTATCGAATGATACTTTGTTAATATAAAATCATTATCTCTTATCATTTTTTCTATTTAAGGATTAAGAAACAACTATTATCAATTTTATATCCCCTTGAAGATCACACCCTTGTGTAGCAACCAAAGTTCGTCGCCTAGGTTAGGACGGAAGAGAAGGACCCATTAGCCGTGGATCCCTTAGAGACAACGGTGCTCGACGAGCCAAAGAAGTTCACATACATCAGTTCTCTGCTATCCAGTGAAGAAAAAAAGCAGCTACAACGCGTATTGTTGAGAAACATATAAATGTTCGCTTGGAATCACTCAGATATAATCAGAATCAACTCGATGTTGGCCTCTCACAAACTGAATATTATCCCTGTGGCCAAACCAATAAGAAAGAAAGTTAGGCATTTCCACCCGGATCGCCATCGGATTATTCAGATAGAGGTGGACAATCTTCTAAGGGCAGGTTTCATCAGAGAGGTAAAGTACCCCAAATGGCTTGCTAATGTGGTGGTGGTTCCAAAGAAGGGCGGTAAGTGGAGAGTATGTGCAGACTACACAGACCTTAACGAAGCATGCCCAAAAGATATCTTCCTTTTGCCGCAAATAGATCACATCAATGGACGCTTTCTCTGGATACCACCAGATTCCCATGCACCCACCTGATGCAGAGAAAAAGGCCTTCAATACACCGCACGAGATATAGTACTACAATGTAATGCCTTTTGGCTTGAAGAATGCTAGAGCGACCTATCAGAGGCTAGTGACCAAGATATTTTGACCATTGATGAGCAAGACCATGGAAGTCTATATCGACGATATGCTTGTCAAATCCAAAGAACGCCCCGATCACACAAAGCACCTACAAGAAATCTTTGAGTTGTTACGCACATACGACATGAAACTCAACCCCCTAAAATGTGCGTTTAGAGTTAGTTCGGGCAAGTTTTTGGGCTTTATGGTGACGTAGAGAGTGATAGAGGCCAATCCTATTTAACTTAGAGCTATTATGGAATCTCAAACCTACCTCCAGATAAGGAGTGTAGCAACTGACAGCTGTGCTGCGTACTCGTGGTTCATATCTTATTTTACAAACCAATTAAAACCGTTTTTCACCACACTAAAGGGAGTCAAACTGACCGGTTAGAATAAGGAATGCAACCAGGCTTTCATGGAAATCAAGTAGTATCTCAATAACCGCCGTTTACAACTCAAGCAAGTGATACGCCATTCTTTACTCAGCGCTTTATTGTTTTGCACTGGAAAGTGAGTTCAAAGAAGATGAAAACTAGAAATAGAGACCAGTATTCTTCGTAAGCAAATCCTTATATGAAGTAGAAACTTGGTATACCCGTCTCAAGCAAGCAGCGTTGGCTCTCCGTCTTGCAGCTAACTTGATAAAGAAGAAGCATATCCCTCTTATATGACTCCAATAGTCCGTTTACCTGAGCTCGAGAGAACTCTCGGATAGTAAGGTCAAAGCCCACAAGATTTAGGTTCAAGCGGCTTGATTTTCCCTTACGAACAGGCAATTGTATTGTAAAACCTTGGAAAATTCCAATTTTCAAAAAAGTGGTAAACGGTAATTTCGTCAACCGGAATTTTTCAGATCTCTGATGATTTAAATGATTACCTTGGAATCGTCTCGCGAAATCTAGCGCTACTACATCAATTCAGATAATTTCACTTTTCGGCGCATCGCCGCGCGTTAAGAAGAAAACGGCCAGAGACATGGACGCGACAAAAGTCACTACTACATGTACCCATGTGACACACGGCGAGAGATGAGATGGATGGCTTAGATTGCCATGTGTAAAAATCAAGAAAAGGGACAAGATGGGGAATTATGGAAAATGTTTACTGAGAATAAGACAATGGGCAAATAGTTATCTTCTCCATTTGAAAGAAAAACTTGGAGAAACGTGCAGAATAAATTCCAAAAAGCCTTAGAGAGAGCTCTTCTCTTTAGATTTCCGAATCGTTTCTGGACTGGCTTCTGCTCTTGACGGCAAGAAGCAAAGTTGTTCTGGGTTGCAGGGCTACTGCGTGGACACCACCTAAGGAGTTTCGACAACTCCAAAGAGGTAAGGGATCTTTCCTACTTGTGTTATTTTCATAGAGCGCGTAAATGGTATTGGGGATGTTTTTGAGGCTTGATTAGTCAGAGCGTCTCAAACATTTGAACCGAGTGGAGAAAATCCCATTAAAGTTGTGGGCCGTGAAATAAAGGCTAACTCAAGGGTTTAACTGTTCATGTGAATAGTGACATGATTTTTTATGTGAACCTTTATGATGTTGAGTGATTCAAAATGAATTTGTTGTGTTTGTTAATTAGCCCATGTGAGCTAATTTTGGTGTTATTGATGTGAATTTAATAACATGATCTATGTGGATTAATTATGTTAGTATATACATGTTTTATATATTAGTACGAAGCTTGTCGTGGATTATATAATGCATTCCATATGCAATTGTGGCACCCTAGAATATTAGAGTGAGTGCACGATGAAATTGGAAAGAAAAACGAAAAATGTTTGTGAAAGGAATTTTTGCACTAAGATTTTCCTAAGAATTGCCTGAGAGTTGTCCACCTGATCAATTTCTGATGAGGACCATGACTGCTTTATAAACATCCAAAGAATCTCGTTTCTGGAGGGTAGTCCAATGTATTTACCTAAACTTCTGCAGGCAGTTTAGAACAAAAAGTTTTCGTTTGAAAACTGTGATTTTACTCGCAATTGGCTTTAGCATGCAGTGGAGTCGGTGAGACTCGAGACACGGGATCGGCATGTAGACATTCGAGTAGGTTCATGTAATTGCTCTCGATGTATCATTGCCACGACATGTGCACTGTGCTGAGTTACCCACTTAGGAAATCATCACTACTGGCTTTGCTCACCTTGCCGAGGATCACTATTTTCTGTGCATGTAGAGTGCTATTAATTGCACAACCCACCAGAGGCCCTGTTTGTGAAGAAGTCTGGCCAGTACTTAAGTAAGAAACTTTGTATAACATGTAATAGAAATTGCACTTTATATAAATACTTACACTTTATTTGGCACCCTTGTGTCCTTATTTAACATTTTTACTAAATTTATTTACCCCGTGAAATTTCCAAGTTTTTATCATTCTTTTCATTTTTAGGTCGTTAAATAAAAATATAATTTAATTCATTCTTACACCTAACATGTTATAAACCGTTAGGTATTTTCTCAAGGCGTTACAACTCTCCTCCTTAAAAGAATTTCATTCCTCAATTACTTACTGAAGCAAGAGAAGGTATTGTTGCCATAACTTTCAAGCCCCACGTGGCTTCCTTGGCCAGGGTTTCTCCACAACACTCAATTCATTTGATCTCGCTTTTTCCAACTCTTTCTACTTCCCCGAGCCAAGATCCCACTGCCCTTCACGGCCAAATCCTATTTGCTCAATTATCTCCTCAAGAGACTACATGTGATAGGAGTCTCGACTCTATACCTCCTTAGCATTGACATGGAAAACATTATGGATCTTTTTTCCAACCCAGAGGTGTTAATCAGAGTGCCATCGGGACCCACTTTCTTGATCACCTCATATGGCCCAATAAACCTAGGGCTCAACTTGCCATTTTCCCCAAATCTCATTACTTTCTTCCAAGGCGATACTTTCAAAAATACTTTCTCGCCAATCTCATATCGAATATCCTTTATTCTCATGTCAACGTAGGATATTTTTCTATTCGTTGCTACTTTAAATATTTCTGTAATCATTTTCACCTTTTCTTTGGTCTCTTGAATCAAATCGGGGCCAATTATCTTCTTCTCACTTAACTCGGTCCAACACAAGGGTGTTAAGCATTTCCTTCCCTAGAGAGCCTCATAAAGCACCATTCCAATACCCGACTGAAAGCTATTGTTGTACACAAATTCAACTAGAGGTATATGTCTATCCCAACTACCCTCATAGTCGATCACACAACTTCTCAGCATATCTTCCAACACTCGATCACTCGACACCCATCCTTCTGCTGGTGGGAACATCAGGCTAAAATTCACGAAAGCTCCAAAGCCTCTGCAACTTTCCTAAAATCTCGAAACCTCGACCTCTATCCTCAATGATTGAGAGAACTATGCAATGAACTATTTCGCTTATGTGCCCACCGCTGTCAAGTGAACGGCTCCATTCTCATTGGCAGAAGTGAGCTTTCACAATCACCTAATACGACCCAAACCGACCGCTTCACAACAATGTCGACCACAAAATCCACGCCAGGACGTCCCATTTCCATTCGCATCTCGGAGCAGGTTGCAAACAACCATGAAATCCCGATGTTCAAATTTTCACTTTCCTCGACACACCATACACTCGTCACAGCTCCAAAACATCTCTTGTCATTCCCATCACCACAATATGAAGTCTTTAAATCTCTTATACATCTTTTGTGCTACGGATGCATAGCAAAAGCGTCCAATGTGTTTCGAGAATGGATTTCTTCAACTGTTTATCATCAAAGTACACAAACCCGATCTCTGATAATACACAAATCCATCCTTATTCACTGTAAATTCACTTTCTTCCCTCTCTACTCTGATTTACAACTCTGCAAAATTTTCATAATTTTGTGCCTTGCACCGATTCAACAATTTGGTTTTGCTATCACTTAATACCATAGTAATCGTCATTCATAACATTAATTGAGTATTCAACGTCAAGCGTTTGTACTAACTTTCACTTACACCACACTACATTTGCCTTCCCGGATGATAATCGATCACACAATCATAATCCTTGATCAATTCCATCCATCCTACGTTTGTCTCAAGTTAGTTCTCTTTGGAGGGCATACTTAAGACTTTTGTGACTGCAGATGAAACACTTTCTCTATGATAGTGTTCCAAATTCTCTTTCAATGCGAACACAATAGCGCTAATCAAATCATGCATAGGGTAGTTCTTTCATGTGGCTTCAACTCGCTTCTCGTTTAAGCTACCACTTTACCCTCTTGCATAAGGACACATCCAAGTCCATTTAATGAAGCATCACTAAAAATCACGTATTCCTTACCATAGATCGGTTGAGTAAGAACCGATGCCCTGGTTTAGAATGCTTTCAACTTTTCAAAGCTAGCTTGACACTTTTCACTCCACTCAAATCTCACATTCTTTTGGAACAATCTCGTCATCGGGGCCGTAGTCATCGAAAACCCCTTAACGAATCTTCCGTACAACTCACAACCCAGAAACTACTTACTCCGTGACATTTCCGACCCGAGGTTTCTATTCAATAATCACCTCTCATCTTCTTTCGATCCACCAAATTCCTCTTTGATACGTCCAAGAAAGGACATCTTCTTCAACCAAAATTCGCATTTGGCCCAGCTCGAACATACCGTCTTCGCCGCTCCCAGTACTACTTGAATGTGTATCATGATCTTCGATCCATTAAATGCAATAAGATGTTACCTATAAACACCGTGGATAAACTACCCATACGATCGAAAAACGGGTTCATTAAGTCCATGAAAGTTGCCGGTATTTGTCAATCGATTCGTACACAAAGAGGTGTCTCTAATCAACAAAATTTATGTACCTAAATTCCTCATATTGCCGTAGCAAGCTACTGTAGTATAGTGACTCTAGGGTCGAACTTAGGATGGTCTTCTTCCATAAATGATTTTGCAATCGCTCAAAATGGCAAATTTGTTTCGATTATGGATTTGTAAAAATAAGAGAGGTAAATGGTTATCGACTGAAATAAATGAAATAAAATAAGAAAAGAACCTTGAAGCTAAGTACATACTGAGGTCCTGGGTGAATGAGAGGTCTCTTGTCTCATGGCTGGGGAGGTGATTACCTATAATGGGCTTCAAATCGACCTTCATTTAGCCTTAAAAAACTGTCAGAATCCTCTTATAATTTTTCCTTCAAAAATGTGGCATTTAATGAGCATACATGCTCCCAGACAATGAGAACACACCTCCTAAACCCACTTACATGTAACGTTAATAGAGGGCAACTAACCCTGATATCAAAGTGCATCTAGCAATACATCCATCAACCCAGTGTTCACAATACAAAGTTAATCAGTTATATTTAAGAGATTTCAACCTCAGAAGGAGATGAAGTATTAAATGATCAGAATGCTAAGGTAATATTAAAACGAGGTCAATCATTTTACTCTCAAACCCACACCAAGAACTCCTCCAAAGACGGAGGAAGCCTACTCAACCATCCCTGAGTTTGTCATCCCCAAGGTGTGTCCCACATATGTTTTTAAGAGAAAGGAGAGAAAAGGAGAGTAAGGAAAACTGAGCTGTACAAAAAGTTTCTTCATTGGACAAATAGTCTCCCGTTATAGTGCGTACAAATTGCTTATATAGCCAAATAAGACAAGCAAAATGCTACTAAACTAACAAAGTACTAATCGTTATATGACAAATGGAAGAAATCAAAAGAGTACAAAAGGCAAATTCAAATGCATGTTAGGAACAATATAGAAACTTGAATAAAGGCGTTGTGGTAAAGTAATTATGCAGAGGCTTGGCAGTTTCTGACTCTTTCGTGAACTATAAATTTCACAACCCCGCAAAAATTCCCCAGTTATTCATTTTCACTTCGCTTCTTCTTCCTTCCTTTCCAGATCTGATTTGGTAAACGAAGAGTCAACCAGTTTTTTTTGTTTTTGACTGATTCATTAATTGGCACAAATAGTCAAAACTTCACGTGTCAGCCACAAATGTGATTAGTAGAACATCGTGACCTTAATGTGCAAATTCGTTAATTATGCCGATTAGCACAGACAAAGTGCTCAAACTCCGTGAATAAATTGTGGCTCAAAATAGCACTTTTTGAGCACTAATCATCAACCCAAACGACATTGGCTAGCGAACTCCATGGCGTCCATACTACATTTTAAACGTCTTCGCGCACATCCACATCCTTAATCCTTAATCGATGATAATTCGCACCGCAAGTTAATCTTCAACGATATCAGACCCTTTCAATCGTTTAACAAGTCATCACCCCGGGTACGCATATTTGTTCTTCGAACGCCAATGTTCACTTGTTTATAACTGTTACACAACCGGCGATGCCATCTTTCTTTTAACAAAGAGCACCGGAGCCCCCATGCATACACCGAATAAATCATTTCAACACTTGCAATTGAAGCCTCAATTCTTTAACCATCAATAATCACTGGTAATGGATGCTGAGTGGCACTTCGAACAACGCCGACAGAACTCAATCTCTCTATGGAGGCAATCTTGGCAACTCCTCCGAAAACACCTCCAGATAATCCTAAACTATAGGGATGTCTAATAAACTGGGCTCCGCCTTTTTCGTATCTATCACATATGCCAAGTAGGCTTCACACCTTCAACCATCGCTCTAAAGAAGAAGTGATATCACATTGGGGAGAGGTGGTTCGATTTTCATGGCTAAAGTTATTTTCGCTTATTTAAAGGTCCTTGCATGGGTCACTCTTCAATCTACAATCAACTACCACTTGGTATCAAGACAACCAATCCATCCCCAATATCATATCAAACTCTCTAACTGACAACTCGATCAAGTCTTCAGGAAACTCATACTCTCATATTTTGATGGGCAATCTCTATAAACTCTATTCACAATGACACTATGCCCAAGTGGACTTGTCACCAAGATATCATACTCGGTTTCACTCTTCGATAAACTACCCAAACTCGGAATGACAATACAAATGTAAGAATGGGTTGAACCTGGATCTATCAATGCATGTACAACAATCTCAAAGATATAGAAATTACCAAATATCACATCCGGCGCATCTTTCTTTTCCACTGCCTTCATTGCATATACCCGGGCTGGAGCACGAGCATCCTATCTACCCATAGTCTATGTCGCTTGTCTCGGTGAACTCGGTGATGCAACACCTTTGTTGCACCTTTTCCAGATCGCAAAACTATACCCCCGGGCCGAGGTGCCTGAACGAACGAGCCTCCCAGACAATCTTTCTCACTTCAGGCTCATCGATCCATAAAACCAAACAAGCACATGTCAATCAGAACACTTTCCTTATGCTTCCTCTCCCACAATGTGTGTGCAATAAGGAGGAGCACCCTTCCTCTTGAAGAACCTCCTCGGTGTGCACTTGTAACCGACGGTGCCAGAATAGTCTACTACCGACATCTGGAAATGGGTCCCCGAGTCAGAAGCCGACAGAACCTCGCGGGTCCTCCGAATTTTACTTTGGTGCTGATGGGAGCTTGATTGACCGGGATTTTTCTTACCCTGTCTTCTTTTCTTTCTTTCTCTTTCATATTCCTCTTTCTCTCACTTTTCTTCAACATTTAGAGCACATGTCACAATTTTGGAGAAATCATCATGGAAAAATCCTATGACATGGGCCCGAATATGGTCATTGAGGCCATCTTCAAACTTGCGGAATTTCTCTTCCTCAGTCACTAGCATCTCAGGAGCATACTTGCTCAACAGGATGAATTCTCTCTGATACTCAGTCACACTCATCTATCTTTGTTTCAAATTATGAAACTCTCATCTCGTATTTCTCAAATAGATACGACCCACATATTGCTTCCTGAATTCTGCCAAGAAGAACTCCCATGTAACACTCTCCTCGGCAGCGGTCCTGAACACTTTAAACCCACCAATTAGTAAGCCTCATCCTATAGTAAAGAGGTCGCACACTCTAAATTCTCCTTTGGTGTGCAATGCATTTGTCAAAGCATTCTTTCAGTTCTTTTGAGCCAATTTTTCGCCATGGAAGGCTCATCATTTTTCTTCCCAAGGAAATCTATGGGTCGATATTTTGCCATTCTCTCTATGGCTAACTGCTGAGGAATAATTATAGCTGGTCGTGCTGCTCTTTGTAGTGCCTGAGCTATTTGTTGGAGGATATCCATAGCACCTCATATTGCTTGACCTTGCTCACGAATTAATGGAGCATGGGACGCTTGCCCTCCTTCCACACTAGTAGGGCTATTTGGGCGACTTCCTAAGCCACCTCTAACCCTATGGGGTCCTGAACTATCCATGCTTAACCTATTAAGACCAATAAGATCCGCATCAGACTCACGTCATCCTTTATATGCAAATGCAATGCATGCCATAAACAATTTCAAAAATTTCAAAATCATTTTGTAGAACCGCCTAAACCTAGGCTTTGATACCAAAATAATTGTATCGTCCATTGCACTACCAATACTTTTACTTTTAAGATATATTCAAACACCAATACAAATATAAATACTTTTTCAAAATCGTAGCTCTATGCTACTTGTGGTTTGATACCACTATAATGACGGTCGCGCTCATACCCAAACCCATTCTGAGGTCGACCTGACCGACGCTGCTTTCTTTCGAATCCAATTCTTTTTTCTTTTGTCAGTAAACCACATTTCCAATGCTCATTTTGTAAAAGATATTTATGTTTATGAAAATATATTTGTATATTCTAATTCAACTTAAAGGGGGCCCATCATTTTGTTTTCAATACACATTTTCCATTAAATATGGCATTACATGCCCATTTGGTCAATTTACCACCTTTATACATTATGGCATTATAAGCCGTTTTCAATACCAAAACATTTACAAACAAAACTTGAGTTTCAGGCCAAAAGTGTCAAATATATTTCATGAATGCATGGTCGAAGCTTTACTTCAACTTCGTGAGGCCTTGACGTTGACTTTGAACCGCTGTGGTCTTGTCCTTCGTACCTGGTCAATCGGTACCTGTGCGATGATAAAACAACGCGCTAAGCATTTTCATGTCTAGTGGTTCTATACAGTTCTTTCTTCATTTCAGTTTAAGTAAATCATGCATTTTTCTAAATCGATGCCTTTGTTTAATTTTTTCAATGACCAATGTGGTACAATACATATATGTATATTTTAATTTTGTATACATTCAAATTACAATTCATTGGTCATTTCAATCATGCAGTTTGATATGCAATAAATCATTCAAACACAAATCATGCATTTCACAATTTTATTTTCATTTTTCCATTAAGCGAATTTAACCTATGCTTTCGGTGCACAAGATAACGAATCACTGAAGAAGGTCCTACTGGGCTACAGGCCCAGATGCTGCTCTATAACACAAGACGATCCTACCTGGCTAACGACCGATTATTAAAAATCATTTTGTGAACACTACCAATACTGTCTTGCTGGGCTATGGATCGAGTGATACATTATTACATTCGCATCGTCTAATATTTGACCCTATTGGTATATCAATCTATCCTTAACCTTAAATTCTAACTGCTAACATTCTATTAAGGGCACTCAAATCATTCATAGCACTTTACAATAGTGTATATTGATTTATATCCAAATACTTGGTTTCCAATACTCATGCAATTTTTCATGTGCAATTCATTTCACAATCAGTTGTACCAAATAAATTTAAAACAAATCAATATGCACATCAGAATTTATTTCAATAAATTATAATCCTTCAAACATTTTAGAAATAGAGAGAGAGAAGTGGAGAACAAATCAATTCATTTATGGCTCAAACGGAGCACACATGCATATTCATATAAAACCTTTTAGATTTATTTTGTCAAACAAAACACAAAATCGAAAAAATGAAGGAAGTGTGAAGAACAAACCCAAAAAGGTTGTCGCTCTTTGATTCCTATTCTTGGAATCCCATTTTAGGTCAAGCTTCCTCGTCACGAACCCCTAATCCATAACAAATATGTCACTATCAAATAACAACCCAAGAAAAAAAAGTAGTTGTGCATTCTAGTATTTTTGGTTGGGGTTGATGTCTACCTAATACACCTTCACTTGAAAAATTTTTTGGGGACACATGAGCCATATTTTGCTCATGCTTCCTTCAGGAAAATGATATCTATATGAGTTTATTTTTAGTAGGAATTGGAATCATCTCATTTGGATGGCCCAAACTCAAGTTACCTCATTTTAATGCCAAACTGGTCGGTATGCCCAGCTTACTCGGTTACCTACTGTTATTCTCGATTTCAGGGGTCTTAACTCCATTAACTGTTAATTATTCCTTCTACTCATTTGAATCTATGGTTCTAAGGTTTCTTCTCCAATTGGAATCATCCAATTTGGATCACCAAAGCTCAAGTTATTACATTTTACATACAGACTACTCTAATTTGCAAAGCAAAATCAGATTGTTCTTGCACATAGCTCCCATTTGACGGATTTTTGGGCACTTTGGGGTTACAAATTGCATATACTTCCTTCAAATAAATTATTCCCTTAGAAGTCTAGTTTACCCAGAATTTTTAATCACTCAATTTGGATGAGTGAAACTCAACTTACGGCCAAAACACCATAACCACACCCAAAACAGAGCATACCCATTATCTACCCAAAACTATCTTGCCCATATTCTGAGCCTTAGAGCTACAATTTGCTCCTGATCCCTTCTATACATTTGTATCTCTAGCTCTTATGGTTCTTTACCAATTGAAATCACTCAATTGTGATGATTATAACTTAACTTATAGCCAACACAAAAACAGGGATTTTGAAACTTTTTGACAACAACTCCTTTGAAACTTCATCATTTCCTTTACACAAAAATTCCTCAAAACTAATCCAAACCAATCCAAACAATGCAAAACAACCTCAAAATGAACTAAAACCATCCTAGAACACTTTACACAAAGCTAGGGTTTTTCTCCAAACCCAAACACAAGAAAACAGGGTTAGGTTTTGTTTACCTTAAATCTCTTCCTTTCTCTTCTTTCTTCTTTCTTCTTCCTTCTTCTTCTTCATCACTTAAACTCTTGATCCATGGAGCAAATCAAAATCCCTCTCTTCTTCTCTTTTCTTCTCTCTCAATCGAACCCTAGCTCTCTCTAAAAAATGTGAATGCCCAAATGGGTATTCCATAGACCATTTTGGTCTTTAATCCCCAATCTAACTTTTAAGGCCCCTCGTTTGACTTATCATTAAATACCTTATCTCATTTTTCTATTTTAAAGCCTCATTTCACCTTCATTTTACTTCATTTCATTTCATTTTCATTTTAACATTTACACTCCTCATTTATGACCCTTAGGTCCTTATTTAACATTTTACTAAATTTATTCTGCCCGTAAAATTTCCTGTTTTTATCATTTTCTTTTTAGCCGTTAAACGCCGAAAAATATAATTTAATTTATTTTGTGTTCCGTAACATGTTATAAAATTGTTAGGTATTTCTAAGGCGTTACACTAAGAATCATTAATATTACATAATGTTCTTGCGCCAACAAAGCAATTTACAAAAAGAGGAGAGAGGAAAAAACAGAAAAATCAGCCTGGGTTCCCAACCGAGCACTCTCCTCAAGCACCTTGTCACTTCGCCTCGCTTCAACCTCGACCATCGTGACCTCAATGGTTACTGGGTCGGGGGCACTTAGTTCGTAAAACCTGAGACAAGAGGCTGGGTCAAAGGAGTCGGCATATCGCTCAAAACCTTTGTCGGTCTCTACAAATGTTATAACAACACACAACACCCGTGAGCCATAAGAAAAATCACTGTGGCCTTTGGTAGTCTTCCTCCATGACCTCCGTATCCTTGCCCGCTTGAGAGTGGAGGGAGGACACCTCATCCTTGGCCGCCCCGAGCTCTAACAGGAGTGACGTCCGCTCAACCTCTAGGCGGGAAGTCTCAGCCTCTACCTTACGCCTGGCCTCCTCCACAACCACCAAAGCTTCTTGGACCCTAGCCATATCATCCTTCGCCCTTGCCTTGGCATCGTCACAGAATCGCATGAAACAAAGCCAAAGTGACTTGGGCTTCGCATTTGAATCAAGATCCCTCTCTTTCTCTACCTCGGGCAAATTTTCTCGCACCATCCTTAGGCTCTCGCTTCCTAGTGCCTAGGACTCCAGGATTTAGCTCTCGCTGTGGAGGCATCCAAGGCCTGGTGCTTGGAAACGGTCAACTAAGCGTAGAGCCTCAGCTTCTCAGTATCATCCAACTGGGCATGGAATTCCCTATGCTGGCGAGACATATTCCGAATATCTGTGACAGCCTCTAAAAGAGGAGATGTTAGAAGGATGACCGATTCAGTACACCTGCAGGTGATCCCGACCAACAAAATTTGTTTCCTATTTTTCCTCCTAACGTCGTAGCTGCCAACAAGTAGTGAGCAGTTACTAGGGTCAATGATGGATGGGTTTTCTTTTGTACAAATGATTTGCGTGAGTTCAAAATGGTGAATTTAATTTGGATTTTCGTGTTTGGTAAAAACAGATTTTGGTGGTGCATTAAAAATAAAATAAGTAAAGGAAAATGTAAAATAGAACTCCCTTGAAGTGTTCGCCACCGGTTTAGGGTTTTGCCAACCAACATGTCCCTCGTATTTTTTCCTCGCACTGAGGAGGATGACATATAGTCATTTCCCGAACCGGATCTTCATTTAGCTAAAACTAAACCCTATGATTTTCCCTTTTGAAACATAGCGCGACGAAATGGGCATAAATGTCCTCAGCGTTGGAAACACATCTCAAAAACCCTACTCCACGATAACTAGAAGGAGACAACTAACTGAGCCTCAATGGATCTAGTGAAAGTATCCATTGAACCCAAAAAGCTTGCCAAATACACATTAAAGAGAGCATGCTTAAGAGATTTTAACCTAAGTGAGAAGCAGGAACGTAAACAACCATAAATGCGTGCGTTAAAAACAGGGGAACCATGAGTTACCTCCACACCTAGCCAGCAGCCGTCCTCTTCAAGGAGGAAGAGGTTTTTAATGGGCCATCCTCCAAGTTGTCATCCTTTGGAGGGTGTTTACAACCAAGAAAGGGAGAGAAAATGAGAGAAAAGGGAAAACGGAGACTGGAGCCCCACTTTATTCACACCCAAAAATTCCTATCACAGATACAAATGGCTTATATAGCCTTACAAACCAAGTGAAATACCATACAATCCAAACATAAGTGATTACAACAAGGGTAGAAATGAGAAAAACCAAAAATTGTAGCAAAAAAAAAAAAAGCGTGACATGCAAGAGAACAGGGGTCAGCAGTAGGATGCCAAATGGCCGAGTCAGGTACAAGGTTTCAGGAGAAACCTTTCCCGCAGCGGTGTTTTCTTCACTTTTTGCCTTCTTCCTTCTAGGATCTGATCCGCAACGATGAGTTCAACTCGGGTTCTTCGTGGTTTTGAATTGACTCAATAATGTTGGTACGATTAGCTCGCAAAACTCGCAAAAATTTGCCATACAAAATGCGATCAAGAGAATAGTAGCACCTAATGTGTAAATCGGTTAATTAGAATGATTAGTACATACAAAAAGCACTCAAACCTATAATAACTAGGGTTCAAATAGAAACTTTTTGGGCACTAATCACACCCTCAACCTACATTACTGCTGGGGTCCCTTAGCAAATGAAAGAAAGAAAGAAAGAGAGAAATATACAAAACACAACAAAATAACGCTCACAAAAATTATATTTCAAAAAGGTTGTGAATGAGTAATGCCTAACCCAAGTAAGAATAATCAATGCCGTGTCCAATAATCCATTACAGAGAATGAATGCCATACAAAATTGAGTATCAAAAGAGCCTCCTTCGTGAATCAACCGGACACTTCCAATTAAAAATCTAAGTGCTTGTTTGATCAGCCAACAATAAACCGCCAAACCGCACTCTCCCCAACCTAGCTACTACCACGACCTAGAGCATGCTAACTAACCTAAATAGATCGTGGACCCACCTTATTCCACAATTCTTTTGTGTTGTAGGTGCAATGTCAGAGAATCAACCTCACCAAAGTCCATGTAACGGGGATCTACCGATGACTCCCAATCAATTAAGGCTTAGGACACCAAGTCATAAGGATCTTTCAACCACAAACTCTTCAAGTTTCACCCCGGACTTGGAATGATTTCGAGACTCTAGCACCTACAACTTGCTAAACTCCACCCATCCACCCATGTAGTGAACACTAAGCCTGGACCCCCGCATCGTGCTCGGGTTTCAGCGCAAAGGTTGTAATTTTTCTTCTTTCTTTTTCGCTTTCTTTTTCTTTTCTTTTCATTTTGGAAGACACATTGGCCTTCTATCCACAGGGTCCTTAACCTATTAAAGGTAGTCAACAACACTAGGATAGTTTGGCTGCGCCTAGAGGTTACGTTTTTATCACCATCATTGAAACCTAATGCCGCTGCATGGTGGGTTAGCTAAAGGTGGAAGAGAAAGGCCTAAATCAATAAGAATTAAACTTAATCATTCACTCAAGCAAGCATGGAACCAACTAACATCAATAGAATTGGACAAAGTTTCAATTTTCCAACTTATGAGCTTTCAGTAAAACACACAAAAATTTCGCTACAAATGGGTCCAAATTTTGAAAAAGCAAGATGTATAGTGTATAACAAATGAGCAGAGGGGGGAACTCAAAGAAGCCATTCAACATCACAAAATGGGCTTGCTCAAAATAATAACATAAACATAAATACAAAAGCCACTTCCTTCGCTAACTCTCCCCCCAACCAAATATCTCAGTGTCCGAAATGGGGCTCGGATTGGAAAGTTAGTGAAGGAAGTGTTACCCTGATGAGATGTGATCGTTGTTGATAGGAGAATTCACAAGCTTTCCATCTGACACCTTATTCACCCGCTTGGGCTTCAAATGAACAAGATAGGAAAAGAAAAGAGAGAAAAAAAGGACAAGTTGGCATCACTGAAAATTTACACATTCAAAATTTCAAAAGTTTTCTTTCTGGCCATATTTGGATTCTAAGCACTCTAAGATTTAACGGTACCAGAACGCCTTAAACGGAGTTCATTTAAAAAGTACAAAGAAACAAAATTGGAGTGTCAAAACAAAGGAGCCATAGCGAAAATTCTTGCTATCATAGCGAAAATTGCCATCATAGCGAACATCAGAGGCGAAAATTCGTGTTTATAAATTTTCGCTTATGTGTAATAGCGAATTTTTTTTTTTGAAAAACAAAGAAAATAATAATAAACAAAATGAAAATAAAATGGGATAAAATAAAATAAAACTTTTTTTTTGATAGAAATTTTTTTGAATATATATATATATATATATATATATATATATATAAACGGCTTTTTTAAGAAAATAAAATAATTAATAATAATAAAAATAACAAAAAATTTTTAAATAATAATTAAAATAAAATAAAATAAAATAAAAATGAAAACACTGTGCGCTGTTTTGTCTGTTATGGAAGCTACAAATTTTCGCTATCTTAGCGAAATTTCGCTATGATAGCTTGTAATAATAGTAATTCACAATTTTCTAATATATAGCTAATAAAATTACTATGATAGTTTAAAATTCATTTCGTTTAGAATTACAAATTTTCGTTATAGCTTGCTTAAAATTTCCCACCTTCATTTTTGTTTGTTTCTTTGTGTAATTTCTTCAATCTGTGCTTCCAAAATTTCCACACAACCTGTAAAATTAATGTAAGAAAAATTAGGAAAAAATTAAAAGTAAAATTAATCTAAAAACAAGAATTAACTAGAAATTAGAGAAAATCTAAAAAGAAAAATTAAAGAAATCAAAATAAAATACGATAAAATAAAATAAGCTAAGAAAAAATGAAAACAAAAAGTGGGGGAGACTGTGCTCCCCCCAAACCACTTCCTTACAGCCTTGAGGTCAGCCGAACCCGGGGCGGAGCCTAAATGCCGGGGTTCGGGTGCTCCAAATCCGAACCAACCACTGTGCCATGCAAATGTAGGTACCGTCTGTCTTTGATGGGGGTGAAAAGGCCTCTACCAAGGCCATTAACTCCTAATATTTTGTACAAGCAAAGTGATGACCGGCATGGGTTTCTGTGGAGCAAAAGGTAGGTTTTGGCTTTTCTCGGGCAGTGTGGGCAATATGTACACCGTAGTGGCCTCGTAGGTCTTGGCATTGGCAAAGAGGGTTCACCCCGCGGGGAATTGGTTGAAGGACATGCTTTTGGGGCTCTTCCACTATTTCTTTCCCACTACCCTCCTCAGTTATAAAGGGAAGGATATCTTCTTGGTTCTCCCTTAGAAAAACAACATCACACATATAAGGAGGATCTCGTACAACTCTTCGATAATTCAATAAAACTCTATAAGCCCTCGGGTGTGGTCAAGTGTTGACACGCTTCCTCCACCATGGTGTCGGCCAAGCACCTCACTCGATTTTCTTCCTCTTGACGAACAAGCCGGACAGAGCTTTGAGATGGACTCGTGTGATGTCCATTAATTTTTTGATCAATTTCACTTTGGAACCCATCCAATTTCTTGTTCAAGGAGCTCTCCACCGTGTTAATTTCTTGATTGGTCTGGACAATCACTACCCTTTGCTCCTCTATGAAATTATCCACCAGTTTGCTCAAGTTCGTGGATAGCCTGCTCAACAGGGATGGGATTGGTGGTCAGGGTGGCCGAGGGAGTTGAGGTAAATGTGGAGAAACAGAGGTGCATGTTGAGGGAACACTATAGACGGGTGCACTCATCCGGTTGGTCTCTATAGTCCCTCATAGACCTATTTGGATTTGGATTTCTCCTCAAGGGTCACGATTTCACGCATGCAAGGTTCCTATAGTCCCTCATTGTCATATATGCCCTAGGGTTACTCTCCACTGACTCACTGTATTGCTTTCCCTCTTCCATTGGTCACAATTCAAACCCACTGAACATTCAATCCTGCAGTAGAAATAAGGCAACACAAGACAACACCAAAAACAGTCCTGCAGGAAATATTTTTTTTATTTTTTATTTTTTTAATGAAATGAAAATAAAAAAAATGACAGTGAAATGATAAAAGGAAATTCACCAAAACTTATAATGAGGATCACAAGTGTTCCACAAATACACTCAGACTAGGCACCATCCTACAACGGCGCCATTTGATTCAGGTTAATGAGGTGATCCTCGATCAACAGTTTGTTTCCTATTTCCTACTCGCCGTAGCCAAGCTACCTAATATACGGCTTCAGTGGTCGAACACAGGATGAGTTTCTTTTGTACAAATGATTTGTAGGAGTTCAAAAAATGGTGAATTTAATTTGATTTCCTCGTGTTTGGGTAAAAACAGGGATTTTGGTGGTGCGTGATTAAAAATAAAATAAGTAAAGAAAATGTGTAATAACCCTTGAAGTGCTCCACCGTTTAGTAGGTTTTGGCAACCAACATGTCCTCGGCATTTTTTCCTCGCTGCTAGAGGATGACATATAGTCATTTCCGAACCTGATCTTTCATTTAGCTTTAAAAACTAAACCCTATGATTTTCCCTTTGAAACATAGCATTTAAATGGGCATAAATGTCCCTAGTTGGAAAAACACATCTCAAAACCCTACTCACGATGAAATTACAAAGTGAGACAACTGACCGAGCCTCAATGACGGCAGTGAGTATCCATTGAACCCAAAAAAAAAAAAAAGCTTGTCAAATACACATTAAAGAGAGCATGCTTAAGAGATTTTAACCTAAGTGAGAAGCAGGAACGTAAACAACCATAAATGCGTGAGTTAAAAACAGGGGAACCATGAGTTACCTCCACACCTAGCTAAAGAAATTGGCCCTCTTCAAGGAGGAAGAGGTTTTAGGCTTCGCCACCTCCAAGTTGTCATCCTTGGAGGGTGTTTGGCAACCAAGAAAGGGAGAGAAAATGAGAGAAAAGGGAAAAACGGGAGAACTGGAGCCCTAATTTTATTCACACCCAAAAAATGTCCCTATCAACAGCAGATACTAAAACGCTTATATAAATTCCTTTCAAACCAAGTGAAATACCATACAATCCAAACATAAAGTGATTACAACAAGGGTAGAAATGAGAAAACCAAAAATTGTAGCAAAAAACAAAATGTGTGAAATGCAGAGAACAATGCAGATGCACAAGGCCGGGAGTTGGTACGCTGCCTCAGGAGAAGCTTTCATAGCAGCGCGCCACTTTGCTCTTCTTTCCTTCTAGGATCTGATCTGCAACGATGAGTTCAACTCGGATTCTTCGTGTTTTGAATTGACTCGATAATGTTGGCATGATTAGCTCGCAAAAACTGCAAAATTTACCACAAAATGCGATCAGTAGAATAGTAGGGACCTTAATGTGTAAATCGGGTTAATTAGAATTATTAGTATACAAAAAGCACTAAAAACCTATAATAAATAGGGTTCAAAATAGCACTTTTTGGGCACTAATCAGAGACCACAACATAAAACTCACGTTCATGTACTAAAAATAGAAACATACCAGCTTAGTCGACTTGTTAAAGTCATGGTTGCGGATGTACATCCCATCTTCGGCCAAGTGCTGGAAGAACTTCCTATCCAGATGGCCGGGGAAGGGGACGGAGTACTCCTTAGCATGAGCGACCACGGGTACTCGGAGGAGAGTGGGGGTAGAGGTCGTGCATGTGTGCGACCGAAGACTCCCTTTTTTTAAAAGGGCTCCATCGGTCTATGATTTCTTAGGCAGCCTCTGGGCGAAGAGCAGTCGCATTCGCCGAAGGACGGTCCCACTCCTGCGGTAGAACGTACGAGCTTAACACTAGCCGATTCGACATTCTTAGCCTACGAGGGCCGACATTTGCAAGCCTGGTCGAGAACGATGGCCTAGCTACTATCTCTAATAGAGCCTCCCCCACAACTCCATCAACATTGGGAGGCCCCCTGGCTGGGACCCCATCCTCTAGCGATGCACAAGCCTCTTCGAACACATCTTGAGAGGAACCTTTCAAAGCCGACAAAGCATTAGAGGCTTGTTCTAGGGAGTCCACGACAATTACTGGTGGGCACTTGATTAGTGCCCAAATAGTGCTGTTTGAAGCCCTGTTGATTGTAGGTTTTGAGCACTTTTTATGTACTAATCAACTTAAATAACCCAATTAATACATTGAGGTCCCGGCCATACTATTGATCATATTTTGTGGATATTTTTTGTAGTTTTGCATACTAATTACACTATATCCTTCATATCGATTCAATCACAATGAACCCGGTCGAACTGCCGATATGCAAATCATAAGTACCTGGAGCTAAAGTGCGTATGAGAGAAGAGCGTACAAGTTTGGTAGCAGGCCAAATTTTCGCAACTCCACTCGAATTTTGGTGTGTTGTGGAAATTAGCAACCTTACAAAATTTCGCAAAGTTGTGACTTATGCTTTCGCAACCTCAAAATGCAGTTGCCCTGCTGGCTTGTCGACCGCTTTTCAACATAGTTTCAGTGGCTTTTTACAAATTTCTTAATATAATTGCTATCTCATACAATTAAGTAATTTCCTTGGCTCTGAGCGCTATATAAGCTCAGTCAAGCTCATGTACCAGAGTTTTGGAGTTTATCAATAAAAATTGACGCTAAAGCTGGGAGCTTTTCCCGCCTCTGCAATTTTCTTTCATTTTCTCTTCCTTTCTCTTATTTTCTCACCTGCCAAACACCCTTTGAAGATGACAACTCAAAGGATGCTTAGCTAAACCTCCCTTATCCTTGAAGGGGAGGGCCACTGGGTTAGAGGTTTGAGGTAATACACTGCCCTCTGTTGCCAACGCAGGCATTTATCATCATTTATGTTTTTGCATCTCACACGTGGGTTTAAATCCCTGTGATGTACCCCCCGTGCGGTTAGTACTTGGCAACATCATGGTTCGTTGGACACTTATTGCTAGATCCAATCGATGCCCACTAGCTTGCCATTTATTGGGGCTCCTATTGTGTTAGATCCAAATGGGATGGTTTTAATCGCTTTGAAACGCAGCATGAGTCATAAAATGTTGTATACTAGGAAGGAAACTTTTAAGGTTCAGTTTTGATAGCCAAACCTAGATCCGGCTCGGGAAATGACTATAGGTCATACTCCTTAGCGAGGAAAAGGACCCGAGGACATCATAGTTACTTTAAAACCCTAAGCCCAATGGTCCGAAACTTTAAGGAATTATTTTACACTTTATTTCTCAGAAGAGGTTTTACTTTAGCCATCAACCTCACTGCTTACCAAACCCTAAATCCAAAGTGAAACGCCTAATTCCACTCAATTGTAACTCATTTAGCATGAAGAAAAACCCATCCCCTTGAGTTCCAACCTTAGTTACTATATTAAAAAGTAGCTTAGCTAATACAGAGGGAATCCTAGGATACAAATTTTGTTGATTCTGGTACACCTATTATGGCACGAATCAAATGACGTCGTTTCCGGGGATGGTGCCTTAGTGCAAGTGAGAAGCGGTTGAACTTGTGATCCCCATCACAAGTGTTGGTGAATTCCAATCTCTTGTTGCCTTTACTTTTATTCCCCCTAGCAGTTTACTGCTGGGTTGATTTAATTCTTATACTGTCCATAAATAGAATTTTCATTGTTTATTTCTAGCTAACATTAACCTTTTTGGTAGCCCTGCTTTCTTTGGTTGTCTGTTTGTGTTGCTTGCCTAGCAGCTTATGCACTATTGGGACAAAAATACTCGCAGCAAGACAAAGGGTCAAGGTTCGCCTGAACAAAAGTGAAGTGAGCCTAAACTGTGAACAAATGAAACATCCACCTGAGGAGCAGCAGAGCCAACAGGGGATTCAAAGTGATCCTAATGCTACAGATCAATGAGGATCACATACACCCACCAAGGGTGAGCGACCATGCATTATTCCCCCAAATTGAGATGTGGTGAATGAGGCCTTATCTGGGTGCCCCGCTTCCCAACTTTTCATGGCATGGAAAATGAAACGACACACATCTGGGATTTTGAGGAAGTTTGCACGACTTTCAAAGAGGGTGCAACCGATATGGAACTACTGAAGTTGAAAGCCTTTCCTTTAACCCTCAAAGACAAAGCCAAGGCTTAATTCTATAAGGCCAAGAACTATCGAATTGCGAATCATGGTAGAATTTTTTGAAGAAGTTCTTCAAAGGCATTACAGACTAATAGCTTGAAGAGGCAGATTTTATACATTTGCAAACCCATGATAATGAGAAGTTCTACCGCTGCTAGAGAGCTATATGGAGACTATCATACTCGCTCACCATGGCTTTGATACATGGATGCTGGTGAATCACTTTTATGATGGGATGTCCCTTGCTATGAAGCAATTGTTAGAAACCATGTGTGAAGGGGACTTCCTGAGCAAGAATCTAGATGAGGCCATGGATTTCCTCAACTATATGGCTGAAACCTCCAAGGCATGGGATGAGCCAAACCCAAGGGAGGTAGAGAGAATGAAGCACACAGCAAACTAAAGGGGAGGCATATACTCACTGTCAAAGGATGTGGAAATGAAAGCCAAGTTATCTTCTTTGACTAGAAGGTTGGAAGAGCTTGAAATGCGAAATCAGCATGAGGTACGAGCAAGAGATGAAAAACACCTGCACTTCCTAAATTCTCGTTTTTTAATCATTAATCCACTAGTCACCAAGGAGAGCACTGCCCAATTGCTCCCTCAGTAAGGGGTTTGATGTAAGAGCAAGCAAACATAGTGGGTCAAAGTAAGCCACCAACAAACGCTCCTTATGGGAACACCTACAATCCAAATTGGAGGAATCATCCTAATCTATCACAGCTGTAAAACCCCCAAATTTATGCTCCCAGCTGTGTTCACAAAGAAGAACCCTACCCTCATCCCCTCGTGAGAGCAAGCCATTGTGAATTTGAGCAAGGTCAGGGCAACCTTTGTAGAAGAACAAGAAGATGCTGAATGCCTGCACTACCCGTAAAATCTAAACATTGGAAGGTTAACACCATTAAAAAAATATACGACCGCAAGACTTAGGTTTCAAGGTCGACTAACCGCAGCGTATTCTCGAAAAGGGAACTTTCCATCCCAAACACAACCAGATCCCAGGGGAGTGCATGAATTAAGCTCTACCAGCGACCCAAATCCTAGAATTGATGAAGTAAAAGCAGTGGTCACTTTGAGGAGTGGTAGAGAAGTCAAACCATTCGCTCCCGAACCAGAAGTGGAAGATCCCAACGTAGTTGAACCTGAACCACAGGATGAGGCACTGTAGATATGATGAAAAGAGTACACCCCTCTTTTTCCACAAGCATTGAGAAAACAAGAAAAACCATCAACTGCATGTGTAAATATTAGAAGTGGCCGAGGCAGAAGGTCAACATCCTCACTTTCAAGGACCCGTACCCGTGAAGAGAGGGCCCAAATGTCACAGAAGGCCTTCTAACTGAGCAGTTCATACAACATTGATAAACCGGTGAAGTACAAAGATCCAGGGGGTGTCCTACCATCTTAGTTAATATCGGAGGCACTTGTGTTGAAAAAGCACTACTAGACTCGAGCCAAGCAGAACCTACCGCCATTCTATGTACAAATACTGAATTGGGAGAACTCAAGCCTACTTCCATTACACGCTCTAGCCGATGAGTTCATTAAATAAAATTAAAGTGACTATTGGAGGATGTTCTAATACAAGTGGACAAATTCTACTATCTAGTGGATTTTGTTATACTTGAAACAGAGCCGGTTGCAGTGGGGGCCAGCCATGTACCCATCATATTGGGAAGGCCATTCTTGGCTACTTCGAATGCCATTATAAATTGCCGAAATGAGGTTATGCGACTCACCTTTGGGAACATGACCTTGGAACTTAATATCTTCCACTTAAGTAAAAAGCATATGCAACCAGTGGAAGATGACTGTGAAGAAGTCTCGCATACTGCATACACCGAGAACAAACTAATTGCTGAAGAAGTGCAAGATGTGCTAAACCAGGAGTTGTCTGACAACCTTGTAGAGCAACAGGACCCCCAAAGCATGAGTTTAGTACATGGGCACTGATTAGTGCCCAAGAAGTGCTATTTTGAACCCTATTTATTATAGGATTTGAGTGCTTTTTGTATACTAATCATTCTAATTAACCCGACACTTGTGTCCCTACTATTCTACTGATCACATTTTGTGGCAAATTTTGCAGTTTTTGCGAGCTTACCATGCCAACATTGTTGAGTCCATCCAAACATGAAGAATTCGAGTCAAACTCAACATCATAGATCAGAGACTAAGAAGAAAGAAGAGCAGAAAATAAAAGAAACAGCGTGATGCGTGATGCAGTCGGAAGCAGGAAGCAATGGAACAAGAGTCAGCAGGAAGAATGGAATAGTGTCAACAAAGGATTTTCGCTATGTGCCATATTTCTCGCTATAATAGCGAAAAATTCGCTATCATAGCTTGTAAAGTTACCGCGGCATACGAAAATTCAAATTTTCGCTATGCCTCAAATTTTCACTATGATAGCGAAATTCACTGTGCATAGCGAAATTTTCTGCTTCTGTTTTTTATCCAAACGACTCCGTTTTGGTTTTTATCCTTTCTACCCCTGTAATAGCCTTTGTTTTGGTTTGTTTTTGTAATTTCCCTTGCTCTGCATACTATATAAGCTAGAGTCAAGATTTGTAAACATGAATCAACATCACAATAAATTTTGGGGAAGCTTTCAGCTCCCGTTTCCCGCTGCTTCATTTTCTTTCCTATTCTCTTCCATTTTCTCGGCTTCCAAACACTCCTCTGAGGATGACAACTCAAAGGATGTTCAGCTAGACCTCTTCCTCCTTGAAGAGGAGGGCTGTTGGCTAGGATTTGAGGTAAACCGACTACCTCTCGTTTTTAAAGCACATTTATGGTTGTTTATGCTCTGCTTTCTCATTTAGGTTAAAATCTCTAAGCATGCTCTCTTTAATGTGTACTTGGCAAGTTTTTTGGGTTCACAATGGATACTTTCACTAGATCCATTGAGGCTTAGTTAGTTGTCTCCAAGCAGTTATCGTGGAGTAGGTTTTTAAGATGTGTTTTCACCGTTAGGAACATTTATGCCCATTTAATGCTATACTTCAAAAGGGCAATCAGTAGGTTTAGTTTTTAAAGCTAAATGAAGGTCCGGTTCAGAAATGACTATATGTCATCCCCTCCTCTAACGGAGGAAATAAATACCCGGACATGTTGGTTACCTTAAAACCCTAAACCAAAGTGGGTCTCGACACTTCAAGGCCCACTTACATTTTTTTCCTTATTTTAGTTTCAGTCAGTGAACAACCAATCTCCCCTGTTTTTACCCAAACCTTAAAATCCAAATTTAATTCACCATTTTTGACTTCACTTAAATAATTTGTACGAAGAAAACCCATCCCCGTGTTCGACCCTAGACCACTATACTGTAGTAGCTTGACTACGGCAGTAGGAGGAATATAGGATACAAATTTTGTTGATTCCGGATCACCCTACCGTGGCACGAATCAGGCACTGGAGAAAAAAAGGAGGAAATTCTACCTCTATTGTCGAGAGAGGAAGAAAATGAATCTCAACAGCTGGATCTCAAGCCCTTGCCTGTGGAACTAAAATATGCATATTTGGAAGAAAACAGACACTGTCAAGTTATTATTTCATCACTGCTGAGCACTCCATAGGAAGACAATCTGCTGCAAATCCTCAAGAGTAACAAACAAGCTTTGGGGGTGGTGCCTCCATTTAAAAGGCACGCCTCAATGTAATTTGTAAATTCCAATTACATTTATTTAGAGGAGGAGTCAAAAGTCGTTAGGCAACCACAGAGGAGATTGAATCCCCATATGCAGGAGGTAGTTCGCATTGAAGTCCTGAAGTTGCTACAAGCCAGTATTATTTACCCCATATCTGATAGCACTTGGGTGAGCCCAACCCAAGTCGCAAGCAAAGAAATCGTGGTAAATTCACAAAGTAATGCAAAAGGAGAGGAAATGCCCACCGCCTTACCACAGTCGAGGGTATGGTATTGATTAATGTAAGATTGAAATGAGTACAAGAAAAGATCATTCCTCTACCTTTCATGGATCGATCCAAAAGAGTTTCGTGCCACCCTTCTAACGCTGATGGTTATTCAGGCTACTTCCGGATTGAAATTACTACAAACGATCAGGACAAGACTACCTTCTCCTGCCCTTTTGGCACATATGCCTACAGGAGGATGCCCTTCGGCCTGTCTAATGCCCCTGCCACATTCCAGCGATGTATGCTTAGTATTTTCAGTGATATGGTAGAACGCATTATGGAGGTTTACATGGATGATATCACAATCTACGGGGAAAGCTTTGACGAATGCCTCATCCATTTAGGAACTGTCCTACATAGATGTATTGAGAAGAACCTAGTGCCGAACTCGGGAAAAGTGCCATTTCATGGTGAACCAAGGAATAGTGCCTTTAATATTACCATTTCAAGAAGGGAATTAAAGTGACAAGGAAAAATTGAACTGATCTCTAAATTACCCTCTCCCACCAATGCGAAGACAGTGAGGCAATTCTTGGGGCACGCAGAACTCTATAGGAGGTTCATACAAGACTTCTCGAAAATTGCCAAGCCACTTTATAAGCTTCAAAAAGATGTCTGAGCGGATGCGAATTTAAACAAAGGTTTGAAGAGCTCAAGGCGCATTGACTAATGACTAATAGTGAGGGCCCCTAACCTGCGCTACCTTCGAGGTCATGTGCGATGCAAGCACTTACCGCCTGAAAGTGGTTCTAGGACAAAGAGCATAGGGAAAACCATATGTAGTTTACTATGCGAGCAAAACATTGAATGAAGCTCAAAGGAATTACACTACCACTGAGAAAGAATTGTTGGAAGTGGTCTATGCCCTGGACTAGTTTCGTGTGTATTTGATTGGGTTTGATATAATCATCTTCATAGATCACTCAGCTTTGAATATCTGCTCACTAAGCAAAATGCCAAGGCTAGGCTTATCAGATGGGTCCTCTTACTACAGAGTTCAACCTGCAGATCCGGGATAAGAAGGGTGTGGAAAATGTTGTTGCCGATCATCTTTCCAGACTAACCATAGCACACAACACCCACAACCCTCCAATCTATGATGAATTCCCAGAGGAGTCTCTACTCACGGTGGATAGTGCTCCTTGGTTTGCTCACATTGCTAACTTTTTGGTAATGTGGAGTTACCAGAATGGAAAGCATAGACAAGAAGTTCTTCCATGCTCCACTATTATTGGGAAAGAACTTTATTTGTTTCAAATACCGTGGCCATCAAATAATCGAAGTGTGTGTGCCTAAGGAGAACAAGAAGGATACTACCACCGCCATGACAAGGTATTGGAGGTTATTTCGCTTCCTTTAAAAAATAAAGAATGAAGGTGCTGCAGTAGTGTTTTTATTGGCCTTCTTTGTTTAAGAATGCCTATACCATGTGCAAACAATGCGAAAAATGCCAGAGGTTAGGAAAAATCTCTCGTCGTCACATGATGCCACTGAACCCTATTTTGGTTGTTGAGTTATTTGATGTTTGGGGCATTGACTTCATGGGACCATTTCCTACTTCCTTTGGATATACTTACATTCTCATGGGAGTTGACTATGTGTTGAAATGGGTCGAAGCAATGCCATGTAGAGCAACAGATCACAAAGCCGTATTGAAATTCTTGAAGGAGAACATTTTCTCCAAATTCGGGGTCCCCAAAGCCATAATCAGTGATGGAGGTTCACATTTCTGCAATAAACCTTTTGAGAATCTCCCTCTCTCTCTCTCTCTCTCTCTCTCTCTCTCTCCCTCTCTCTCTCTCTCTCTCTCTCTCTCTCTCTCCAACATCCAAGTACGGCAGTCAAGCACAAGGTGGCCACCCTATCATCCTACCAAGCACAAGAGAGCTACCAACTGTGGAAATCAAGACCATACTAATGAGTGGTAAATTCTAACCGAAAAAGATCATCCCCCAGCCTGCTGATCCCTTCTCTCGTGCATACAGAAAAACCCATAAGACCATTTTGAAGTATGTCTCCTTATCGCTTGCCGAGGAGAAGCCCACACCGCTCGTGGAAATCAATACAAGGCATGGTGGCAAGAAAATCTGAACGTGGACAATGGGTAGAAATGGTCTCAAAGGCTCCTCGATATCAACGAGCTAGAAGAACCGAGAAATGATGCCTACCAACTCAAAATTGCAAAAGATAATGGGAAGAGGCATGATCAGTTGATAGCTCGCAAACATTTCCAAAAAGGGGACCAAGTACTCTCTACGACTCTAAGCTCCACCTCTTTCCAGGCAAGCTTAAATCAAGATGGACTGGGCCATTCACCATCCAAGAAGTCTACCTCAAGGGTTCGTGATCCGCTTCAATGCCAAAGTCAACGAAAGTGTTCAAGGTCACGGTCAAAGGCCAAGCCATGCGCCAACACTTCAACAACAAGGAGGAAACTCTCCTAACCCTCCATGAAACTCCTGTAACTAATATTTAGGAGTGACTTCCGCAAAGATCTCGAAGTCACCATAATTTAATTAAGCAATTTTTTTATTGTAACTTTTTGTGTCCCTTTGTTGTTGTTTGGTTTGTTTTCCTTCCGCATTTTTCTTTCTTAAGTGTGTCTTCTAATATTTTATCTTTTATTTTGCTGTGTGTTGTAAAGAGCCAGAGGGCAAATGAGCCCGGAAATTTGCAGTTACTGGGCTTTCGCAGGTGCGAAATTCCCGCACACTATTCGCCTTCGTCCCTTCATCTTCATGTCAGCGACACTTCAATTCCGCACCCTTTAAAATTTTATGCTTTCTTTTGCGCGACCATTTGTCAGGCACTTAATGCCACACCGAAAGGCCTTCCACTTACCCCTTACCTTTATATAAACCTCCACTTTCCCATTTTCATTCCAAATCTCTATTTTCCGTTGAAATTACCCTTACCACCTTCTCTCCTCCTCTAGCCCAACCATGGTGAAGATCCACGGTGCTCATGCTTTTTGGCTTAGGGTGCGTAGTTCCGTCGCACCCCCTGCAGCTCTAGCTGCCGCCGCCACCGCACCCCCTGCAGCCCCAGCCACCGCCGCCGCCGCCGCACCCCTACAAACCCAGCCAGCACTCCACTTCGCTCGCCACCGGCCGCCACCCAAGGCATTCCCGCTAGGCCCTCTTCGATGTCCCGTCCCGAGGAGATACCACACTCAGGTTGGCCCTACTCCACCCCGTCTCTTAAGACATCCCAGTTAACCTGCAGTGGCCCCGGTCAGTCTAAGAGAAACTAGGCCTAGGGGAGTCTTCCGTGCCGAGGCCTATAGAGCCACAAAATACCACCCCATCGTGAGCATTGGCTGGAGCTCCCATCTAGACTTGTCCCCGCCTATCATTAGGAGACCATTTCCCGCAACCCCATTCCGTGCAATGCCGATCATGAAGGAGTATGAGCCACGCAGAGGTTCATTATGGTCTCCCGGACTTTTCCTAAGACCCGGAGCTCCAAGACTCGATGCTACTAGTGCAGCAATACTCCCTGGGGCCGTTCATGACACCTCGTTAGTTTTTCTACCCTTGGGTGGTCATTGAGTTCTATCACACGATGACATCCAGGCACGAGCCCAACTCGACAGCTATTCATTTCTCCATCGACGGCCGGCCAGGGATACTCAGGGCCTCTGACATCACAACTACTTTTAATCTGTCGGTGGTCCTCGCCAACTCAGCAACTTATAGACAGTGGCCCCATCCCTCACCTAGGGAGGTGGTCCGTCCTCTCTTTGGGGACACTACCGCCAGGACGATTCTATTTAGGAGGCAGCTCCCACCGTGCATGCGTCTTATAGACCACATATTGCGGTCTAATCTCTTCCCGCTCCAGGATATAGTCCAGAGAAGAGGAGCCATCTTGGAGGCCCTATACCGCATGTCAGAGGGCTTCTGGTTCAACCCATTAGAGCTTATTATGACATCCTTGTTCCACTTAGAGGACAAGGTTCATCGCAGGAGTTTACCCCGAGCTGAGTCCAAGTCTCTATTATTCCCGAGACTCTTGTGCCATGTGCTAGAGCATATCGGCTTCCCTGAGGACCTTAGGTTGGAGCGTCGTCGAGACTGCGAGGTCGTCCTTACCGTTGATCGGTGGCACACTATGCTCCGTTCCTATCATCTACCACCTCTAGACCCAGCCGAGGACCAACCAGTTGCTGATATTCCACCTGAGGACCAGCCACCTACAACAGAAAGCATTACTGGACTCAGTTCCAGCCTCTCCAAATCTGGGCTTCATCACGTCTGGCATCCCATTCCCACTAATTCAGGCCTCCTGCGGACTCGACCACCATGCTAGCTGCCCATTCAGATATTGCTGGGTCGAGCACTTCTGCACAACCTCAACAGTCCACCACCATCTCCTCCCGAGACTTTTTTACCATCATGGATGCAGTCTGCACATTCTTCACCACATCAAAGATCATTCATGACCGCCCATGCAGCCTCAAAGATATAGGACTCCTCGTGACATAGCCGCTATGACTCCGGGATCACGTCTACACCGGCCCGTAATCAGCTTCATCCTTATGCAGATCCAGAGTCACCTAGGTCTCCCTACGATCTCCCCGTATGTGCCCAAGCCAGTCTTTTCTCGCTCCTATCTAAAGAGACCAACCCCTTCTCCACCAAATTCCGCACCCTCCTCGACGGCTAAAGAAGCCAAGAATAAATAAGTGTACCACTTCGCAGTGAAAGACTCTCAAATTTATCCAAACCGAGGACACCTCTTCACCGACTACTGACTGAGGAGGTAGCACTTTCTCCACTACCTTTCCAATCCACACCCCATTGCGATCAATGGTACATTTGGGTAGTAGAGAGTTAAATAAGGAAGTGATTTTCTTATACCAGATATCGGGCCGGTTTTACACTTTTCGACCTTCTACATGTATAAGCAAAGCCCATTTTCGCACGCGAATGGCTTGCTTTTTCGTTTCTTGTCGAAAGCCGTTTTGAAAAAGTTGAAAATTTAGTGATACACACTGCTATACATTTCAAATAGTTTAGTTTCTTAACTCATTTGCAACATTTTTGCCCCCATTTTTTTTTGTTTTTTTTTGTTTTGTTATTTTTAGCCCCGCATTGAAAATGAAACATCATTCAAATCGTTTGTCAAGTAGGATTGATTCCATGCTAGTTGAGTGGAGGATTAGTTGAATTTTGTTACTTTCGACTTTTTTTCCACCTTTAGCTAACCACACACAATGCACATCGGGCCAACACAGTCGAAAAATCGCTCAACCTCCTAAACTCTCGTTAAGAAACCCAATTCTAATTTCACACCAATCTTTAATAGGTTAAGGACCCCCATGAAAAAAAGGCCAATGTGTCTTCCAAAATAAAAGAAAACTAAAAAAAGAAAAGAAAAGAAAAGAAGAAAATTGCAACGCTTACCTGAAACCCGAGCACCTGGGCCCGAGGTGATAAGGGCTAAAGCCTTAAAGCCTCGGGTGCCCTGCCAACTGGTCGGGAGCCACCGACTTAGTGCTCGCTACATGGGTGGATGGGTGGAGCTGAGCAAGTTGTAGGTGCTGGAGTCTCGAAATCATTCGAAGTCCGGGGTGAAACCTGAAGAATTTGTGGTCGAAAGATCCTTATGACTTGGTGATTCGTGTCTAATTTCAGGTAGGTATATTGGAATCAACAAAATTTATAACCTAGATTCCTATTAAATCGACAGAAGAAAGCTTAACGCGCAAAGATGGGCTAAGGGTGGCCTAAATACGTGGATGAGTTTTCTTCGGCAGAGAGGGATTACGCGCATTGAAAATGGTGTTTTTCCTGTGATTAAAAGTGGTGTGTGCAAAAACAAGATGTGTGAATGATTGTAAATTGGAAACAACCTGCAAAGAAAAGTTAAAAAGAGAAATCCTGGGTCTCTGGGCCATCGAGCTTAGTGTTCTAGGACAACCAACATGTACTCTGTTATCATCTCGCATTGGGAGCATGACATATAGTCATTTCGAACCGATCTTCATTTAAATTTTAAAACATAAACCCTAAGAGCTTCAGAGATAGTATTTCATTTAGGCAAAAATGTGCCTAGCAAAGGAAAAACACATCTCAAAACACTACTCCACGATAACTAATAGGAGACAACTAAACGGTAGTTTCGCTGATCTAGTGAAAGTATCCATTGAACCCATAAAGCTTGCCAAGTACACATTAAAGAGAGTATGCTTAAGAGATTTTAACCTAAGTGAGACATAGGGGCACCAAAACCCTAAAATACAAACATATAGAACATGAGAACATGCGACTAAACCTAACAACAATACCCAGTCGCCTTCCCCTTCAAGGATCAGGGGAGATTAGCCAAGCATCCCTTGATTTGTCACTGGCAAAGCTGCAACCAAGAAAATGTAAGAAAGTGAAGAGAGTAAGAGAAAATCACCAACACAGGGAGGGAGGAAGCTTCAGGCTTGGATCGATTGATCAATGATTAGACGCTCTCTACAAGCATGGTCAGAGCTTTATATAGGCCTCAAGAAAGCAGAAATTAAAAGTGTATTAAAGAATCAAAATTACATAAGGGCAAACTTGTATAAAACCACCAACAAGTGGATCAAAAGCGTATAGCAGGTACATGTATACAGTGTTCGTAGTTGCGGCTCAAGGCAACCGCGAAATTTCACAGATGCGAAATTGAGAATAACCTCATAAATTTGTGCCAGTCTAATTTTGCAACCCCCAAAATTTTCACAGTTTGCTCCTTCAATCTTCAATAAATTCACTCCGAATTTCCACTGATTTGATCATGAGTCTTCGAATTCAGCTTAGGTTCATTGTGCTCGAGTCAAAATGAGGAATCATGAGGCTTTTGACCTGCAAAACTACTAGAATAGCTACAAATTGTGATCAGTAGCAAATCCGGGACTCGAATATGTCAATTGAGTTATTGAAGTCAATTAGTACATAAAAAGAGCATTAAAACCTGCTATAAACAAGGCTCAATACTGCACTATTTGGGTACTAATCACTCCCTTAACCGTGATATTGCTACCCTTTAGCAATAAATATCATGCAGGTTATGTTTTTGTAAAACTAGGCTGTCTATTCAAAAAGTATGTGCAATTAATGTTTAGCCTTTAGTATGACAAATTAGAACTTTGTATAAAGACCAGTTTGAGAGAACAAATGCCATACAGTGATAAGTTTCATCGCAGCAAAAATTCTAAGGAAATCAGCCTGAATTTCCACCACAATCTAAGTGTTTTTGAATGATTAGTTTAAACCAATAAGCTGCAAAACTACCTCCCCCAACCAAATCGCCGCCAAAGCCTTGTATTACGCCGACCAACCTAAATAGATTCAGATCCTCATTTATTTACTTCTAATGTATTCTAGGGTGCCATGCTGAAAATTCGACTTCACCAAAGTCCATGTAGCGGGTATCCACCGATGACTCCCAACCAATTAAGGTTTAGGGAATCAAGTCATAAGGATCTTTCGACCACAAACTCTTCAGGTTTCACCCCGGACTTCAAATGATTTCGAGAATCCAACACCTACAACACGCAAAACTCTACCCATCCACCATGGCTAGCACTAAGTTTGGTGACTCCCAACCGCCTGGTTTAGTATGTGGACTTTAAAGTGCTGCCATACCCCTACCACGTTTCAAGGCAAAGTGCCGCGGCTTTACTTATCTATTTTCTTTTTCTTTTTATTTTTCTTTTTCTTTTTCTTTTCTTTTTCTTTTGGAAGACACATTGGCCTTCATACATAAAGAACTCTAATCTATTAAAGGCCGTTAACAAAGCTAAGGATGGTTTTGCAAAGTAAGAGGAGAAAGCAGCCTCTTAACCCATTGAAGAAAACTAATATGAATTGTGTGTGTGGCTATAGAGCGCGGAAGAAATGGGTAATTACTAAAATAACCGACCAAAACTCATCATGCAATGGAACCACTCTAGCATTTGGTATTATACAAAGGCTTCAATTTTTTCAATTTACTGGTAATGTAAAATCACACATACAGGGTCAAAATGAGATGCAAAAGTAGGAAAATAGATTTGTATTATATATATTAAGGTGAATTTACAAAATTTTCGACTTTTGCAAACATAAGTAAACAACAAGCCTCTATATAAACACAAAAAGGGCTTTGCTGGGCATGAAGTACAAGTAAAACTAACATCAAGAGTAAGAAAATCACTTCCAACACTAACTATTGATTAGTGCCCAAAAAGTGCTATTTTGAACCCTATTTAAGATAGGTTTTGGGTGCTTTTTGCGCACTAATCATATCAATTAAGCCAATTGACGTGTGTAGGTCCACTTAGTACCACTGATGCCATTTCGAGTTTGTTTTTGTAATTTCAAGCAGGTCTTGCGTACTCAATGCATTAGTCTAAATCGATGTTAATATACGTTGAATACTCGAAGATTCACGATGTCTTCATCCATTAAAAATGAGGGAATGTGAAGTGGATTTTGGAAGGAAGGAGATGCAAGAGGTGGATGCAAGGGAGCAAAGCAGTAGCTAGTATCCTGTGATTTTCGCTATTATCACAAAAAATCCCCACCGATTGCTAAAATTCGCAATCATAGCGAAAATTCTGCAATCCTGGGCCGGGAATTGGGAATTTTCGCTAGATAGCGAAATTTCGCTATCTAGCGAAAATACCTGGTTTTGCTATCTCTCACAAATTGCCAGGCCAGCTAAATTCTCGCTAGCCAGCAATTCTCACCATCGACAGCCTAAACCCTCACCCCTCGCTATCCTAGAATTGGCCGGGTTGCTTAAATTTCACAGCTAGCCGAAATCTTCACTCATCCCAGCGAAATTCCCGCATACGAAATCGCCGCCCATGATTTTGTATATTTGATCCCAAACGATCACGCTTTTGATGTATTACCATTATAGCCCTTATGTAATTTCTCATATTTTAGGTGTTTTAGTATTTACACTTTAGGTTGTACTATATAAACCCCCATAACTTCAGAACTTAAGCAACTTTTCATTTTTTTATAAAGCTCTCGCAATTTTCATTTTAGTGGTTCTATTTGCTTCTCTCTCTCTTTCTTTCTTTCATTTTCTCATTACAAACACCCCCTCGAGGATGACAACTCATGGGATGCTCAAGGTTCTCATAAACTAAAGATGAGGCTGCTAGCTCGTTTTGGGGGGCTACCGTGTGTCAGTCTCTCTTGTTTTAAATGATACAATTCAGATTTATGGTTCCATACCTTCCAAACCAGGATTTAATGCCATTTAATGTTGTTCTCGTCAATACTTGCTATGCTTTTAGTGGTTCGCATACTTAATGCTAGATGCACCGATATCCCTTGGGATGCCATTTACGAGCCATTGAAATGAGGTCGAAAAGGTTTTTAAACTAATGGGACTTTGAATGCATAATACTGTTTCGCACTCAAATAGAAAGGGGTTCTGTGGTTAGGCTTCATAACCTAAACAAAGATCCTAAGCTGGGCTTTGACTATATGTCATTCGCCCTAATGCGAGGAAATAACCCGAGGACACTGCATTACCCCCATGTTATCAAGCTAGTGACCCAAGCCTTCAAGGTTACCATTTCACACTTCACTTTAAGCCATTACGCTTTAGTCAAAGGAACAAACAACCTCCTGCTTTTAACCAAGTCCAAAACTAAACTAGCCTCCCAATTTTCAAACACTAATGCAAATCATTCGGATGAAAACCCATCCCCGTGTTCACCAGTGATCACTCATAGCACGCGCAAAGAGCTTGACTACTAGCAAGATGAGGAACTTAGGCAAACAAATTTTGTTGATTCCGCTCACCCTACCGTGGCACGAATCAAATGGCGTCGTTGTCGGGGATGGTGCCAACTTACGTATGATGAGTTGATGTGTACTTGTAATCCACATTACAAGTGTTGGTGACCTTTTAGTCCTTTTTGAATCAAGTGTGCAGAAACTGCAAGTTTCTTCAGCCGCGCTCACGTACCGTTTTTGTGTTTCTGAAGTCGCTTTGTTTTAACTAACACCGACTCCGCAAGTTTGTTTCAGGTTTTTGCCAAGGCCTCATTTCAGGTAACTGTTTATGCAAAGATCGATAGAGGGATTTCCTGTGCAGATCGCAAAGAATTAGTACACCGCTTGAACAAAGTTAGAAATCAAGTAGGATACAGTTGAAATATGGATCCTCTAATTCGAAGAATGTAAAGAAGTCACCGTACCCCAAAGAATCCAACAAATTTACAGGTCAATGAGGGATCATATACACCTCCTGTAGTTGTCTTTCCGCATCATACTCAAGATGTGGCACGAGACCCTACCTAGTGCCCTTGCTTCCCACATTTCATGGTATGGAAAATGAAAATCCATATTCACACATACGGGATTTTAGGAGGTATGCACAACTTTTAAGGAGGGTATAATCGACATGGATTTGCTCAAGCTAAAAGCATTTCCCCTGACACTGAAAGATAAGGCCAAAATATGGCTCAATTCACTGAGGCCAAGAACGATTAGAAATTGGGCCGATCTTCGTCGACTTTCTTGAAGAAATTCTTCAAAGGCAACAAAGACCAACATTGAAGAGACAAATCTTACACCTACTCACTTTGACAATGAGAAGTTTTATCGTTGTCAGAAAGATTCATGGATATCATCGCTGCTTGTCCAATATCATGGTTTCGACTAATTCGGATGCTAGTGAACCATTTTATGATGGTATGTCTCCAAACATGAAGCAACTTTTCATTTTTGTAAAGTTTCCGCAGCCTTTCATTTTAGGTTTCATTTGCTCTCTCTCTCTTCTTTCTTTCATTTTTCTGGCCGCCAAACACCCCTCGAGACGAGACAACTCAAGGGGATGCTCGCTGCTTCACAAAATTTCTGGAAGGGAGGGCTGCAGCTTGGCTTTGGGGCTACCAAGCAGTTGTCCCTCTTGTTTTAAATGATACAGTACCGCATTTATGGTTCCATACCTTCCAAACTAGGGTTTAATGCCATTTAATGTTTCGTCTTTCGTCAATACTGCCATGCTTTTAGGTTCTGCATACTTAATGCTAGATGCACCGATATCCTTGTGATGCCATTTACGAGCCATTGAAATGAGGCTGTGAGTGCTAGGTTTTTAAACCTAATGGGACTTGAATGCATAATACACTTGTCTTGACTCAACAGAGGGTTCTAAAGGTTAGGTTTCATAGCTAAACAAAGATCCTGCTTTTGGCTTCACTATATGTCATTGTCTAATGTGGAGGAAATAACCCGAGGACAATCGTAATACCCCATGTTATCAAGTAGTGACCCAAGCCTTCAAGGTTACCATCTCACACTTCACTTTAAGCCACATGTAGCTTAGTCGAATAAACAACCCTTGTTTTTAACCAAGTCCGAAATCCAAACTAAAGCCTCACCAATTTTCAAACACTAATGTAAGTCATTCAAAGTGGATGAAACCCATCCCCAGAGCCCGACCCTAGACCACTATATCAAAGAGTTTGACTACGGCAGTAGGAGGAACTTAGGAAAACAAATTTGTTGATTCCGGGCCACTCTACCGTGGCACAAATCAAATGCATGCCGCTGCGGTGTAACTCATTTATCGCCAGATTTCGTGGCCGCTTCTCATTTCCAAATTCCTCCAACCTTCGAAATAAAGGTCAATTTGCTTTCATCTTGTGTCTCTGAGAGTGCATAAATGCCCCTGGTGGTTCAAGGCCTCGATCTTTCTGGGCTTCCTCGATTTGGTTCATCCCATGCCTTTGAGGTTTCGGCCACATAGTTCAAAAAGTCCATGGCCTCATCCGGGTTTTTGCTCAAAAAGTTACCTCCACACATGGTCTCCAATAGTTGCTCCATATAGCAACACCTATAACCCTAATTGGAGAAATCATCCAAACCTGTCATGGAAGCCAAAACCCCCTGCATATGTCCCTCCAGGAGCATAGCAGCAGTTTGGCTCCACTTCAACACAACAAGAATTTCTTACCCCAATATCTTCCTGGGCTGAAAGCAGCGATCCCGAATTTAAGTAAAGTGGTAGGCACATTTTAGAAGAACAAAAGGTACTGAACCGACTAACTAAAAATTGAAGCGCTTTGAGAGCTCACTCAACGTGTAGAAACTGCATAAATATGCACTCGAGATTTTATGTCATTCCAACCAAAGAAACAGTAGGTTCGTAAAAAGGAAAGTTCCTCCCGCCATAAAGAACAGCGTAAAGGAGTGCATGAAGCAGCTCAACCAATTATCCAAATGCAAGAATTAATGAAGTAGCGTGGGTGACTTTAAGAAGTGGTAAAGAACTGAGACCAAGAATTCCAACTCTAGCCAAATCAAATTTCCTCACTTAGTCGACCGCCACAAGAAGATCACCAAAGAACAGAGAAGAGGTGAAGAACAGCAAATTCCCTCCATTCCCACAGTCAGTCCGAAAAAAGAAAATTCGTTAACCAAACGTAAATGCTGTGAGGTTTTAATGCTAGTAAAAGTTAACATTCCTCCTCGACATGATCAAACAAGTCCCCACCTATAGCGTACTTTGTTAAGACTTATGCAATCGTAAAAAGAGGGTTTAATGTAAACAAGAAGGCCTTTATGACTGAGCAAGTGAGTGCTATCATTGAGTGCAAGACTCCAGTGAAATATAAAGACCCGGGATGTCCTACAATCTTTGTTATCAAGTGCATTAAGGAGAAAGCACTGTTAGACTTGGAGCTTAGGTAGAACCCGTTGCCTATTCCATGTATGCAAATTTGGTTTGTGAACTTAAACCCACGTCCACCGCACCGGCTACTAGCCGATAGGTCAATATTAAGATACCAAAGTGGGACCATTGAGGATGCATGACACAAGTGGGAAACAGATCTTACTCACTGTGCTGGACTTTGTCGTATTGACACAGAGCCTGCGGGCGTGGGGAACCAATCATGTGCCCATCATATCGGGAGACCATTCTCGCTACTTCAATGCCATACAACCGCTGAATGGGTTATGCAACTCACTTTCGGGGAATATGACCTTAGAACTCAATATCTTTCATCTCAGCAAAGACATGCACTGCAGGGAAGATGACTGTGGAAGAAGTCTCGTATGAGCATGCAATTCTCAAGAACAAAGCACTTAGCAAAGAAGTGCAAGATGTATTAACCCCTGTGAGTTATCTGAGTGCCTCGAGAACAACAGAACTCAATGCATGAGCTAGTACAGGGGTATTTGAGGAGAAAATAGAAAATAGAAATCCTACCTGTGGGTGGCAGACGAGGGAACCCAAACGAGTTAAGGCTCAAACCCCTCCCAGTTGAGTTGAAGTATGCATTCCTAGAAGAAAATGGACAATGTCCAGTTGTGATTTCATCACTATTAACCACTTCACAAGAGAATAACCTGCTGCACCTTCTCAAAAGAAACAAGCAAGCATTGGGGTGGAAAATTTATGATTTAAAGGCATAAACCCATTGTCTGCACCCATCCACATTTACCTAGAAAGAGAGTCTAAGGGTTAGGCAGCCACGGCGAAGGACGAACCCCGGCAGGAAGTAGTTCGCATTAGAGAGTCTGAAGTGCTCGACCGGTATCATTTGCAGTTTCATTAGCACTTGGAATTGGGGGCCCAAACTCGGAATTGGTGCCTAAGAGTCGGGGTGACTCATTTGTGAGAAAAATGAAAGGGGTGAAGAGATTGTCTACCCGTCTCCTCTTTAGTTGGAGGTATTGCATAGATTATAAGGCTCGATGAGGTAATAAGAAAGATCACTTCCCGGGTTGCCATTCCTTGGTCGACTCCTTTGAGAAGGGTTTAGGACACCCATTCTATTGCTTTTTGGATGGGTATTAGGTATTTCCATAGAGATTGCGAGAGGATGAAAAGACCACTTTCACTTGTCCATTTGGTACATATGCTTATAAGGAGGATGCCTTTTGGTCTGCAACCGGAAATACTTTTAAGAGATGTAATCTGCTTAACGTAATTCATGGCCGGTAATAAATTTGGAGAAGGCGCATAATCGGGAAGTATCATGGATGACATCAGCGTATGGAGCGATTTTGAAGAATGTCGACTAATCACAGGCCATCCTGCAAGGTGCATAGAGAGAAGAACACGGTGCTTAGCGGGAAGTGCCATTTATATTAACCGAATTGTTTTAGGGCACATTATTTCAATGGGAATAGAAGTTGTGAAAAAAATTGAACTTATCTCAAAGCTTGCCGTCCCAAGATGTAAGCGGTGAGGCTGATTCCTTGGTCGTACGGGCTTCTATAGAGATTCATAAGACTTCTCGAGAAAGATTGCTAAACCCCTCTGACTCTAGAAAAGATGCTAGAATTTATTTGGGAGGAAGAATGCGAGGAGAGTTTTGAAGAAATTTGAAGTCCCATTTGGCCCTCGCACGATAGTACGAGCACTGGTGGCGGGTTGCCTTTTGAGGTCATGTGTGATGCAAGTGATCTTGCTGTCGGACGATGCTCGGCCAAAAGAGAGGATGGGAAACCTCATGTAGTTTATTATGCGACAAAACTGTAGATGAAACACAAAGGAATTATACTACTACGAGAGAAGGAATTGTTGTCGGTGGTCTGCATGCTTTAGACAAATTCGAGCATACTTGAATTAGGAATTAAGTATAGTCTTTACGGACGTCGCTTTGAAATATATCACGACCAAACAAAATGTGAAAGCTTGAGCTCATCCAGTGGGTTCTTTTACTTTGGGGACGCTTGCAAATTAAAGACTAGAAGGGGGTAGAGAATGTAGTGGCAGATCATCTTTCAAGGTTAAAAATAGCCCATGACACTCATAGCCCACCCATCAATGATGAATTTCCTGAAGAATCCCTAATGCATATAGAAAAAGCTCCCTGGTATGCTCACATAGCCAATTTTCCTACTTCTGAAACCCCCATCGAGTGGAAAGAGCAAGGATAAAGTATTTCTTTGCAAGAATCCATTCTTTTTATTGGGAAGAGCCCTTCTTATTCAATCTTATGCGAGATCGGATAATCGGGGAAGTGTGTGCACGAGGGAGGAGCAATGGGGGGAATTACGAGCCCTTTGCCACGAAAGTGCACAGCGGGTGGTCACTTTGCTTCCCAGACAACAATGAAGGTCTTTGCGATCACGAGGTTTCTCTTGGCCTTCCTTGTTTAGGGAAGCACACCAAATGTCTTAGGAGTGTGTGATAGGTGCGGGCTTCGGGAAGTTGTCTCGCCGTCATATGATGCCCACTGAACCCGATTTTAGTGGTTGTTTGTTGATGTTTGGGGCGTCGATTTCCTTGGGACCTTTCCCACATCTTATGGTCATACATACATTTTGGTGGGAGTGGACTATGTGTCCAAAGTGGGTTAAAAGCGATCCCACAGTAAAACAAATGACCACGAGTGGTACTTAAATTCTTGAAAGCCAAACATCTTTTCTAGGTTCGAGGTGCGAAGCCATTATTAGCGATGGAGGTTCACATTTACGCAACAAACCTTTTGAAAACCTCATGGCTAAATATGGTGTGAAACCTGGAGTGCCACCTTACCATCCCCAAACAAGTGGTCAAGTGGAACTTGCTAACAGAGAGATTAAAACCATTCTGATGAAGGTGGTAAATAGCAACAGAAAAGACTGGTCCACCAAACTGCTTGATTCGATGTGGGCCTACAGAACAGCTTTCAAGACAATACTTGGAATGACCCCTTATCGGTTGGTATATGGTAAAGCGTGTCACCTTCCAGTGGAGATCGAATATAAGGCATGGTGGGCAATCAAAAAGCTGAACATGGATCTAAAGCGGTCGAGATTGCTCGATCTCAATGAGCTGGAAGAAATACGAAATGATGCCTACTTGAATTCGAAGATTGCAAAGGAAAGATAAAAAAAATGGCATGACCAGATGATAACTGGGAAAAATTTCAGCGAGGGGACGAGAGGAGTCCTCTGTATGACTCGAAACTCCATCTATTTTTAGGGGCCCGAGCTCAAGTCGCGATGGGCGTCCATTCATCGTTCGGCGGGCATATGATGGTTCGATGGACCTACTCGATCCAAATGATGATAGGGTGATGAGAGTCAATGGACAAAGGTAAAAGCCACATGTGGTGCGACAGGCGCCGAGGAGGAGATTCTCTGGCTGGATCCTCCACGGTCCTACATTCCACACGTCTGGGGTGGCTCACTTTGCTTGGTTCCGGCAACCCTTTGTTCTCATTGTTTAGTTTCGATTAAATTTCATACATTTTAAAATTTGTGGTTGCAATCGAGAGTTTGACATTTGATTTCCTTTTGTTGGCCAATTTGTTGCGATAACACGATAAATGATGCCCGCTCTCGACCATCATGTTTGAAGTGATCTGAGTCCCACGGGTGGATTTTGCATTCCATGCTAAGCCAGTTAAAAGTAATTTTCATATTATTAAAATTTCTCTTAGCTGGCCATACAGATCCTGCAGTGGCCAGCTTCATTTTTCTTTAATTTTTAATTTTTATTTTTTTATCATTTTTGTGTCTCCATTTTGTGTTTGTTCTCTTGCCTTTAATTGAAGAATTGAAACCTTGTTTGTTACCTTAATGTTAGAACAATTCCATGCATGATTTAGTTTTTGGTCAATTGAGATTTTGGCGTTTTCAACCTTGAACATTCCCCCTTGAGCTAATTCACACACTGCACACCAGATTGTGCCATTAGGAACAATATTGAAATTACTATGTACCTCCTTTCCTTTGCAATGAGCCTTAAATTTAGTGCTGACCCATAATAGGTTTGTGTTACCCAAGTATGAGACCAATGAAGTCTTCCAAGAAAAAAGAAAAGAAGAAAAGAAAAATAAAAACGCCCAGTGACACTTTGCCTTGAAGCAGAACGGTCAGGGGTATATGCATTTAAGCTTAGATGCCCTAAACCTTCATTGGTCGGGAGTCATTGACTTAGTGTTCGTTACACGGGTGGATAGGTAGAGTTTAGCGTGTTGTGGGTGCTTAATTCTCGAAGTCATTCGGAGTCCGGGGTGAAGCTTGTAGAGTTTGTGGTCAAGTGATCCTTTTGGCTTGGTGCCCTAAACCTTAATTGGTTGGGAGTCATCGGTGGACCCCCGTTACACGGACTTTGGTGAAGTCGAGTTTTTAGCATTGCATCCTACATAGCAATCAAGGAAGAAATAAGAGCGTCGCTAGCCCTATTTAGGTTGGTCAGCAGTTTAAGGCCATGGCAGTAGCTAGGTTGGGGAGAATAGCCCCTTGATTTATTGGCTGGCCCGGATTTACCTTAGGAACAGTCTTAGATTTTGGTCGAAGTCGGGGTTGACTTCATTGAAATTGGCATTGCCCTAAAACTTGTTCTTGTTTGGTTTATGTTCTCTCATGTCGGTTTTCATGCAGGGTGTAATTTATTCATGCTAAAGGTAAGGCTTACCTGTACATACACTTTTTGAACCACATATACTTTTTGAGAAAGCATTGCATACATACCCTTTTGTTTTAGCATTGCTAGGGACTAACAACGTGTCGGTTGGGGGTGTGATTAGTGCCAAGAGTGTGCTGGCCCCAGACCTATTCCGAAGATAGGTTTTGGTGCTTTTGCGCGTAATCATATCAATTAAACCAATTGACGTGTGATCAGGTCCACTTAGTACCTTGATGCCATTTCGAGTTTGTTTTGGTAATTGCGAGGTCTTTGCGTACCTCGGCCATTTGGTTTCAAATACGATGTTAATATACACGTTGAATCACGAAGATTCACGATGTCTTCATCCATTAAAAATGAGGGAATGTGAAATTAGTTTTGAAGGAAGGAGAATGCGGTGGGGATGCGGGTAGGCAAGCGGGGAAGCAAAAGCTTTAATCCTGAGTTTTTCGCTATTATTGCGAAAATTTATTTGGGATGCGAAAATTCACTGTCTAGCGAAAATTTAGCAATCTAAGCGAAAGTAAGGAGCCCTAAGCTGAATGCGAAATTTCGCTATCTAGCAAAACTACTTTGTTCTAGAAAATAGGTTTAGCTATCTCTCTAAATTTCGCTAGGCTAGCGAAATTTATTTATGCGAAATTCACTATTGATAGTGAAATTTCTCAATTTCGCTATCTCTGTAGAATTTCGCTAGGCTAGCGGGGGGCACCGTGAAACTTAGAGGAATTTTTCGCTATCTGTCCTAAGCGAATTCCCGCATAGCGAGAAATTGGCGCCTTGTGATTTTGTATATTTGATCCCGAAGCGATCACGTTTTGATGTATTACCATTATAGCCCTTATGTAATTTCATATTTTTAGGTGTTTTAGTATTTTCACACTTTAGGTTGTACTATATAAACCCTCACTTAACTTTGTAACCTTAAAGCAACACTTTGTTTTTTATAAAGTTTCCCCGCGACTTTCATTTTAGGGGTTTGTATTTGCTCTCTTCTCTCTCTTCTTTCTTTCATTTCTCGGCGCAAACACCCCCTTGAGGATGACAATTCAAGGGATGCTTGGCTAAACCTCATCTTATGAAAATGAGGGTTGCTAAAGCTTGGTTTTGGAAATTTCTTGCGGGTTTGTCCTCTTGTTTTAAATAATCACAGTGCATTTTATGGTTCCATACCTTCCAAACTAGGGTTTAATGCCATTTAATGTTGTTCCTTTGGTCAATACTTGCCATGCTTTAGGGTTCGGTGCATATGTGCTAGATGCAGCGATATCAACTTTAGATGCCATTTACGAGCCATTGAAATGAGGTTGAGTGTAGGTTTTAAGCTGAATGGGACTTTGAATGCATAATACTTGTCTTGACTCAAATAGGAGTGGTTCTAGGGGTTGGGTTTCATAGCTAAACAAAGAATCCGGTTTGGCTTTGACTATATGTCATTTTGCCCAATACGGAAATAACCGAGGACAACGTAATACCCCCATGTTATCAAGCTAGTGACCCAGCCTTGAGATTACCATTTCACTTCACTTTTAAGGCATTAGTTAGAGTCAAGTAGAACAGCTTGACCTCCCTCAATTTTTGACAAGTCCGAAAATCCAAACTAAGCCTCACAATTTGCACCAAACACTAATACCAAATCATTAAGTGGGATGAAAACCCCATCCCGTGTTCGACCCTAGACCACTATACCACTACACAGTGGCTGGACTACGGCGTAGAGGAACTTAGGAAATTTTGTTGATTGGCTCACCCTACGAGTGTACAGAGATCCAACTATCCAGACAGGCGAGAAAGTTAGTGGAGGAAGTGGTACCTCCTGTTCGGTGATAGAGAGAGGCTCATCCTTAACACGGGCAAGGCGAGACTCTTTGGTGATAATGGTTGATGCATTTCTTTGCTACTGGCTGTCGAGGAAGCTCTGAGGGGCTGATGGTGGAGGTGTTGATCTTGCGTGCAAGAGGGACGGTGCGGTGAATAGGGCTTTGAGGAGATAAGCGGGGAAGGCCCAAATGGCTCTCTAACCGAGGCAAATCTTCCAGCCTGGATCTAAGCTATGGTAGTCTCAGTGCGGGTCATCACTGTTTTTGCAGTGGCACGAAAAGCTACGAAAGCGTAGTGGTTTGAGAATGTCTTGAGACGATCTCCATGAGATCCACGGCAAAGGGGTGATATGCTTGTGTTGGTACGTGCGGAGTCTCCAGCCTTGCTATATATCGGACGAGCGGTGGGCATGGGTAGGAGTGCATGGAGAGGTAAAGTGCTCCAGGCACAACGGTATTGAAGCTGGGCTTCTTGGAGAAATTGGTAGGTGGAGCTGAAGAGACTCGAGGGGATACTGGCGACACTAGGGCTGGAGGCCCCCCAGCGTGCTCAGCTATAGGGGACAAGTCCCGACGAGGACTATCATCATCTGGCTCGTCCTCGTCTGATCCCGGAGGAGGAAGATGGAAAGCTCGAGGCCTGGCCCGCCATCGCTCAACAGTAAGGGTGGCCTCACAGCCGCGTCGATGCTCTATACGAGGCTCGGCCGGGAACCCGATATGCTCAAGCACCTGACATAATAGGCGAGGAAATAAAAGAGGCAGGGACTCAACTCGGGGTAAACTCCGGCGGTGGACCCTGTCCTTGAACTGGAATAATGAGGTCATAATCGACTCCGCCCATTTGAGCTAGTATCCCTTGGAAATGTCTGATACAACCGCCTCCCCAGGATAGCTCCTCTCCTACGTACTATATCTTTGGAAGTGGAAACATATTAGACCTCGAACATGGTCTATCGAAGCATCTGTTGTGGAAGGTAAGTGGTAGCTTGAACAATCTTGACCCACCGGTGGCATCATGGGAGAATTTGGACCGTCTCACGGTCGAGAAGGATGGGACCCACTTGTCTATAACTTAGAGCATTAGTGAGGACCATTGGCAAATGGAGGGCGGTGTGATATCGGGGCGAGTATCCACTGACTGCCATTAGATAGAGAAATGAAGCGGTCGGGTTGGCCTCTCACACGGAAGTCATCATTATGATAGAACTTCATTGGCGACAGGGATAATAGAACTAGCAGCTGTACTTATAAATGGCTCCGGATGGGTATCGGCGTATGAGGGAGCATGGGATCTCGAGCCTAGGTGCGACAAATCTGGGGAGATCATAATACACCTCCCCATGAAAATCTCTATCCTTGCAGCTAACATTCCCCGGAATGGGGTCGTAGGGAAAGTAAGGTCGCCTGATGATGGGCCGAGACGGGGTACAGGGCTCAGAGCAACACTGCTGATAAAGGTGGGAGAGGGTGGCTCCGCTGGACCTCGATGTGGGTGGCTCCACACAGGCTTGATGTCCGGGCCGCTCTTGGCGGTGGGGGCTCGGTGGTCTGGGATGTGAGAGGGGCCGGTGGGTGTGGGCTCGGCTCGAGTATGATGCCTCCCCGCATACGGGCGGGGCTGGGAGGAGGGAACCCTCACCGGCAACCACGGTGCGATGCGAGGAGAGCGGGCGCACAACAGGGGCACTAGGGCCGGCACCTACTACGGCGGCAAAGGGGCCGACGGCCGTGGAGGGGCCGGCGGCTGCAGAAGGGTCGATGGCAGGGGAAGAAGGGCCCTGGTACACCTGCGGTTTGAAGGAGTGAGCTCCTCTCATCTTTGCCATCTTCGAACCTGAGGAAGAACAGCTAGAGAGGAAGATATGAAACTTTCATAAACTGAAAGGATGATTTGTGAGGTGAAAATGAAATGGAACAAGGGTTTATAAGGGGAGGAGGGGTAGGTGGGAAGATGAGAGAATTAATGGTTTTTAATGAAGATAAATTGCTTGGTTCAAAAGATTAGAAAATTTAATTTCAGGAACGTCAAACGGAGGGTTGCAGGATACTAAGAGTTGCAGGAGGAGAGATGAAACGTTAGCGAGGGTTGCGAAAATTCGCAGCTTTGCAAAAAACCCACAACTAGAAATTTCGTAGGTTGCGAAAAGAATATGAGGGCATATTTTGCTCCTCAATTGAACACTTGCACAAACAAGACCCAAGTGTAAGAAGTTAAACTAGATAGTTGTTATTGAAGAGTACAAGAATTTGGAAATTACTAGCTATTAATAAAAATCCTAATTAAAAATTGAAATAAAACAAAACAAAAATCTAACTACAATTTGGAGCGGTTCCTAAGTTCCTGCAAGAACCACTCCACACATGATCTTGTTAGGTCTCGTAGGGGGGTCGAGGAGGAAGCTCCTCCTTGCTTCAATAGTGAGGTATGCTGTGATTGAGTCCAACTTTTTGCTCTGGGTGTCAAGCATTATCTTGTCACGGGTGGTCAACGGTGGCATGTCAAATGCGGGGAGGCCGAAGCGATGCGGTTGATCGCCGTCATTTGTAGCGGTTCTCAATTAATTTTCTTGCAGTGCGTGACTATTGGCTTTCCCTTTGTGTGCCACTTGGTGGAGCTTCTTCGACACGCCATGTCCTCGGTGGCTTATCCTGGTACTCGGATGAAAATGTTGAGCTCCAAAGTCATGTTGCGAATGTAGGATCATAACCCGTTAGGCGGTTGGTTATAACATTAGCTATGGCCAAAAATGGCCTCCCAAGTATGATGGGCACTTGGTGAATGCTCTCTACCATTGGCTCTGTATCAAGAACCACAAAATCTACCGGATAATAGAAATTATCTACCTTCACCAAGACATCCTCAACTATCCCCTTTGGTATTTTCAGCACGATCGATGCGGATAGGGTGATATTGGTAGGCTTGGCTCCCACGAGCCTAGCGCCTTGTACATTGGAGTATGGCGTGGGGTTGACACCTAACTCCCAAATCCGACGAGTACGCCTGCACCTTGTTGTCTTGGTCCTCTCCTATGTTAAGCGAGATGGTGGGGATCTTGGATCTTTGTATTTCAACAAGTTTTACCTTTGGATGATGAAGTGAAAGCTTGTTGTTGTCAGGGAAAGGCCTTCTTAGTAATGCCCTGACCCCTTTTTGGTGTCTGAGTCCTTTAGAAATTTGGCATAAGTTGGAACTTAATCGCATCAAGCGAGTGGAATGTTAACCTTGACTTGCACCTCGAGGATGCCTTCATGCTTGAAGCCTTCTTTTTGCTTCTCGATTGCTTGGGAAAAGGGGTAGAGCATGCCTCCTTTCATCGAATCTCCTTTGATGATTATGTGTTCAGGCTCCCCTTCCTCCTGTTCCCTGGTTTTTTCCACAGGCTTGGACACTGGCTGCTCAATTTCCTTACCACTCCTTAAAGTGATAATGGCTTGGACTACATCCATTTTTGGTGCAGGCTCGCTGAGAAAGCTCAGTTCATGCACACCCCTAGGATTAGGTAGTGTCTGGGAGGGGAACCTCCCTTTTTCCTGCACTTGTTGCTGATTGTTCAGGCTACTAATGGATGACTGCATGGTATCAATTTTCTGATTTAGGCTTTTGTGAAGCCCTTCAATCCTTTTGTCTATGGAGCTTTCTACCTTTTCTATTCTTTGGTTTATCTGAGCATTGATAGTTTTCTGCTCCTCCACAAAATTTCCCACCACCTTGCTCAAATTCATGATAGCTTGCTCTACAGGTGACGATGTTGGTGGCTACTGCTGCTGAGAGGTGGACCCAAACTATTGTTGCTGATGTGCTCCTGGGGGAACATATATAGGTGGTTTAAGCTTCCAGGCTAAGTTGGGGTGGTTCTTCCAGTTGGGATTATAAGTGTTACCATACTAGGCATCATTTGGTTGCCTATTTTGGCCCACAACACTTGCATTTTCAACCATCATTCCCTTACGGGGAAATTGAATGACCCTCCTTGATATTTGGAAGATTGACAATTAAAACATGGCCCAGCTAGGCATAGATGCCTCTGCTTGAGTACTTCCTGGTGGTTGCTCAGGCTCTTCCATCCTTTGTTTAAGGTGGGCGACAGCCTTTAATTCCACCTCCTCAGGTGATTGCATAAATGCCTCCCCTTAGGTTTACTGTTGGTTTCATCCTCTCTACCTCCCTTGGATTTGGCTCATCCCATCATTTGGAAGTTTCAGCCACGTAGTTCAAAAAGTCCATGGGTTCATCAGGATGTTTGCTAAGGAAGTCCCCTCCACACATGGTCTCCAAGAGTTGTTTCATGGAAGGGGACATTCCATCATAGAAATGGTTCACCCGACATCCATGTATCGAGCCATGATGAGGGGCATGCTGATGGTCTCCAGATATCTTTCCCAGCACTTATAAAATCTTTCACTGTCATGAGCTGCAAAGGTGTAGATCTTCCTCTTCAGGTTGTTAGTCTTATGGGCACTGAAGAACTTCTTCAAAAAGTCCGCCTACAACTCGGCCCAATTCCTGATGGTCCTTAGCCTTAGTGAATTAAGCCAAATTTTGGCTTTATCTTTGAGTGTCAAAGGGAAAGCCTTCAGCTTGAGCAAGTCCATATCGAATGTACCTTCCTTGAAAGTAATGCAAACCTCCTCGAAATCCCGAATATGTGTGTATGGATTTTCATTTTCCATACCATGAAAAGTCAGGAGCAAGGGCACCCAATACGGTCTCACTGCCACATCCTATGCAAGGGGTATAATGCATGAGGGTGCACTCACCCTTGGTGGGTGGATGTGATCCCTCATCGATCTGTATGCATTGGGTTCCCAATGAACCCCCTGTTGGCTCTGTTATTCCTCAGGTGGAGCCTCCATCTGATTAGTGTGTAGGCTAACTTCACAACCCTCTTGATTGAAGCATGCCTAGCCTTTCCAATTACTGCGAGTGTTTAGTCCCACTATAAACTACTATGATCACACCACAAGCAAGAAACCAACACAAAATAGACCAACAAAAAGGTTATTGGTTAGCTAAAATCAAAACAATGTTAACAGTCTGCACAGGGAAGTCTTCAAACTCCCTGCAGTGAAATCTTCAAATTCCCCTGCAGTGAACTACAAGTGGGGGAAAATGAATAAAATAAAAAAGAAATGGGATAGTACCAAAACTTGTGATGTGAATCACAAGTTCACTGCCTCTCTTTCTCACTGGGGCACCATCCCCGGCAATGGCGCCAATTGATTCGTGTCTAATTTCAGGTAGGTATATTGGAATCAACAAAATTTATAACCTAGGATTCCCCTACAGGCGGCGTGGCAAAGCTCTTTAGGGTATAGTATCTAGGGTGAACTCTTGAGGATGGGTTTTCTTCCGTGAGAAGTTACATTAGAATTTGGAAATGGTGTTTTCTCCTTGGATTAAAAGGGTGTGTGGAAAACAGTATATGTGAATGATTGCAAACTGAAATAACTGCAGTAAAAAGTTAAAAAGAGAAATCCTTGAAGTCTTGGGCCACTGAGCTTAGTGTTCTAGATTAACCCACATGTACTCGGGTCAATATCCTCGCATTTGGGAGCATGACACCTCGTCATTTCGAACCGGATCTTCTTGCTACTGACTTCTAAACTAAGAGCTTTCCTTTTGAGATATAGCATTTAAATTGGGAAAATCCACTGCTTGGTGAAAACACACATCTAGAAAAACACTACTCCGTGATGACAATAGGAGACAACTAAATGAGCCTCATTAGATCCCCAGTGAAAGTATCCATGAACCGCATAAAGCTTGCCAGAGTACACATTAAAGGGAGTATCTTTGGGATTTTAACCTAGAGTGAGACACGAGGGGCATCATTACCTAAAGATACAAAACATCTCTTCAGAACATAGGGGAACAGATATTATAGTAGACTTTTTAGAATTTATTTCCTTTCAGGGATCAGGGGAGGATTAATGAGACTTTTTCCATGGTTGTCATCATCTAAGGAGGTGTTTGTGTGATGGAAAATGCAAGAAGTGAAGGAGGAAGAAGGAGGGGGCAATCACAGCGAGCGGGAGGGAGGGCTTAGGTGCTTAATTAATCAGATTAGACTGGAGATTGAATATATCTTCTGAAACAAAATAGTTGAGACTTATCATGTGATGGTAAGAGAAATTACAAAGGGTAATATTAAAGGAATCAAATTACACATAGGAGACTTAAACTCTTATAAAATATGAAACTCTGATGGATGAAGAAAGGAATAGTAGTCTACAGGTGTGAAACTGGAGTGTTGCGGAGTTAACGAAAATTGTTACTTTAAAATTTATGAGGATCGAAAATTCGGCTGTGAAATTTTAGAGTTCACAATTAAGACATTTATAATTATGATTGAAGAATTCATAACCTACGAAATTCTGATTTTAAATTACACTTGAGTACCTCTTGGTTTAACTCATTCAATCTTCTAATAGAATTGGCTCAATTCCATTGATTACAGTCTGTGGAATCTTCAATTGACTGTGGTTCATTATTAAATCAAGTCAGTTCAAGGAATCATGGGAGACTTGTTTGTACAAACTATTACTAAACAACTGCAGATTAATGATTGAATTTGCCAAATCAGGACCTGAATCAGTAATGGAGTGGGTTACCAGTGAAGTCAGTTAAAATTTACATAAAAGCGCATGTTTATTGCATAAACAGAACAAATAACCTTTAATTTGATTTACTGTCCTTGGTTCACTATTAAACATATTGGTTTGAGGTCATAATGAATCAAAGTTACATGGTTTGGTGAGATGTTGTGAATTCATAGCAACTGCACGCCACAACACAAAAGAGTTGTGAACTAAGTGGAGTCCCCGATTTATTTGGGTTGGTTAGTGGCTAGGTGGAGCGGTAGCTAGGTTGGGAGGGAGGTGCCGGTTGGCGGAGTTTATTGCGAGGGCGATCGAGCAAACACTTAGATTTTGGTGGAGTTCAGGTTGAGTCTTTAGGGAAGAGCTCTTTTGATACTCAATTTTGTATGGCATTCATTCTCTCGAGATAGTTATTGGGCAAGGGTTTCACTGATTCTCATCGAGGGTTAGGCATTACTCATTTACAACCTTTTTGAAATACCCATTTTTGTTAACATCATTTTTGTTATTGTTTTGTTGCTCTCTCTTTCTTTCTTTCTTTTTTAGTAGCAAAGGACAAATGTGTGGGTTGAAGTGATTAATTATGTAATGGTTCTATTTGAAGCCCTGTTGATTGTAGGTTTTGAGCACTTTTTGTGTACTAATCAACTTAAATAACCCAATTAATACATTGAGCTCCCGGCCATACTATTGATCATATTTTATGGATATTTTTTGTAGTTTTGCATACCAATTACACTATATCCTTCATATGTCTGATTCAAACCTGATGAACCAAGACCGGGAACTTCGAAGGCTGCGTATGCAAATCGGGAAAATGATGCAGTACAAAGTCACGAAGGAGAGACGAGTTTAGCGGTGTTGCGAATTTTCTCAACCGTGAATTTCGAGTTGAATTTATTTCGCAACCTGCTGAATAACTGGTTGGGTGTTAAATTTTATGACTCCACTTCAATTTCGCAGTTGCAAATTTATTTTCATAACTTTCTTGAAAATTCTGAGACCCCTTACTATTCTTTGTGTTGGTTGCTTTTCAACATAGTTTGTGGCTTTTACCATCCCATATTTATAATATAATTTGTTGGTCTTTCATACAATTATATAGCAATTTCCTTTAGCTCACCGACGCTATAGCTCAGTCAAGCTAAATGTCTGAGTTTTGGAGTTTAACTCCAATAAAAATTGAGGTGCTAAAGGCACAGGAGCTTTCTGCCCTGCAATTTTCTTTCATTTTCTGCTTCTTTTCTCTTATTTTCTCACACACTTAAACACCCTTTAGAAGATGACAACTCAAAGGATGTGGCCTAAGCCTCCCTCATCCCTTGAGAGGGGCCACTAGGTTAGAGGTTTGAGGGTAGCCACAACGCCCTACATTGCAGCGCGACGTTGCCGTCATTTATGTTTTTACGCATCTCACACGTGGGTTTAAATCCTGTGATGTACCACAGTGGTTTAGTACTTGGAAAACTTTCATGGTTCGGTGGACACTTATTGCTGGAATCCACGATGCTTGATGATTTCCATTTATTGAATCTTTAACCGGGTTAGAATCCGATGGATGGTTTTAAGCACACTTTGAAACATTAATGAGTCATAAATCACGCATGCTAGGAAGGAAACTCTTGGGGTTAGTTTTGATAGCCGAGCTACTAGATCTAGCTGGGAAATGACTGGTCATACTCATATATCACGCCAGATTCCCGGCCCGACTCGAATCCAGCGGATCGAGGCAGAGTTCGGGAATAGCAGAACTCATATCTTGGGACTCTTTACACCTTAACTAAGCATTGGTATATCAAGTCTTATAATATATCAACTATGTATACAAAAGTCAAAATAAAACTTCACCATAATTAGCTGTTACAATGTCCCACATATACAGTACTGAGTCTCATTACATATTCAAACTGCCATTTACAATTCTGCGATTAGAGTCACGGGCTGTTTGATGAATAGCCACTATGTGTGTTGCCACGAAGAATACGGAAGTTCTCGGACGTCTTCTCCTGTACCTACAAGGATTAAACCAGTGCTAAGCTTTACGCTTAGTGGGAAACACATATATAATATGCGTGTGGAGTTATAATGAAGCATAAAACATAATAACAAGTACATCAAAATTTCATGCATTCGGATAGTGGACATAAAGTAATTATGCTTATTCTTACATATAAAAGTACCGTAGGGTACTACGTGGGTTCATTATGCAAGGTACCGTGGGGTACTCTTGGACTTATATGTTTATTCAGGTCTCGTAGGAGTTCTGAGCTTACTCATCGGAAATACCACCACGTATTTGTTAAGACCAAGCGATCATTGCACATTTATGCATTAGTTATGCATGCAAGATTATAATGATTATACAAGGACTATTGTCTAATCCCAGTGCGGCATATAAAACATTGACATTATACTATATAAACCACCAATCTCTTAAAGTAAATCATTTTTTCAGAAATTGGTTTGGTGCGATATTACTTGTAAAGTACCCGCGGTCAGACAAAAATAATAAAATGGTTTAAGTCGGATACTTCTAAATTACAGAATCTAAATTTTAAATCAACTACCTGACTGTAATTCCATACTATTTGGACCACAAAGGTGATAAGTAGGATCGACATTAAGGTGCAGAAAATTAAGCGAACAAGAGGAAATTAACCCAAAACTATCAACATACTTGGAAAATAAAGATTAAAGAATAAAGGAATTTCTATAAAAGAACTTAATGCTAGAATAGTTATCCTCAGGAGGACACATCAATAGAAAGCAGTGATGTGGAAGAACTTCTCGATTCACATGAAAATTACTCTGATAAAATTTCTTGATTAATTCAGGTTCAAATCAGTGACGTTGTAGTCTGTTTGGATCTCTCCACACTCACATTTCATTATCTAATTTTACAGGCACAGTTCTCTGAATACGGGGGTGGATAACTACTTTTAAAGGACTTATAATCTGCTGGATATTTTCTTTTTCAATACTTCATGCCATTTATAGATGTAAACCTTAGCTCCCAGTTATCGGTCAAGCAAGGATATACAACTTCAGTTAGCCACTCCTGAAATTGTGATAGATCGACCTTACATGATTAGATCGGCTAACACGGGATTAGTCTCACTATCGAATTGAGAATTGAACTCTTTTCGCTTGTTTAAGCAGATAACTCATTCAACTGCGTTCTTACAGTTTCAAGTGAGAGAGGATTTATCTAAGTGAACTTACAAAGCTGTAGATCCCTAATAAATTTAGTATACCTTCAAGAAATGCTTTTGTACTCAGGAATGTCTTCTCTGTGTCACTCAGAGGACCTCCTTGAAATCAGAGCAATAGCCTTAAATCTTAACGGGTATAAGAATGATATTCAGGATCCAAGACAATAAACCCAAAACCGAGAAGTAAGTGTTCATTAGCCAAAAATTACTTTCATTAGCATAAACAATCTACGGAAAGATAAATTAGAGCTATCATGTTCACTTTAATGGAAGAAAATTTGGATTCCTCAATTCTTTGATCTACGATACAAGCATTCTCGATCATAAGAATGGCGCAAATTGAAGGCTGGAAGCATGATGGAACTACAGGGCTTTTTGTGGGGAACTGACATTTGTTGGACTGTTTGAAAATAAAATAGATACGCATTCGGCTTATTTCAAGCTTGATAACATCAGATTCGAGAAATACAGCGAAAATGCGAGGCATGATACCTTTCACAAAAGCGAGTGAAAATTAAGAAAAATAAAGAAAAAAAATAAAGAAAGGAAATGAGCTTTTGACTATCCGGACCTCGTCTCATTGGCCATGTTTATGAATGGGTTGGATAAACTGCGTATTTATAAGGGTTCCTCAATTGGGCTAATCCCGATGAAGCTATTTCATGGATTTTAAAGTAACGGACCCAAGTCAACTATTCAAGTCGAAGCTTAGTTTCCTTGTCGTGACATCGCTCGATGTCGCGACATCAATCTCACGTCGCGACATCAGGCTACTCCATATTACCTTGATTTGGTCATTCCTTGATGTCGCGACCTCTATATCTTTGTCGTGACATCTTCTCACGCGACAGGCTGGTCTTCTTCAATTTCACCTCTCACGATGTCGCGACGTCTATATCTTATCGTGACCTCGAAGCAAATCATCTGCGGAGTCTTTTAAGCGATCGCGGTTATCGCGACATCAATCTCCACATCACATTTTCGTCTTAAGAAATAGCTTCAGCGATGACTCACATTTGTCGCGACATCAGTTGATATTGGCGACATCGCTTGCTACTCTGCGGCTTTACAGTCTGTCGTTCGATGTCGCGACATCGATATCTTGTCAGCGACCTCGCATGAAACTTCCGGCACTTCTGGCCCGAGCGGTCCACATGTCCAGGCTTGATCTTATGTAGCGGCATCGGCACTTTAAAACTGCGATCTTCACTTGATGGCACGATGTCGTGACTGCGGCCTCTTGTCGTGACGGCGGTTCATTTCCGCGAAACTTTCATCGATGGTTCCTGATCCTTCGACATCAATCTCTTGTCGCTGACATCTTATCACGTCTTTGCGATTTCAAGCGATTCTTTTTGATCATCGTGACGATACTCTTGTCGTGACATCATCAATGTCGCGAACATCAATCTCACGTCGCGACATCACGACTTAAGTTCGGTATTCATCCAGTCCAAAACCTCACTTAGCTTAAAAGGTGTTTTACATTGTGAGCCTCTCACATCACCGTCCACGACATCAATTGTTGTACGCGACCTCGAGAATCTTGTCGCGGCGATCGTTCTCTTAGCTCTGATTGCCCTTCAGATTTGCTGACACCTGCCTTCTTTGTCGCTACAAGTAAATTCCTTTAATTCTTTTGGTGTCACGACCTCAGAATTTGACTGTGTCAACCCCAGAACTGCATCAATGAATCAGCCCGGTTCTTTTCATTTATGCTCACGCCATTCATTACTTTTTCTTCCACTTATTCTTTGTATTTTCTGACGCTCTTACCTCTTCACGCTAATAACAATTTGGTGAGTTTCTTCATATTTCTGTATATTAATTATTCATTTCTAGATGAAAATAGAACAGAAAAATGGACTAAAAATAGATGACTTTTAAGCTCATCAGTATTACAGATCAGAACGATACACCATCATTTCCTCTTATTTATTCTTCAGGTTATTATCATATAATTATGGGAATACCCAGACCAGTACTAATAAGTGTAAATCGTCATAATAAGTATCGAAGATACTATAGAGTCTGGAAGTGCACGTGGCACTAAAGCGGGATTTCAGTGCGAACGAGGTGCCATAGCACAAATCATGACCACCAGTGTGGTAGCACTTAACGGGACGAGGAGTCTTGTGTGGCATAACGAAGTGCAAAGTGCTAATCGGAAACGAGTGCGGAGGCGTAGCAGTCTTAGGAAATTGCTAATCGAGCAGAGTGCGGACACTACGCAGGGTACCGAAGTACTAGCCAGGCAGTGCCATTAGCACTAATCAGGAGTACCGAAGTACTAATCAGGACAGGAGTGTTATGTTAGTTAACAACTGGTCTCAGATATTTTTATAATTATATGAGTTCAATAACTTACTATCGTATAATAGGGTACTCTTAGCCCCTTATGTGTTCATGACAGATCGGGTTTCATGACTGGTAAGGTATGATAAGTAATAATCACCCTTATTCATGTATTCATATTTTTCAATGAATACTTTACACAGAATTGGAATTAATCCATTCGGATCATCGAACTAGTTATGGCATTTCCATGCCGGCCTAGTCATTTTCTGGAATTTTTACCCCGAGGACAGTTTGAATACTCACTTTCCCGGGTTTTAACTACATATATTGACGTATATCTTTACATGCTATTTTTAAATTTAAGGTCTTTAAGGGTTTCATATTCCCTGGAATCACCCATTACAAGACAGAGAAACTCAAGGATACGTCAAGGAAACAGCTCAGGACTATACTCTATGAATCAGCCCGATCTTTGAAATGGGCTTGCACATGGCTCCACTTTGAGAGTGAATTTTTGAGCTATCTAGAGTCCAGATTTGGGAGATACCTATAAAGTATTTTTGGTTCTCCTTGAGAGTCTATTTAAATTGGCCATGAGAATCAAGCTCAAATCGGATAATAAAATGAGCAGAAGTTATGGCGAAATACAGCGAGGTCGAAGCGGAACCGGGCGAGTTGTGCGGTACAAGATCTAACGTACCACGGTACAAGTTGGCCAAAAACGACCAGAACCGAAATTGTACCGGTACAAGCTCCAAAATTGTCATGGGTACAGTCACCAGTATGAATGGGTGTTTTTACCTCCATTCTTCATGCTATTTTCATCCATAGATCAAAAACCTATCATGAATACCTCCCAAAACAACTATATTATGGGTTATAACCCATACATAAACCAATTATAAAGGTTATGTAGGGTTTGTTGTAAACCCTAACACAATTACCATGAATCCCTCACTCCACCAGTAAAGGGATTTCATCTTAGATCTTGTGCTATTTAGAGTTTTATCACCCCTATACTTTCAAAGAAAATTTTGGTTAGGATGTAATCTAACAACCTAGGATTTAGACAAGCTCCTAACCCATACAATTAGACAAGAAATCCATACAAAACCATATAGTTCCATATAAAAATCACAAGTTCCATACCAAATGCAAGCATCCATACTTGTTCGAGTTTTACCCATACCAGCACTCTTCCTCCTTCCTCTTCTTCTTCTTCAACATATATTCTTGCTATATATTTATTTTCCTCCTTAAGTGCAGACCTCTTGTTTGAGACCAAATTCATGTGCATTTTTCGGTCTCCACTATGCAATCTCAAAGTTTTGATTATTATTTAGCTTTTAGCCTCCAACTTCCCATAATTATATTGCAACTCTTTATCATTATACTTTAGAAACATCTAATTATATTAACCATGTCTTTGATGTCCCTCTTTGGACAAGAGTATTACGGTTTGTCATTATAATTTTTAACTTCGGGTTTCTAAGTTTCTATATTTTTTGGGTTAATTTAGCGAAATTTGGTATGCCGACATAATACTACCATGTTGAAAAGCAACTGGATATATTTGAGGTGTTACAAATTTATACCCCTTAAGGCTAAATTTAATTATAAAAATTGCTGACCCCGAAGAGCTGAGGGTATTGTACCCTCATTGTCAATTCTGGTTCCCATGTCGCTTCTTCCATACCATGATGTTGCCAAAGCACTTTTACCAGTGGGACTTGCTTGTTTCGTAACTGTCTTATTTCACGATCTAGAATAGCTTTCGGCTCTTCATCGAAGGTGAAATCTTCTTGTACTTGTATATCTTGAACGGTAATATGTGTATTAATGGAGTCGAGCGATATCACTACAAAGCATAGACACATGGAATACATCATGTAATTTGGCTAACTCTAGAGGGAGTGCCAAACGGTACGCTACTGGTCCAACTCTTTCCAAAATCTCATAAGGGCCAATGAATCGTGGATTTAATTTCCCTTTCCTTCCAAAACAGAGTATCTTTTTCCACGGAGATACTTTTAAAAACACTTTATCTCCGACTTCATACTCTATATCTTTTCTCTTCAAATTAGCATAAGACCTTTGTCTATCGCTGAGCTTTAATCTCTTGAATAATCCCGAACTTTTTTCTTAGGTATCTTTTACTAATTCGAGAATGATAATCTTATGTAATTTCATCTCTATCCAGCACGTAGGAATTCTACATCGTCTTCCATAGAGCTTCATACGAGGTGTACAGTACTGGATTTGATAAATGTTGTTATAAGGCAGGGAATTCCATGAGTGGAGCAGTACCTATCAACCAGGAAAATCTAATACGGCCCCAGAAGCATATCTTCTATATGCACGGATCACTCTTTGGAGGTATCCATCGGTTGTGGATGGAAGCGGTACAAATTCAATCCCTCGTACCAAAAAGTATTTGTATCTCTTTCCAAAACCTTGACGTAAATCGAGGATCACGGTCGGACACTATCGATATGGGAATGCCATGTAATCTAACAATTTCATTCACATAAAGGTCCGCTAAACGATCCATGGAGTAGTCAAGTCGAATCGGTAAGTGGCGAGACTTAGTCGTGTCCCACTATTACCCGGATTGCATCATGTTTCTTTTGGGTGAGGGAAAAGCGGGATACGAAATCCATAGTTATGCGCATCCCGAGCTTCCATTGGGAATTGGAGGGTTAGTAAACGGATGGTACTTGGTGTTGGCTTTTACTTTGGCGACACGTCGGACATAGCCACATACTCGAGAAATATCCTTTTCATCCCTCGCCACCGGTAGGGACTTTGTTTCATATCTGATGCATTTCTTACTTCGGGATGCATGGTAAAAGCGATGTGTGGCTCATATAATATTTTCTTTTTCAATTCCATATCATTCGGTACACATAATCTGTTCTTGTACAACAAACCTCCATTTCCATCTATGGCCAAAATCAGTCTTGTCTCGATCTTACGACCCGGTGAGCAAATTCTTGTAACTTGTCATCATTTTTAAGAGGCATTCACTATCATTTGTCTTAGTGCAGTATCACATTCAATTGAAGACCAACAAGGCTCCATCGGTTGCAAATCTCCACGATCATAATCTTTCAAAGGTCGAGAGCGAGAAATCATTTCCTACTCAAGGCATCTGCTACTACATTTGCTTTCAGGGGTGGTAATCAATTATACGGTCATAGTCTAACGACAATTCCCGACCACTGACGTTGGCTCAAGTTCAAATATTTTGAGTTAGCAAATATTTCGGACTCTTATGATCGATTGAAAATTCTACATTTTTCTCCATATAAATAGTGTCGCCAAATTTTCCGGCGGAACCTACGATTTGCTAACTCAAAATCATGTGTGGGATAGTTTGCTCATGCGGCCCCGATTGCACGGAAGCATAAAGCCACCGCTTTCCCATCCTGCATCAATGCGCATCAGACAACCTATCTTCGAGAAGCATCATTAATATCTTGTGTAAATCCTACCCACGAGTAAAGGTGAATCCAACAACGGTGCTTCAACCGATTATTTCTTTAATCTTTCAAGCGGCTTGGCACTTATCATCCCTCAGAAGCTTCTCCTTTCGAGATAATCTTGTAAGTGAGGATGCTATAGCGGCTTGGCTGGAAATCTCCGATAATAACACCTTCGCCGAGAGCTTCTCACCTGGGGTTACACATTCGAGGGGTTTCCAATTCTGGTGCTGATTTTCTTGGGTCATTCTAATACCTTACAGCGAGAGAGATACAACATGGCCTAGGAATGACACTTCCATAGCGAAAATCACATTTGCTTAGCAGCAGAGCGCGCTTATTCTCTTAAAGTTTGCTTACTATCCTCAAATGGTGTTCATGTTCCTGTGCATCTTTAAGAATACGGGATGTCATCGATAAATGCCACAACAAATTGATCAAATAGGGCGGGAAAACCCTATTCATTCTCAAGTCCAGCATTATTGACCCAAAAATGGCATGTGCAAAACTCATAGTGGCCACTAACGGGTTAAGAAAGGCATTCATTTGAACATCCAACCTCTTTTACAGGTCTGATAATATCGATAGCAAGTCTATCTTCGAGAAGACACCTCCTCTCAATTGATCAAATAAATCTTCTATTCTTGGCACTTGGGTACTTATTCTTATTATTTTTATTTATTTTAGGTAATCAATGCACATTCGGAGAGTGCCGTCTTTCTTCTTAACAAATAAAAAACCGGCGCTGCGTTGTGGCTTACTAAGGTCGAGCAGAGCCTATCCAATGACTACGTAGGTTGAGTCTTCAAACTCTTTTAGTTAATTGGAGCCCATACGGTGGAGTGCCCTTGAAATAAATTCGTTCCACTGAACAACTTCAATAGAGATCTACTTCGTTCAGTGGTACTCTCGGTAACTCTTAGGAAGCTGCGTCGAAACTCCTAATCACAGGAATATTTTCTAAATTTACTTGTTCTCTTTTGGAGTCAAGAATCAAAGCCAAAAAGGCTTCACAACCTTTTCTCAGAAAACGTCGGGCTTTCATAGCTGACATAATTTTCGGCACTGATTCAGATCGGATACCCTGTATGGTTACTTCTGACAGGTCAGGACATTTAAGCAAAACTCTTTTCTTATCACAGTCAACTATGGCCTGATGTTTGGATAACTTAATCCATTCCCGGAATCAAATCAAACTCATGAAAAAGGCAACAATTATAGATCAACGAGAATTCCCTATCACTTGGACCATTAAAGGGACCAGAGGGTTCTTATACACACGTTTGACTCTACAACTCACTTGTGCCCCGAGGAGGGACTTGTAACAAGCGGTCATAATCTATGAAGCTCACTGTAGGGTAGTTTGTCGCTCATTTGTTCCATGCATATATATGAATGTGTAGAGCCGGATCAATTAAAGCATATAAATCAATATCCAAAGAGAATGAATGTACTTTCGCCAACCCACAGTATGTCTAGGATCTTCTCGACTCTCATATATAGCACCGTCTTTGGGGCAAATGTGTGGAGACCGATTTCTGTCTTAGAAGCATTACCTCTACCTTGCCGAGCCACTTCTTCCTCTGCCTACTGAGTGCATTGGAGGTGAACACTGACCCTCTCTACCACTTCCCTTGAGGATTTCTAGAACTTCTCAATCCTCGAGGACGGAGTTGGCTATCACGTGCTCGTGCTCCCACATACGAAACTTGACCTCCGATTACTCGTGCAAATACCACTACACCGATAATTGTGACAATGTGGGCATACATGTTTTTCCTCTTGTCCGGTTGAGATGCCTCGTAGGAACTTTGTGTCATGGTAGATCGCGGCAACCACTCCTACCCCTTAGCCGCTGGACCTCGTGCGAATCAACTTGTGACTCTCTGGGTCTTTTCCCGAGGAACCCCCTCTTGAGAACTTTTCTCTTTCTTTCTTTCTTGACTCTTTCATTTCGGTTCTCAGATTTTTATGGCCGCTTGCACCGGGTGATAAAAGGGTGGCCAGTTATGTGAAGTAACAGCCGTGAAGTGCCTTTTGATAGATCATGTAGGCCCTCCTCAAAGCGTCCACATCTGAATTTTTAGTAGGAAGCAGTTCTAGTGCATATTCTTTTGACGGTTGAATTCTTTTTCATATTCGGCTCTTTATCATCCTCCCTTGTCTTAGAGTCAAGAATTTCTTATTTCGATTCCTTGTAATCTCATCCATTGACTTGCACTGTATTAAGCTTCGGTGGCGAAGTAGTCAATGCTTTGGATCGAGTTGAGTGGATTTCTCAAAACAAGCTTCCACCAATCATAAGTTGTACCTTGCAGCAATGAAACCGCACATGTGACCTTTTGGTCCATTGGGCATTTCGTTTCATCTAAAACCCTTTCAAGTTTTTCAAGCCAAAACTCGGCTTTATCAGATTCTTCCATACTTGTACCATGAAATTCTTCCACTCCATGCTTTCGTATTGCATCACTCGGAGCTCGCGGGGCAGTGAGTCGATCTAAGACCCTTGCCATATCCTGAGAGACTTTTATCAATGCTTCTGTTGAAGCATTTTCATTCATCACTGACTCAGATGGACCAGAAGCAGATAGATCCAAAGGATTGACGCTTTCAGCTGTTTCATCCACAGCTTCTTGAGGTGGATCCATTCTAGACAATAAACAGAACAAAGACATCCGCATTAGGCCAACACATTCTATGTAGGTGCATCAGTAATCTTAGACTCTTTCCGAGAAGCTTGGCTAAACCCTAGGCTCGATACCAACTTGTCACGCATACGATTCCGGCCCGACCAGAATAGCGGATCGAACCCCGAGTTCGGGGCGAGACCATATCTTGGGACTCTTTACAGCAACTAAACATTGGTATATCAAGTCTTATAATATATCAATATCGCATACAAAGTCCAAAATAAAACTACCACCGTGAGTGGTGTTTACAATGTCCCACATATCTGATGCTTTTGAGTCTCATTACATATTCAAAACTATACATTTACAATTGCGGTGAGTGCGGAACCTCTGTTGATGAACCTACTCGTGTAATTTGTACGAAGAATGCAGAAGTTCTCGGACGTCTTCTCCTGTACCTACTACGGATTCAAACCGTGCTAAGCTTTTAACAGTGAAACATATAATATGCGTGTACACAGTTATAATAAGCATAAAACAATAACAAGTATCAAAATTTCAGCTGCGTTCGGATAATGGACTTATACTGATGGTATACTTGTTGTATATAAAAGTACCGATGGGTACTTCTGAGGGTTCATATCTGGGGTACCCGTGGGTACCCTGCTGGACTTATATGTTTATTCCATAAGTCTCATTAGGAGTTACGAGCTCACTCATATTGAGAAATACCAGATGCATTATTACGGATCGACGATACACCATCATTTATACTTATTTATTCTTCGGGGTTATTATCCTTATAATTCACGGGAATACCAGACCGGTACTAATAAAAGTGTAAGGACACATCATAATAAAGTATATCCCAAGATACTATGGAGTCTGGAGTGTTTGTGGCACCTAGCGGGTTTCCATAGTACGAGCAGGTGCCCATAGCACTAATCCCGGACAAGAGTGTCATGGCGGCAACGAGGACGGAGTGCGGGCATACTTGAGTGCAGGGGTGCTAATCGAGCAGGAGTGCCAGGAGCACTAGCGAGGATGCAGTTGTGTCGAACGGAGTCTTGTGGCACCCAGTGAGGTACCGAGTACTAGTCGGGACAGGAGTGTTATGTTGGTTAACAAGCGAGTCTACCGGGTATTTTCATAATTATATGAGTTCAATAACTTACTATCGTATAGGTACTCTTAGCACTTATGTGTTCATGACGGATCGGGTTTCACTTGGTAGTAGGTATGATCGTGCTGTAATCACACCTTATTCATGTATTCATATTTTCATTGTGAATCTACTTTACCGGGATTTGGTCGATCAATTCCGGATCATCAATGAGATTATAATTTTCATGCCAACTGGTCATTTTCTTAGATTTTTACCGAGGGACAGTTTGAGATACTCACTTTTCCGGGGTTTTTAACTTCATATGTGGCATTATATCTTTGTACTACTTCAGTTCTTAGGTGTAAGGGTTCTATTGGAATCACCCCCATTAGGAACGCGACACAGTTACGTCGAAACATTTCAGGTTGCTCTATGATCAGTTGATACGGGAGAAATGGGCACATAGCTCCACTTTGAGTGAATTTTTGAGCTATCTAGAGTCAGAATTTAGAGATACCTATAAAATATTTTTGGTTCTCCTTGAAGTGTATTTTAATTTGCCACTTGAATCACTCAAATCGGATAAGAAATGAGCAAGTTATGGCCAAAATACAAAAACTGGTTGAAATAGAGGCAGGAACGGGTTGTCTTAGGTGCTGAATCTTGTGTATCTGGGTACAGAGTTACAACCAAAAACGACCCGAACCGAAATTGTGCGGTACAAGGCTCAAAATTGTACCGGTACAGACCGCCGAGTACCCGGGGTGCGTTATTTTCTGTATTCACTTCATGCTAGTTCATGTCATAGATCAAAAACCTATCATGAATGCCTCCCGAAACAACTATATTATGGGTTATAACCCATACATAAACCAATTGTAAGGTTATGTAGGGTTGTTGTAAAGCCTAACACAATTACCATGAATCCCTCCTCACATTGAGGTTTCATACCGATCTTGTGCTATTTAGGTTTTATCACCCTACTTTCAAGAAAATTTTGGTTAGGATCGATCCTAACAACCCCAGGTTGGAGCAAGCTCCACCTAACCATATAAATTAGACAAGAAATCCGCACAAAACCATATGGTTCCCTTAACGAAATCACAAGTTCCACGCCAAATGCAAGCATCCATACTTAAATTCAGTTTCCATACCAAAGCTTGCTCTTCGTCCTTCCTCTTCTTCTTCTTCTTTCTCTTCTTCTCCTTCCTTTTTCCTCTCCTTCGTAGACCTCTTGTTTAGAGACCAAATTAATGCATTTTTGGTCTCTACAACTATTAAAATAAAGGAGTTTTGATTATTTAGCTTTTACGCCTCCCAACTTCCCTTGAGTATATTACAACTCTTAATATTTATACTTTGGCCTCTAATTATATTGTATGTCTTTGATGTCCCTCTTTAGACCTTGAAATTATACGGGTTTTATCATTATAATTTGCACACAACTTCGGTTTCTAAGTTTCTATTTTGTAGGTTAATTTACGAAAATTTTAATTTAGCCGACATAATACCCTAACCTTGAAAACAACTAGGGTATATTTCGAGTCATTACACCTTAGTGCGAGGAAAAGGACAGGGACATCCTTGGATTACTTTAAAACCCTAAGCTGATGGTCAGAAACTTTAAGGGTATTTTACACTTTATTTCTGGGTTACGAGTTTACCGACCATCAGCCTCCTTGTTTTACCAAGGCCCCAAATCCAAGGTGGAAGCGCCAATTCCACTCAAGGCGTAACTCATTTTAGCGCAAAATATACCCCAGTTCGACCCTTAGGCCACTACCTTTATGATAGCTTAGCTGTGATGGAATCCCCAAGATACAAATTTTGTTGATTCCGGTACACCTATTATGGCACGAATCAGCACTTTTGAGCCTTTTCTTTTAGGGTAGATTGCCTTGGGCGCTTTCTGCCAGATGCTTTGGAGCCGAGGGTGGTCTCCCCTCGATAGCTCGCCGCTCGCTTAGGCATTCGTGCGGCGAATCTAACATCAAGGCTAGACATATCTTCCTCCCTCTCTTTAAGCGGGTCACTAGCATGTGGATCCAACCAGTCCACGAAGTCCTCTAACCCTACACCGACAGCCTTGACTTGACCGGTTGAGACTCTTCCTTCTTCTTTTTCGCCTTCTTCTTGGCATGCCGGGGGGTAGACTCTATGTCTTGGATGGCCAAAGGCGATTGATCTGGCTGGGCAAAGCTGACCAAGGCTCCTTCATCAATCTCATCCTGGGGCTCCTCGGCAGACCACGCTTGTGAGGAGCTGCCTAAGATCAACCATAGAAGGTCGGCGAGGACAAAATGTTCACCTTTAACAAGCTTTTTCGGTAGTGAGTGGGGGATGATGGGAACTATGTAGGAGAAGGGGATGGTGCCTAATGATAGGAACTATCTAAGGGAAGGGTAAGCCGTGGAGAGCTCGGCGTCTCATACCATGACCCTTAGCTTGAAATGACCCATTTAACCGGGTTTTAGGGGGTGCAGGGCCAGGTTACAAATTATAAAGGAATTTGGCCGACATAAATAGCGCCCCCAATCCCCGACTTCAAAATGTAATGAAGCAAATCTCTACCGGTGAATATCCAGGCGGTAGAGAGTTCTTGCATTGCAACCCATAAGAATCCTAAAGATGTTCGGATGTATGAGCGTAGGAGGTGCTTGGGTAAAGTGCAGGAGCTTGTTTAGCCACTTGACGAGATGGGAAAGGTGAGGGTTACATAGCGCTCCGGGTGGAAGTAGACACAATTTGTAACACCCAAAATTATACCTTGATAGTTTTATTACATGTTTAGGGTATAATATAAGTAAAATTATATTTTTTCAGAATTTAAATGAAGAAAGAGAAAAAGGATAGAAACCCGGAATTAATACAAAAGTCAAGGTTAAAATGGTAATTTATAACATGACGACCCAAGGGTCATAACATAAGAAGATTATAGGTTAAAGTGAAATATGAATAAGTTGATTTGAGAAAAAAAGGAAGTTGAATGACCAAATAGCAAAAAAATGGACTTTGATCAAATGGGGTATAAGGCCAAAGATGGCCTTATTAATAAAAGGGAAATAAACTCATTTTTGGCTTGGGGATTGTTAGGGTAAACGGATTAGGATAGAAAAGAAGACAAGAGGAAGAAGAAAAGAAGAGAAGAGAAGAGGAAAAAGAAGAGAAGAGAAGAAAGGAAAGCCAAGGTATGGAACTTTTGAATGGAATTCATGTTTGGAAACTATTTGTGTATGGAAACTTTAGAATTGTATGGAATGTTTGGATATTTGTATGGAATTAGTTTGGAAATTTATATTTGTTAGGCTTTTGTATGAAATTGTTTGAGATTCATGTTAAGAATTCCATTTTTGTCTATGTTTGGGTTAGGACAACCCTAACTCTCCTATAAATGAGTAGTTTGATTAGTTTAAATTAGTTTTGAAGTTTGTTTGAATTGTTTTGGTGTTTTTCCCAAACCAGAAATGTATTTTCTAGGTTTTCTGGGTTTTTGGGATGAACTGGTCGATCAGTTGGTCGATCGGAAGCTCATCCAATTGGATGCGTAGCATCCAACCTTGAACATCAAGGGACCGGTCGACCGGTTGATTAATGAAGCTTAGCCGGTTGGATGCAGTAGCATCAACCTTACTATGAGCAGGTCGATCAATTGATCGATGCAAGAATCTAGGTTGGATCACGGTAGCTTCCAGTCACTTTACCAAGGGGAACCTGTCAATCGATTGGTTGACCGGTTGCATAAGAGGATCGACCGGTTGGATGCAGTAGCTACCAGCTATTGTACAAACTGGAAACGATTGACCGATTGGGACCAAATGGTTGATCGGTGGAGTCAAATGGTAGACCGGTTGGTCGACTGGTTCTGGGAACAGTGATTTAAAAAAAAAAAATGTTTTGTACCTCTTCACCTCGACGAAGCGTAGTTGTTGGGAAAATATTGTTTCTTACATAAATAATGGATTGAAATACATATGTTGCCATGCACAGCAGGATAGAATAGTGAATGAATAAGCAGCATCTCTTATCGAGTGCTTGGCACTCCTCTGGTGCTCACGACAGCACATTACGTGGGCGAGGCACATTCCTAATCGGTCTTCGGCCTCCTCCATGTGGTATGACACTTCTGTCGTAGGCGGGGCACGTCGGTTAAGTCTTCATTACCATACCTTAGTACTTATTACAGTATATGTCCTTCTCATTTAGTATTAGAGGTCTATGCAGGCAAATGTTTATGTGTTGTATACTCGAATAATAAGATACATAAAATTAAATGATAAGAATCTGAATAATGAATAAGAAGAAAGCATAAGAAATCGGTCTCTTATGTTCTGTATTGTACCCTCAGGTACTCCCTGTATATGATATATGTTCTGAACTCCTACAGGAGATATGAAAGTTCTGTTATAAGAATTATGTATATGAAAATGCTGTTATAGAATTCTATATACGTAAACTCCATATGCTTTATGATATATGTATTCTGTAAATGTAGACCACTTCAAGTGGTCATATCTATTTTCCACTAAGCTATAAGCTTAGCATGAGTGTTTCATCCGTGTAGGTACTGAAGAGGACATTTGTGGCATTCCGTATTAGTCAGGGCCAACACAACAATAGAAGTCCACCTAATGTAGGTTTTTGTTTCTATTTTGTAATGTATATGTAAAAGTTTTTGTAATTGTGGATTTGTTTATGTACAAGTAAATGGGACTCAAGAATATGTTTAAGTCAGTTAAACACCACTACGGTGGTAGTTGTACAAGTTATATTCTAATATATGGTTTTGTTTATTGAAATGGGCCCACAAATGTCAGAAAGTCAGGTAAAGGAGTCCTAGTCCTTATTAAAGTACTATCTTCTCTAGGCAAAGGGTAGGGCGTGAGCATTATTATTTCCCATCACACGATTGAGACATTGGCTACGTCTAACAACTCGATTTAATGTCAACGAGGGGAATTGGAAAAGGATCTCCAGCTTCTCCACAAACATAAGCCAATAAGTTTGCATGGTGGCGGAATTCTCGGGGCACCCTCTGCCCGACGATTGGAAGTAAAAGTCTCTTCGTTGGCCTCGCCATACTATAGGCAAAAAAAAAAAAAAAAAAGGATTAGCTTGAGGACCTTAAAGGATTAAAGGCATCAAAACCTGGGAAAAATAAAAGGAAACCCCCTTTTTGGAGGTTTGACAACCCATTAATAACCAAACCTAAGAACCCCGAATCAACAAGCCTTATTGCACCTAATGGGATGACCCCAAACTCGGGAATATCCTACTCTCATGCTTTATAGCTTGCGTCACAAGCGGCTTTGATGAGCGGAGGGGATGCACCTTACTTGAGGCAATGCTGATAAGTTTGTAAAAACTCACCGAAATTTTGAAAGACGTCGAGGAGGCTCCGATGATGACTTTGAAGCAACGATTCACAGAAGCACAGTAGAAAAGAAATAGCAGCGAGTGAAAAACTTTGTGAAATGGTAAAAGAACCAGCATTCGTAACCTAACCCCTATATATAGAGGTAAAATATCAACATATGCATTAAATGTGTTGTCAGATCATCATGCACCGCAAACATATTGGGAGATGTGCACTACCAACACGCCTTGTGACCAAACACGTTTTACCTTTCGGTGCGTTTGAGGTACGCATAAATTTTCCAGTCCTTTCAACCTTGCACACTCAAGATTTAAAACACGGTATTTTCCCCAACTAAAAAACCACAAAGTTCCAACCAGGGAAAAGAGGGGCATTGTGAGTACCATGGTTGTTAGACCCACTACTCAATGGGACCAAGGCCCGTCTGGCCCAAGGCCCACATGGCCCACGATGTGAAGCGGTCTAAGCCCACCTACCATATTAAAATCCGAGGACACTACCTAGACGGGAGAATCCGAAAGCCCGTATGAGAGAGCCAATGTGTCTTCCCAGAGGCTAGCTTCAGGGCAACCCGTCTAGAGTTTAAAGTCCCTCAACAGGCCGTCCTTCCGCGTATGGGAAGTTTGTTATGGAAAAGGATATGAAGGCAGAAAATCCATTAAAGAATATTTATCAGCGGATTTCCCAATGTCCAAATCCATTATTTCCTGAAAGGATTAATCCTTGATAAGGAAGAATTAATCCTTGATATGGAAGAGAAGATTTTATCCCTAAGATAAGATTCTATCCCTAAGATTAAGATATTTTCTTTCCTAAAATCAAGGAGATATTCATGAGCCTCTCTCTCTCTATAAATCAGAGAGGTACCCCACGAGGGAAAGGTAAACAATTCCATTTGCGCATACATATTTTTTCTGACTTAATCATCGGAGAGGCGGTCAGCCCATTGTCGCCGAATCGCCTTTTTTGTAGGTTTACATTGCGCCGCTGATGCCCCGAAGGTCAGATGATCAAGGTAACAATAATAATGCTCTTTTTTCTCAATTTTGTGATTAGGCTAACCATTGAGCGGAAATGAGCAAAATAGAAGGAAAATCGACAAAGTCATCATGCAATCACAGAAAACATGTGATTATTTTCTGGTGTGATGTCCTTCTATGGCTCCCTCATTGGCATAGGAAAATTCTAGACTCCAAGGGCTTTTCGTAGACACTAGGATCGCGTAATTCAGAGTTTGGATGAAAAAGTTATGAAGGAAGGAGTGAAGGATGCAAAAAGAGGAAGCTACTGGCGAGTTGAAGAACAACTCACTCTACAGCGTGAATGGGTTCACGGTCTAGCGTGAGCACACTCACACTTCAACGTGGTTTGGCTTCATCTCCTCCAGTAGCTGCCCATTTCTCCACGTTGGAGCGTAGATCCATCACGCTATAACGTGGATGTCGGGGCCCATGTTTTTTCCGAAGCCCATCTCCTCTCTCTCTAGTTTTTGGATTTAAAAGAATAAAATTAGGGCTTTTCCGGGGGGAGCCTACAGCTAAGGAGTTCAGAAGGAGCTAGATGGGTGGATAGAAGTCCCTTTGTGTGCTTTTTGCAAATCCAAGCCTTGGATTATGCACACTTATGTGAATCCAGATCAGATTATGTACACCTTTGCAAATCTGTGACGGCCCATTTCCCGGGGGTCCGTTGAAAAACCGTCAACTTGCAGAATACTCGTGGATGTCGGGTAACCCGACACCGCTCCGCAAGTGGGCAAGGCTCTCGCTGTACGGGAGCTGCGAGTACAAGCTTGTCGACAATTAACCATGACACGGGTCCATATCTTGAGTAAAATTGGCTACTTGGGCCCATGCATCAATACTTTCCACGAAAATTACATCAGCTATATACTGTAATAGTTTCGAGTTATTACAATACTCTTAACCAAAACATATATCCAAAATTTAAAAGTTTTAATACATGTTTCTACAAAAACTTGGATCATAAAACTTCTTTTTGACTTTCTTCTAAAAGCGCGACCTCCTGAGAGCACAAGAGCATTGGTCCTCTATTACCTCCTGACACACCAAATAGTGATCCTCGATGGGGTGAGGCAAAACCCGAGTAGTAATAATTTCCTCATTAGGTTACTCCGCCTAAGTACGTAATGCGACAAACAATCACACTCGAAATTAAATACATGATCCTACTTGAATGTCTACATACCAAATCATGTTTAGAGGTTCTCACCGCTCCCTCACACATGCTAGCCAAATCAGGCTAGGTATAGTTTTCAAAGCAAAAACTTTGTTTCGCGAAAACTTACTAAATTTCGTGAAATTTATTAGACAACCCTCAGGCGAATATGTTGGATAACCTCCGAAGCAATTCACTTGGCCCTCAACGTGGTGTTGGACAATCTCCCAAACGTAATTCTCGGAAAATCTTCCGTCGAAATTCCTTTCACAAACATTTTCGTTTTTGTTTTCTTTCATGTCATGCACTCACACCTAATATTCTAGGGTACCCCAATGCATATGGAATGCATTACGCGCCTGACCTAAACCCGTATGAACTTTTTAAGTAGTTCTCGTACCTTCTTGAGGTAAAGGATCATTTTCTCGCCTCTAGCTTTGTAGGAGTCTTCTATCTTCTTTACCACCAACTAGGAATCGCTACACACCTCCAGTTTCTTATCAAACATGAATCGATCTTCAATTTCAATGGTGTTCTAAACCTCCATGATAGGGTTCTAATGGTGGAAACTCATCTCCGTCAAGGTAACCCACCTCGAACCTTCTTTTTGTGCTTCAAGCAGGTTGGCCGCGATGTAGCAACGACTGCAGAAAATCCTTATAAAACCTTAGTTTATCTTTCTTGACAACGTGTAGATAGAAGACTCTGTACATGTTGACTTGATTACTAAATGCAGGCTAAGAGTCTAAACAAATCGGTTTGAACAAGTGTTTGTCAGCCATTTCAATCGTTCTTTGTCTTAAAAAGAGCCTTTAATGTTACATCTTCCGTCGAAGACCATTCATGATGACTCTAGATGAGATTGTGAATAAGAATTGGAGTGTTGCACATTCGGCGATGAGTGAAAACCTAAAGTTCCCTATCATTCGCCTTTTTTTGTTTAAAATAGTTAATTTAATCAGTTACTCAATCAATCAATCACAACCCCAGATTTTACTTTTGAACGCACATTCTTTGGAGGAAGCGATCTTTAAGGATCACACAGAAACCACTCCTGTGGGAAATGACTTTATGGACTCCCACAGTAATATAATGTGGCGACTGCTTAGTTCCCTACGCTTAGGAGCATTCAACCTCTGAAATAAACGAAGCGGAATGTTCTCGGGACCTCGATGGTGTAGCTGAGCTTGAAGTAAGGTAGAGTTCTTGGTTGTGATCTGATGCTGAGATAAACTCCCATGCTTTTTGAGTGCTTTTTTCTTTGCTCCTCTCGAGCTCATTTGCAATAGTAAAGATCATTTGTTGCACTCTATCCGCTCTCTAACTAGGGGCGGTGCTAGTTGAAATCACAAACAGCTAGATAAAGGTGTGAGGAGTTCCCCTTTCGGAGGCTTGCAGAATGGGGGAGGGGGTGGGGGGTTAGAGTAGGTCTTTAGCGTTGTGAACGCTTCTTCATAGTGGACATCCCAGTGGAAGGCCTTTTTCAAAACTTGGAAGAAAGGCTGACATTTGTCGTTGGCTTTAGACATGAAGCGACTTAGCGCAGTTATTATCCCGGTCAGACGTTGGATTTCCTTAGTGTTTGAAGGTGGTTGTATGTCGAGCATGACTTTTATCTTGTCTGGATTTGCCTCTATTCCTCGATCGATGACTATGAAACCCAAGAACTTTCCGGTGGAGACCCCGAAGGCACACTTGGTTGGGTTTAACTTCATGTTATAGTCTTTCAGGACCTGGAACGACTCATCTAAGTAGGCTATGTGGAGCTCGGCCTTAACTGTCTTCACCAGCATGTCGTCTATGTATACCTCCATAAATGCTCTAATTTGCTTCTGGAACATTCTGTTCACCAACCTTTGATAGGTGGCTCCAGTGCTCTTCAACCCGAAAGGCGTCACCTAGTAACAGTAAGTACCGTGCCCGGTCATGAATGAGGTCTTCTCTTGGTTACTAGGGTCCATTTTGATCTGGTTATAGCCCGAGAAAGCGTCCATGAAATTGAGGAGCTCGTGGCCAGTCGTGGCATCTACTATGAGGTAGGGGAAAGCTATCTTTTGTGCAAGCTCGGTTAACATCGGTAAAGTCAATGCAGAGCCGCCATTTGCCATTTGCCTTTTTGACGAGGACTACATTAGCCAACCAATCAGGATAATCTACTTCTCGGATAGCTCTGGCTTGGAGGAGTTTGTTGACCTCTTCGTTGATCACCTTCCTGGGGCAAAACTTCTTCTTTTTTGTTTGATGGGTTTAAAGGAGGGACTGACATTTAACTTGTGGGTGATTACCACAGGATCAATTCCTCCCATGTCTTCCTGCTTCCAGGTGAATACTTCCATATTCTGTTTTAAGAAGAGGATGAGGAGGTCTCTAACATCCTCGGCCAATTTGGATCTAATGTAAACAAGGTGTTCTAGCTGGTCGTCAAGTTGTACTGGTTCTAGCTCTTCTAAGGGTGTAGGTCGGGTGCTCAACTCATCTATCATGTCGAGCTCATTCGTGTGGATGCTGTCAACCGCTTTCTGTTTCATTGATGCAGAGTAGCACTCCCTAGCCACGTGCTGGTCTCCTCGAACCATTCCTACTCCATTCGCAGTGGGGAATTTGATAACCATATGATAAGCGGAAGGTATGGCCCTTATGGCCTCGAGGGAGGGTCTGCCTAATAACATTTTGTAAGCTGATGGGGCATCTACTGTGAGGAATCTTACCGTTGTCGTGGCCTGGCATGGGTGGTCTCCCATAGTGAGCACCGAGTTAGCCAGTGACCCCGAGGGTGCACTCTTTCTCAGAATCCAGTAGGTGGCGTTGTGGAGTTCCTAGCTCCTCCTTAGTGCCATTTTGTTGAAAGTTGTTGATGCGTAAGATGATTTCTACTTAGCCTGTCGACTGCAGACCTTGTGGATTGTTTTGTTGGCCACAACGCCCTTATTACCAACAGTCATCGTGGGATGTCGCGTTCTTCCATGTCAAACCGAAAGGTTACGGGTATCCAACCGAGGAGTTTGACGCAGCCTTGGTACCTCCAAAGTGTCTCCCCGACCGATGTCGCGTGTGAGCCCCGGCCGAGCCGGGATTCCCCCACCCCGCAAATCCCCCGCAGATTACGTGGATTTCTCCTGGGTGGTCGGGCCAGCCGAGCCGGGCCGACCGACGAGGCGCTGCGCAAGACCGGCCCTCACCCTCTAAGGCCATAGCTGAGATGTCCACGCGCTGGATCAGAACTCAATTTCTTCCTCACCGGAGGCCATCTGGTCCGATGCCCAGGATCCCTCGCGGAACTTGCGCATTTCGCTGTGTCTCTTTTCCCTGGTTTCACCTCATCTCGCGAGGGGGCCACCTTAAAACTTCTCGTCAGACTCGCTGCAGACCTATGATACCAAGGCCGTCAGGGGGGTGAATTGCTGAGGTGGACCCAAGCGGTCCCTGATGTTACTTCGTCTCTTTGGAGATCATTCTCTGTTCTTCCTATCCCTCTATGGAGATCTGTCTCTGTCTCCTTGCCTCTGAGGGCTTCGATATCACTTTTTCTCGCCCCTGCTTTTCTCCTTTTGCATGGAAGAGCTTCCCCTCTTAGACATAAGGGTTTCCTCTCCGTTGATGTATTTCTCTGCTTTGGCGATCACCTCAGCCATGCTTGCATGTGGGTTCTTTGAGATGGAGAACACAGTCCTCGATCGTATTTTTCACCGTTCGATGACAAAGGCGTGATGGTGAATTTCTCATCCAGGGATGCCCATCCTTAATGACTCCGATTTAAACCTCGAACACATGTGGACTCCTCGTGTCTCTCCTACGCCTCGCTTTTATGGTCAAGCCGGGTGATCGACTTCCTATACGTCCGGGCCCGGATGGCTGATATGAATACGATGGAGAGCTCTCCGCGATGATATCAGCGCCGGTAGAGCTCGTTAAACCATGCCAGGTCGAAAGCCCTTTAGCTTGATGGCAAAGGCTCTGCATATCACGGGGTCTTGGTACCCATGCGTACCATCCGGGTTCTTGCCGTGCTGAGGTGGTCTACGTATCTTTCGTCTGGCCGAAAAACCCTGAGTCATCGAGATTCAACTTTGGTCGAGAGGGACGGTAGTACCTGGCTGTGAATGGAGACTCGCTTGTCAGTGACTGTAGCATCCACGCAGAATCGCCCAACCTTTACCGCTCCTTCCGGCGTGGTCGAGCCTCTTATCGATGTCCTGGAACCGCTGCTCCCAAGATTATTCCCCATTTTCTCATTGATAAGGGGTTGGCTCGTTATCTCTGTCATTCCTTCCAGGGATCTCCTCATTGTGCTCCTCTCCAGGGGGTAACTAGGGATCATGCTCCTTAGCTCGGCTAGTTTCTCCTTCTTTGTTGACATCTCGAGGGGCGCCAAGGTGTTGCTGTTCTTCTTGTGGAATGGCATTGCAGCCTTCACGGTCCTGTTGTGCCCCCTGAGGGCGGTGCACCAATCTGGTGAATTCCTTCAACTCTTTCAGCAGACGTTGGTTGACGAGGTGGAGTGCCTCCATCTCGTTGCTAGTGGCGTGAAGGGTTTCAAGAGGTTCTAGTTGCCTGCTGTCACTGGCCATCATGTTGTTCTCTGTCCTCTGGGGTTATCCCCGACTCTCGCTCATATTTCTCTCAAGTCGACACCATCACCACCGAGTAAACAAATATTCAGAAGGAAGCGTCGCTCCCATAGACAACGCCTAAACTCGATGGTGCTTTTCATCAAACCGGGCCGGAGCCGTGGCCGGGAGTTATTGGGCTGATTCATCGAGTCTGAATGACAAACACCTACAAGAACAAAAAAGAAACACAGTGATCAGGCGGGGGAGCGTCGACCAACTCTCTAATGCCTAAGTCAGTTCTTTCGTTGATAAAGGGAAAAAGATTAACCGCGTAGGGCGTGAACTGAATGTGTACGTTTTTTGGTGGAATGGTTTGATATTTATAATGGGTATTCACGATAACTTTCCTTGTTAGATGGTGATACAGTACCTCTCCAATTGGGTGAGGAGTTTCCTTTTTCCTTATCACGCACTAACTGTTTAAAGGATAATTAGAGAGTCTTGATAAGAGAAAATCCTTCCTTCCTAATGCGTGGTGAGTGGATCACTGAGATTGGACACTTTCCTTTTGTATGGGTTTTCAGCTCGCTTTGATGTTCCCCGCTGACCGACCAAGCGACGAAGCCTCGATCAGCCCATGCATTCGATATATGTGGGATGTCATAATGGGCCGAGCTCTTTTACTGGGCCTGCCCCTCCCCTAATCCTATCTTGAGCCTAGCAATTGGGCTTGTGTTCTAGGCCTACGCACCTGTTGTTTTGACCCCATCAGTATGGAAAAATCAAACCATAAACCCATTTTTGATGAATTTAGGTCTAAAAGAACCCTACATGGTATATTGGTGGTGTTTTGCCCCAAAAGGGGGAGGTTTGGTTGCAATTTGAGCCAAGGGAAATTACCCTATTTTGATCATACGCATTAGCTGAACTTTAGAACTGGTTTTTGGGTGGGAAATAAAGGGAATTTGGTAGTGAGTCCTTCTAGTAAATTATAGCCACATCAGAGAACTTGATGTTAGGCTTTTGAATTTCTCCATTCAGACCTCTATAGCACAAGTTATGGTAATTTTTATCCTGAACAGTCTAATCAGCCAGGTCAGCTCGGCCAGGTCAGCCCAGCCAGGTCATCTTCGCCAGGTCAGCTCGGCTAGGTGAGGCCTACAACTTCGGACAGCCATAACTTCTTCGTCCGAACTCTGTTTTGGGTGTTCTTGGGCTTTATGGAAAGCCCATTGAGTCAAGATTCCAGCCATATTCCTAAAAAGTATAGTGGGTGATCATAACCTTACTAAAATTGATGTTTTGAAAGGGCTGCTGGTCGGCTAGGGCTAGTTATACATGTGTGGCCTCCAGCTTCGAACGACCATAACTTCTTCGTTCAAACTCCGTTTTAGATTTTCTTGGACTCTATGGAAAGCCCTTTGAGTCTAGAATCCACCAGTTTATAGCTTGATGAAATTGGAATAATATTAAATAGCTCACAAGCATACATAGTAACCATAGTTATTCATGCATATAATGAGATATGAAAAATGCAAAGATACGAATAAATTGTTGTAAATATCGCATATGATTACCAGATGACAATAATTGTTCAGGAATATAAGATATATACTAAACATAAAATACACATGGATTGTCTGCTTAGAACTTGGTAGAGGGATAGATAGGCATGCCTATAGGGATATAGTTGCTGCAGCATACAATTTACAGATATCGAGGCCCCGTTTGGGTCTATGACATAGATCCCTTTCGAATCATTATAGCGACCCCATTTGGGTCATATAGATAGAGATCACTGTCTCGTATAGTGATAGTACCTTTGGGTACATACAGATAGAGATCACTGTCTCGTACAGTGATAGTACCTTCGGGTACATACAGTTCATTCCCCGTATCCACTTCTAAGGTTTATGCAGACATGAAACATAAAAGAAAATGACAAGTATATGCAAGATGACATGATAAGAGAAGCACAGCACTGCTATGTAGAAGTATATCTATAAATGATATGTTCAAAACATGAATAAGCATGTGTATATGTAAATGAATGTTAAAGATATATGTAATTGTCTAAAGTGCGATGACCTTTATTAGAGGTTGTCCATATGTATTAATTCCCACTAAGCTATAAGCTTAGCATGGGTGTTTCATCCATGTAGGTATAGAAGAGAAAACCAGAGGATAGGACAATCCGCATCAACAGTCAAAGCCAACACATCACTAGGTGCCCACTGGAAGACCATTTGGTTTATTTTTGTATATGTAGTTTTGTTTCTTTTGTAAACAATGTAAATAGTGTAAATGTTGAACACGTCCAAATATGGAGCTTGTATATATTATGTAATCCGCTGCTACATAATATATTCTCAACAAGCCCACGGAAGCCTTGTTGAGAATATTGCAGGACATGGCTCGGGTATTGGATAGATTGACATCTCCTAAAGCTCCAATGGACACAGTAAGAAGACATAGAGAAGAGGAATTCCATGGGTCGAGCATGGAAGAGTCAGCGAAAGCCGAATTCTAGTTAGAAAAGTTAGAAAGGGTATTGGAAGAGGTTAGATGTCCTCCCGATCATAGAGCATCATGTACTGTCTCACTATTGTATGGTAAGGCATATGATTGGTGGAAACTAGCGTTGAGAAGTCCAAGGATTCCTAATCCCATGACTTGGGAGTTCTTTGTCCAAGAGTTCAAGGCAAAGTACGTTACTCGAGATGGCAGGAGTCCAAGGGAAAACAAGCTTCTTGAATTTGAAGCAAAGGAACTGTTTGTGGCGTGAAAAGAATTAGCCATCTTAGAAAATATGCATCGGAGTTGGTCCTCACTGAGGCATTTCAGTGTAGGCAATTTGAGGATGGACTACATGATTCCATCAAGAGGTATTTGGCACCTATGACTTCTCTCCAAATAGTGGATTTCTATCAGTTGGTCCAAGTGGCAATGAAAGTGGAGAGACTAGAAATGGGCAGCAAAGAAAGATCTCAAAAAAAGAAGTTTTCTAGAGGAGCTTCGTCCTCCTCGGGGAAAAGAGCTAGAGAATCTCCAGCTCAATTAGAATATAGTTCCGCTACGAGAGGCAGAAGACAAGGGTCCAATATAGCACCTAGTACAGGTAGAGGTGCTTCAGTTGGACAGAGAGAAATTCCATAATGCCCTCATTTCCATAGAAGCCATTTGGGAGTTTGCATATTGTTGACAGGAGGGTGCTTCAGATGTGGAAGCACTGAACATTTTATGGAAAATTTTCCCAAAAAGTCAAGGGACAATAGGAATCCTCAGAGTAACAGTACAGGGAGAACCGTGGCACCACCGTCGACTTGAGATAGAGGTAGAGGTTGAGGGGGGCAAAGCTAACATAGGGGACGTGGAGGTACAATGTCAAAGACAGTAGATCGTCCTATGCCTTCAACGCCAACGCGAGCATATGCTATGAAGGCTCATGAGGATCAGAATGCTCCTGAAGTGATTGCTGGTATAATTTCCCTTTATGGTATTGAAATGCATGCATTAATAGACCCTGGATCTACTCATTCATATGTATGCATTGAGCATCTGCTCAAGCAAGATACTAGCAAGTGGAACAAGAAGGATGATTTCAGATGTACCATTTATTAGGCATAGTATTAGCGTGAATAGCATATACAGAAATTGCCCCATTGTTATACAAGTAAGAGAGTTTCTCGCTAATTTGATAACCTTACCATTCCGAGAGTTTGACTTGATTCTAGGAATGGATTGGTTGTCTAAGCACCGAGCTATCTTTGATTGTGGTCAAAAGACAGTAGTGTTGAGATGCTCTTACCAGATTGAGGTGATAGCATGCTGCACAATCAAGTACGTCCAATGTGATATCCGCTATGCAAGCTAGGAGATTTATGAGGAAAGGCTGTGAGACATTCTTGGTCGTGATACTTGACTCCAAGAGAGTCAAGTTGATGTAGAAAAGATTCCAGTAGTAAGGAAATTTCTAGATTTATTCCTTGAAGAGTTTCCAGGTATTCCACTCGAGAGGGAGGTGGACTTAGCCATCGAAATTGTACCAGAACAAGCAATCAGATAGATGGCTCCAATGGAGCGAAAGGAGTTAAAGAGTCAAATTGCAGAGCTTTTGATAAAGGATTTATCGCCCAAAGATAACCCCTTGGGGTGCACCTGTTTTATTCGTGAAAAAGAAAGATGGCGCTCTACGGATATGCATTGATTATCTGCAAATCAACAAGGGTGATGCGGAAAACAAATACCCATTGCCGAGAATTGAAGACTTCTTGATCGCAAAGGAGCGGGTGTCTTTTCAAAGATGTAATTCCGCAATAAGGGTACTATCGCTAAGAGTGAAAGATGCCGATGTGTCGGCGACCAGATTTAGAACCTCGATACGGGGCCAATATGAGTTCGTACGCCATTCGCTGACTAATGCACCGGCAGCATTCATGGATTTGATGAATAGGGTGTTTCGACCCTATTTAGATCAATTTGTCGTGGTCTTTATTGATGATATACTGGTATATTCCAGAGATGAGCATGAGCATGAGCAACATTTGAAATAGTTCTGATGACTTCAGAGAGAAAAAGTTGTATGCTAAACTCAGCAAATGGGATTTTTGGCTAAAGGAAGTTTCATTCCTAGGCCATATTGTGTTTGTTGAGGGTATAAGAGTTGATCTTGCTAAGATTGAGGCTGTTGTGAATTGGAAACCACCTTGAAATGTAATCGAGGTGAGAAGTTTCTTGGGCCTGGCAGGTTATTATAGAAGATTTGTGAGAGGCTTTTCTGTCATGGCTTCTCCGCTTACCAAGTTACTCATTAAAGGAATAAAGTTTGAGTGGACAAACAAATGTTAGAACAGTTTTGAACAGTTGAAAGGGATGCTGGTTGAAGCACCAGTATTGAAGCACCCTACTTCGTGAAAGAGTATACTCAGATAGTGATGCTTCGTACGTTCGGGATGCATGTTAACAAGATGTGAAAGTGGTGGCTTATGCGTCTGTGACAGCCTTGAAGCCACATGAACGTAATTATCCCACCATGACCTAGAGTTATTACGGGTAGTGTTTGCTTTGAAAATATGGCGACATTGCTTATACGGGGAAAAGTGTAAAATTTACATCGATCATAAGAGTCTCAAGTACTTGCTAACGCAGAAAGAGTTAAATTCGAGACAGAGAGGTCGTTAGAGTTATTAAAGGATTATGACTACATCATAGACTACCACCCCGTAAAGGCTAATGTAGTAGCCGATGCTTTAAGCTGAAAGACAGTGATAATAATGTCACTACAGTACAGTGATTGGAGACTAGAAGATGATGGATCTATGTTAGCTCAACTAGCAGCGCAACCCTTTTTAAAAGCAAATGATTATAGATGCGCAGAAAAATGATGAAGAGCTATAGAAAAAGTTACACATGGTTAGAGATGGTGACGAGACCGAGTTTTCAGTGAAAGAAGCTGGAAGTTTGCATTTCCAAAACAGATTATGTGTGCCCAATGATAAACAGCTAAAGAAAAAGTTTCTATTTGAGGCTCATAATACGGTATTTACCATGCATCCTAGAGGTAATAAGATGTACCAGGATTTTAAACAACAATATTGGTGGAAAGGAATGAAAAGAGATGTGATAGAGTACGTGTCTAAATGTTTAACGTGTCAGCAAGTTAAAGCTGAACACCGTCTTCTACAGTTTGTCAACTCTTCCACCCCAATGGAAGTGGGATTGGTCACCATGGATTTTGCGGTCGTTTCTCACACAACAAAAACATGGTTTATCATGATTGTTGATAAGCTCACAAAGTCAGCCCATTTTATACCAATCAGGATTAACTATTCTATGGATCGACTAGCTGAGTTATATGTGGATGAGATTATGCGATTGAATGGTAAAATACTGCTCATTGTATCGATAGAGATCCGTCATTTTACTCGAGACTCGGAAGGAAACTACGCCACTTAGGTACTAGGTAATAATTTCACACGCATTCCATCCGCAGATAGATGGCCAATCCGAGAGGTTGATTCAAGTGCTTGAAGATATGCCAGTATGTGTAATGAATCACCGGAAGTTAGGATAGGTATATTCCACTCATGGAATTCCGCCTCTATAACGCTATCGCCTACTCTGGCATGGCACCATATGAGGCTTTGTATAGCCGAAGATGTAGAACTCCTGTGTGTTGGACAGAATTGAATGAGCATAAAGTGATTGGTCTAGACATAGTAAAAGATACAGAAGAGAAAGTACAAGTTATTCGACAGAGGTTAAAGGCGACTAGTGATCAAAAAAAGTCATATGCCAATTTGAAAAGGAGAGATATTGAATATGAAGTGGGAGACAAGGTCTTCTTAAAGGTATCGTCGTAGAGGAAAATTCTACGGTTTGATCAGAAAGGCAAGTTGAGTCTAAGGTTCATAGGGCCATATGAGATTCTGGAACGTATGGGCCATGTGGCTTATCGATTGGCACTCCCTCCGGAATTGGCCAAATTACACGACGTGTTTCATGTGTCGATGCTTCGGAGATACCGCTCTAATGAGTCACACATACTACCAATGTAAGAGATACAAGTACAGGAGGATTTTTCATATGATGAGGAGTCAAAGGCTATTTTGGCTCAAGAGGTAAAATGCTTTAAGTGACAAGGTACCATTAGCGAAAGTGCTCGGCACCATGGCAGGAATATTACTTGGGAGCCAAAAGCCACTATGAAAGCACATTATCTGCAACTCTTAACTATAGGTAAAAATTTTGAGGACGAAATTTCTTTAAGGGAGGGAGAGTCAGAATGACTCAAATTATACCCTCACGCTTTTATAACATGTTTAGTGGTATAATAAGTAATGTATACTTTTTCATATACCATAATATAAAAATAAAATACAAAACCCGAATTTAGACAAAGTCAAGGGTACATTGGTAAATTGCCAATTAAGGACCTAAATGATATAAGAACAAAGATTGTATGCCAAAGTAGAATATGAATAAGTGGAAGTAAATATAAGGGAATTTGGGGACCAAAATGCAAAAAAATATCAAAATCAATATGATAAGACCAAAATAACATCTCATTTGGTCTGGGTATAGGAAAAACGAAAAGGAATAAAGAAATAAAGAAAAATGAAGAAAATCATGAAAAGGCATGGCATGTAGGAAAGGGGGAGGAAGTTTCCTCCTTTGAAAATACGATTAAGGGTGATCCATAAGAAAAGGAAAATGGAAAAGAAGAGAGAAGAGAAGGGAAAAAGAAGAAGAAGAGGAGAAGAAAAGGAAGAAGTGAAGCAGATCATAGTTATGGATGTCTATAACTTTGAGTACGGAAAAGTATGGATTTTTGTACACTTGTATGGAATTGCTATGATTTTGCGTGGAAAAATCAAACCATAAACCCATTTTTGATGAATTTAGGTCTAAAAGAACCCTACTTGGTATATTGGTGGTGTTTTGCCCCAAAAGGGGGAAGTTTGATTGTACTCGAGCCAGCGGAAATTACCCTATTTTGATCATACGCAACCGAACTTAGAACCGGTTTTTAGTGGGAACAAAGAGAATTTAGCAAAGGAGTCCTCATAAATTGTGAGCCATACATCATTGAACTTGATGTTAGGCTTTTGAATTTCTCCATTCAGACCTTTGTAGCACAAGTTATGGTCTTTGCTTATCCCGAATTACTTCACCTACTGTGTCGCCGACTCAGCTCAGCCACAGTCAACTGGCCAGTGGAGGCTCTAACTCTCGACGGCCATAACTTCTTCGTCCGAACTCTGTTTTGGGTGTTCTTAGACTTTATGGAGAGCCCATTGAGTCAAGATTCCAGCCATATTTCTATGGAGTATAGTGGGTGATCATAACCTTACTGAAATCAATGTTTTTCCAGGTCAGCTGGCTCATTAGGGCTGGTTATACATGTGGTCTTCCAGCCTGACAGCCCATAACTTCTTCGGGCCCAACTCCGTTGATGTTCTTGGACTCTATGGAAAGCCCTTTGAGTCTAAAATCCATCCATATATAGCTTTATGAAATTGAAATAATATTATATAGCTCATAAGCATACATGGTAACCATAGTTATTCATGCATATAATGAGATATGAAAAATGAAAAGATACGAATAAATGGTTGTAAATATCGCATATGATTACCTGATGACAATAATTATTCAAGAATATGAGATATATACTGAATATAAAATACACATGGATTGTCTGCTTAGAACCCGTAGGGATAGATAGGCATGCCTATAGGGATACAGCTGCTACAAAGATACGCTTTACGATATCGAGGCCTGTTTGGTCGATGACATAGATCCCATTTGGATCATTATAGCGGCCCCGTTTGGGTCATATAGATAGAGATCACTATCTCATACAGTGATGGTACCTTCGGGCACATACAAATCATTCCCATATCCACTTCTAAGGTTTATGGAGACATGAAATATAAAAGAAAATGACAAGTATACGCAAGATGACATGATAAGAGAAGCATAGCACTGCTATGTAGAAGTATATCTATAAATGATTTGTTCAAAACATGAATAAGCATGTGTATATGTAAATGAATGTTAAAGATATATGTAATTGTCTAAAGTGCGATGACCCTATTAGAGGTCGTCCATATGGCTAATTCCCATTGGCTATGTTTAGCATGGGAGCCGATTCCATGTAGGTATAAGAGGAAACCGCAGGACTAGTAACCAGATCGCTGAATAAAGCCAACACATCACTAAGTGCCTACTAGAAGACCATTTGGCTTTTTTTTGTATATGTAGTTTCGGTTTCTTTTGTAAACAATGTAAATAGTGTAAATGTTGAACACGTCCAAATATGGAGCTTGTATATATTGTGTAATCCGCTGCTACAGAATATATTACAAGTTATATGTTTAACATTATATGAATAAACAAGTTTATAGTTATCAAAGCCCCAACTAGGGGCGTCACAGATGGCCTAAATCATTTCCTGTTAGTGGTATTGCCTAGGATTTCGCCTTGATTAATAATCTAACAAGTTCTAGGACATTAGAGAGTTTACTGTGATGAATCCCAAAAGATGTTCCTAATCTTGGTACAGTTTATTTCAGAGTTACTGTTGACCATGTGCAAAGTTGATCAAGATTTTTATAACGAAACTGTTTACATAAACATAATTATAAGTCTTATTTGTTCCATTAATTTATTAAAGCCTTCCTTTATTCTTGAAGTTCAACACATTTATTTATAATCTCACAGCTTTCCATTTCCATTCATTTCATCCTACCCCAATGCATCTCTATCAGATTTTTGTTTGGTTTCGAGAGCCATCCACGGGTAGCAAATGCCCACAATGACAGGCTATCGGCTGATAATCGAGCATGCCTCTGTGGCCCCGGGTCAGCATCAACTTTATACCGGGGACCGGGTCGAAATAAGATCAATCCAATTAGCAAAGAAGAAAAAATGCCCTATAGCTCCGCCAGAGCCAGGTAAACACCGTTAGCACCCGAGCACCACAATAGCCTCCCGCAGATTGACTACCGATATCCTTTCCCTATTAACCCTTACTCAGTCATTACCCTCATTACGATGCACTTGTACCATCGGTCTCGCATACGCTTTGATGTTAATGTGGTCCTCGATCCAGTAAAGGCAAATTCGATGACACCTCCCAGCCTTTTAAGCAAATGAGTCCCGAATGATCATCTCGCTTATGTCATGTGGCTTTAGTCTAGGGTTTAACGGGCTACCACATTGATATTCGGGGGATATCGCCTTCCCGTCAAGACAGTCCTGGACTCAAAGAAATACTATTCTCTGGTGGAGGACTCGGGCCATATATAATACTCATTCGGCTCCGACACGCTACATCGCCATGAAAGTTTTATCTCCCACATACCACCAAACCATCAGCTACCTAATAGCGTCCGAAAGCAAGTTGGATCTTCGTGAGCTAGTTATTAACCGCGTGGCAAAGGTTATCAACTCACCGCAAGGACGCCGAGAAAGAAGTGAGTGCTCCAGCGGAACCATCCTCGAGTATCAACCCCAAGAATAAGAATCACAATCATCCGCCTCCTACCACTGGAGGATAGAGAGTCAATGGCGCTTTATCCCTTGAAGCCACGCCTCGATGGCCGGGAGGATGACCCACGTTAGTACCCTCCTATCCAGGGAGGAGAAGGCCCAGCTATATCATGTGCTGCAGTTGAACGCCGATGGATTCACTTGGACCCATGCCAATATGATAGGAATAAGCCCCACGCACACCTCACACAAACTAAATGTCACCCCATCCACCAAGTCGGTCAGGCAAAAAGTGAGGAGCTTCCATCCGGATCGCCACTTGGTAATCCAGACCGAGGTCGATAATCTTCTCGTGATAACAGATGATCGAGTCGCGGCATTTCTGAATACGGGTTAACGTGGTGGTCATTCCGAAAAGCGGAACAAGTAGAGATGTGGTGATTTATGGTCTGACCTCAATGACATGCCCAAAGACATCTTTTCGATGCCTTCGATATCACTGATCCCTGCACTCTGATATTAAAAAACATCTTTCATCACCCCTATGGACTCATTGCTACAATGCGATGCCTTTCGGCTTAAAAAAATGCTGTGTGGCTACCTATCAAAGGTCAGACGAAGATAAATTCTCCCAAGCATTTGGCAAAGACAATGGTGGGAAGTTTATATTGATGATATGCTGGTAAAATCCAAGCAGCGCCCAGATCACGCCGCGCATTCCAACGCATATCTCGATCTTCTCGTAAAGTACAAAGATGAACCGAATCCTTTAAAACGCTACTTCTTCGAGTCGTACTGACCGATTCCTCGCTTTATGGTAACCCAACAGGAATAGAGGCTAGTCCCGCCCAAATTTTATACATCTTGCAATCACCTACCACTGGGCCAAGAAAGGGATCCAAAGAATCAACGGCCGGCTGGGTCGCCTGAGGCTTTATTTCCCCGGTTCACTGACCGTCAAACCCTTCTTCTACTCACTCCCGAGGAGCCAACGAGGCCGAATGGAATGAGGAATGCAACCAGGCATTCATAGCAATCAAGCAATACCTGACAAAGCCCCGACTCAGAAGTCTCTAGTTTGACACACTCTATCTCTACCAAGAGCTACTAATATAGCAAAGAAGCACTACTTATTTAAAGAATGTGGGATGCGGTTGAGGACTGTTCTTCACAAGAAACTTGACCGAGGCAGAGACCAGAGAGAAGCCACCTCGAACAAGCCGCCTCTTGCATCCTAGAAGTCGCCTTAAAAGCTCCGCCCATACTTCCGGTGCTCACTCAGATGCTAACTGATCTTCCACTCCGGGGAACAATTCATAAACCCGAGCATGCCTAAAGAATGGCTCGTCAAGCAAATGGAACTGGAGCGAGCATGGATCCAAGATAGCCGAGACTTTCGAAGAAGGGGCAAGTCTTAGCTGACTTCCTCACATAAATCTCGTAGCCCGATGCCTCCCCAGATAAAACAGACTGGTGGACACTCTATGTCGATGAGGCTTCCAGACAAATAAGAGCCGACATCGGTCTACAATTAACCTCCCCAAATGGGGAAAGGATTGAACAGGCAGTACGGTTAGGCTTCAACGCTACCAATAATGAATCAGAGTACGAGGCCATGATAGCCGGACTCGAGCTTGCACTTGCAATGGGTGTTGATAGTCTTTTGATTCAGAGTGATTCACAGCTAGTTGTCGAACAGGTCAACATAGGAATTCAATCCAGGATCCTCAATGACGGGCATGCTTCGGTCAAACAACGTAAATTAAAACACTTCGACCAAACTCGAATACGTCCCCGGATCAGAATGAGAGAGCCGATACTCGTCAGCCAGGGCTTCATTACCGAGCAATGTAAACCGATTCCCATCTACTATCGGTACTAGATTCCTCTATATACCAGCCCAAATAAACCAGATGAGGGAAGTTCCTCATTCCGACGGATCCCATACGACTATACTTCCTGAATTAATTTGGGAACTACCTAATGATGAGGCAAGGCCTGCAAGCTTTAGATTCAATGGCTAGGTTCTCCATGGTGATTCACCATTATACAAACTATCCGGCGCCATACCTGATGTGTTTAACCCCCGAGCAAGGTCAATATGTATTAGCTAAATTGCATGAAGGCATATACGGGAATCATCCAGGGAGAACTCAAATTCCATCAGCCCACACCTGTGGGCATACCGCTAACTATTGTCGATGTCGACTACATTAAGAAATGTGACTCATATCAATGTCCCCATTCAAATCATCGGTGTAAGACTCGGGTCTCCATCACTCAGCCCACGGGCCATTCGCTCAACGGAGAATTGATATCGTCAACTGGCTCTCACTCGCACCTACTAAAAACTATCGGGGTTGCCACCGATTATTTCAAGAATGGACGAGGCTAACGCCTCTCACATCAAAGATGTGGATGTTACCTCGCTTTATTCGAAAAACATCAGTTCGCCGGCTCAAAGATCCCGAGATCAATCGTGGATCCGGAGCACAGCCGCTAGCCAATGTACCGAATCTATCGAGATTTTTTCCATGAATTGAAGATAAAAATTTATACTTTACCCCTCGATATCCACAAAGAATGGTCAAGCAGAAGCCTCTAACAAAACCCTATTAACTCCGTTTGAAAAACGGCAGACGCTTAAAGGAAATGGTGAAGAACCCCCAGGTGCTTTCGCCTATTAACCATCGCCTGGAAGCCAACCTGCAGATCTCCTCGCGCTTACTTCATTTAGATAGAAGTCGTTATTCCAACCGAGATTGGTCTGCCCACCATCTGAATAGATATGCCCGAGTCAGAAAATGCAGAATCAATAGTCAGGGAATTAGACGTAAGTGATTAGCTGCGGGAAGCCGCGGCAATCCGCATAACATCTTACCAACGCCGGCCAGCGTAACTTATAACAGACGTAAAGCCCCCGAGTGTTTCTCGCAAATTTCGCGACCGTCTTCGAGGAAAGTTTTCGAGAATACTCGCCGACTCCCACCGCAGGAAACTCCAACCCAACTGGAAGGACCTTTAAGGTCGTGATGCGCCTACGGTCAAGTCCCATATGATAAAACAAATGGAACCCCTGTACCAAGAATGTGGAATGCCATGCACGTGAAAAGGTATTATCAATAAAAGAATATCTTTATTTTTGCCTACTCGCATGTCTTCGTATATCTTTTCATTATATAGGGTCAAATTCAAAGTCTGACAGCGTAGTAAATGGATCCGTCCGACCCGACATATCAAGCATTTAATTGTCAAACTAAAGCCCGTATGGCACAAGAAAAACACCGGTCCGGCCAAAGATAGATCACATCTAGCTAGTCAAATTCAAAGCCCGCATGGCGATAAAATGCCTCGTCCATGGCACAAGAAATGACTCATTCGACCCAAAGATAGATCACATCTAGCTTCAATAAATTCAAAATTGATGGCTCAAGAAATGATATGTCCGGCCCAAAGATAATTACATATAGCTGGTCAAATTCAAAAGCCCGGATGGCGTAGTAAAATGACATGTCCGGCCTGGTATAAACAACATCTAACCAGTCCACTTAAAAGCCCTGATAAATAAGAAGCAACGACTGTCCGCCGGGAGCAGACAACATCTGAACCTCGCTCCACTTGAAAGACCGGATGGCGCAGTAAAATGACCTATCCGGCCCAGCATAGATCACAACTAGCCGGTCAAATGCCAAAGCCCGTATGATGTAGTAAATAACCTAGCCGGGCAACACAACAAACGGCCCATCCGGCTCCATATAGATGAGCTCGAATGGTGCACTTAACAAAAATCAATACATATCCGGCTGGCGTAGTATTAAAACATACAACAAGGTATCAAACAAAAATTAACGAAAAAAAGGAAAGGGATGGAAATTGTTTGGTGCATTCACTAAATAGTACAAGTCTCGCACTCAAGCCCTGGGCTATCAATGGCATCCTAACCCCGCCTCGTCCCGACGAGGCAGTGGAGGCCCATCGAAGAGTCAGCCTCTCTCGAAGGAAATGTCAGCATTTTCTGACTCTCCTCCTTGCTAGTCGAATGATCCTGGGAGCTGGAGCGAGAACGAGGGGCAAGCCGTGTGAGCTGGTTAGCAAAGAACTCGGGAGTTGACAAGACTGAAGGATCCGGCATTCCATCCAGGATCTAAGGCTTGCTCCCGCATATGTTGTGCATAAAAACACAACAACCGTAGCCATAGTTGAACAGCGTGTCTCCGCTTGCATCGAAATCGGCCTCCATCGTCTCTCTATCTAAGAACCCGCTTTCCTCCTGTGAAGGCACGGGCGTAATCCTTTATAGTCTCGAGCTCCATGATCAAGGCAAGTCTCTCATCCGTCAAACGACTATTTTCTTCTTCCGCCTTCCTACAAGCTTCCCTCGCCACGGACAATGCCTCCTGAGAAATTCTGCTGATTCTATCAAAGAGCACTTTCCGCAACTCCGCTAAGGCATGTCGAACTGTGCAAGCAAAGACTCTATATAAGTCTGTTAATAACGACCCCTTCCAATCACCAACTCGCCATCGCCACCTCACGCATGCCGTATTCTTTCAAATTTCGCCCGCTTAATTCTCTCAAAGAGGATTCCTTAACCTCCATCTCCAGCGACGATACACGCCACCGGGCCTCTTTAACGGGGCTAACTGCGATCTCCCGTCTACCATTCCCTACCGGGACATTACAATCGTAGCCGTCACGCCCCTACCGAGCTCAAACTCGATGGTTTATGTTGCTAATAGAAGCAAGCAACAAAATTCGCAAAGAAACCCCATTAGAATACGTAAATCAAGATCGCACCATTATCACATAAATAAACCCGCTATCTTACTCGCCTAGCTAATCGAACGGTCATGGCTATGAACTCAGATCTCGTCATCAATAATCCGTTGGATATATTCCTTCTAGGTTCTCATGTGAACGATTTAATCTAGAACTGCCGAGATCCATGCCCCGAAAGCATCTACCGGCATTCAAACATACGCGGTACAAATTGCCCAAATTCGACGGCCATAGACTCCCCCCATGGAAAGGCCTCAAGAAATATGATATCCTTCACCTCGTCTCGCCTTGAACCAATACTTAATTTTTGAGGCTCTGAATCACGCGGGAGAGCATAACAATGGCTATGATCCGGTCCAGCCTGTTGCAATCCCGGCCGCATAAACTCGACCGCTAGTCGGGGCCTCACCCGGGCCCGGGAGGATTACCCGGAGTGCACTCTGGGACCTACTAGCCCCGACTCCATCCGGTGTCCCACCGCTCCTATCTAATCTACGGCCCCAATTCTGGGAGGAACCAGAACGATAATCACTATTCCTCCGAACCTCCCCGCAAATGGTCGATCAGGTCCCTTAGCCTAGGCAGGGGCGAGGTCACCACTCACGGAACTCACCGTCTCTTTGCGAGCCAAGGTGAATAACTTACAATAACCCCCGTCATCCTTTCCTCCCATTCCTCCTCCTCTAAATCCTGAAAATCCTCGTGTTCGGAGCTAACCTAAGGAACGAAATCCTCCCCCCTGAACCCAAGAGCGTCCCGTCGCCCGGCTACCCCTTTTCGACTGATCTTACCACTGGGAGCAATCCACCACTCGTCAGCAAAGTGGAGCCGTCGGGGCGCCACTGCCCTCCGACTAGGAACGGACTCGGGGCAAAACCAAAATCCCGCCGGGGAAGCTGACGAACCTGACTGCTACTCCCAAGGCCCCGCACCGACTCGAGAGCCTCAACTTCAGTGGCCGCCGGAGGGGCAAGCACCGAAATCAAACCGATAACAATAATGACAAAATGCTCCCCTTCCACAATATCTGAAGGCAATGGAATGACCCGAGGTGTATGAGCTCCGCCGCGCCACTGTAAATAAGGATCAGAGTTAAGAGAACCTCAGAAGGACACCCGCTCATAAATCTCGATAGCCTACGACTCGGAAGCCGACTCTTACCCTGGCCCAAATTCGTCTCACAAGCCTTCCCCAAGATGAGCAAACCCATGTAAGTTCATCATAACACACCAAATATCCAGAAAAGCCAAGAACCAACTCCGAATCTCGACCACACACTCGGGAAAGATCAACCCGGTCTACATCAACGGCTCGGCGAGCCCGGGGTCTCATCCCAGGGTCCCCTCACTAGCAATACGCCTTTAACCTCAATCTTAGGCGAGTCGGGGAGCCCGTTAACAACCTAAAGTCGGGGGTTTAGAACCAACATAAACATCCAACCACCCTGCCCTACTCTCAGAAAATAAATTATACAAAGCTCGACCAATGAGAGATCGAGTTAGTATAGATGGTTCAACATGTAGCACCCGATCAAAATACGAATGACGTTGGGGTGGATAAGAGCCTGGGGCTCGCGGTAAATGCAAAATTCGCTTTGACGGCGTCGAACGGAAATGTACTCGCCACGGTGGGTGCTCCCCGCAAAACACACCATTATGTTCTCCCCCCGCGTAAGAATTATCCGTCCCGGCCCATCAACCCGAGGTCACCGTTATTCCGCACCTCGCAAGAAGCCACACCTCCATCGCCGTGGATCTAGATCTGCCGCCAGAGAAGCGCCGCTCGTGCGCCCGGCAACCACTCGTGGAAGTTTCTGCCTAGCCCCTCGCCATTCTACAAGTAGATCAAAAGGAGAAGAAAAAACAAATATTAGACTCTAGCCATATACCCAATTTATTTAAGGCATACCCTGTGCTCGGGTGTATCATTCTGGCAGACAATGAATCCACACCCTCCTCCCTTTCCGTAGCCTTTTATTGTAATGGAAACTACCACCACCACGGTCCGACATTACTAAGAAGCGATGATGATTACCTGCGAAATGGAGTGCGCGAGTGCTTGCAACAATGGCCCGCGAACGAATGTGAGGTTAAACCAAATTTACTCAAGTAATGATGGTCGCAGAGGACAAAGAGATAAAACCAAAGTAACATGAAAAGGAAAAAGAGTACGATTCAATGATGCCTATCTATATATATCGACGCTTAGGACCTGCAGTAGCATTTAATGCACCGATGACTATCCATTTGCCCGAGATTTAAACCGTAGTGACGCTTCACTCGATAAGGCACAATAGACGGTGGGCTAGGCCCAAGGGCCTTTCACTTGGGTAATTACGGTCATAACCGGCCCATTAACAAATTATATACTAATCAATCGGCCCCGAGAAGAAAGAATATCCCAATAGGTTGTACATAGAATTTCAATAAGACACTAAGCCGTCAAGGAACTGTAATTTTATTAATTGTACCAAAAAGGTGTTCGGCATTACATAGAAACACTTGTTAACAAGCAATCATCTTACAATACATTCAGAGCTTACAAGACACCCGAAATATAAAAAAAAAAAAAAAAACAGGCAAAGCATCCACTGTCGGATCCAAGAAAGAAGCTGTCGCAGAGGCCAAGAAGGAGGAGAAGATGGAGATGGGGCTGAACGAGATTGGGAGAGCCCCTGTGCTGCCACAGAGGCTAAGAAGGAGAAGAAGATAGAGATGGGGCTGGACACACGGAGTGTCTCGTGAGGTTCAAGTATAAGTCCCTGGATGCAGATTCCATTCAAGTTTTAAAACCACCCAAACACCTCCCTGAACATTTTCGACTCTACTCAAACCATGCAGTCTCTGACCGATCCATGCTTAGAAGGCGCGCTCACCTAATCGGTCACAACCCTCATTCATCCCGCAATCCCTTCAATTCAGAGTCTCAACCAACGTTCAACTATCCTTCTCTGCTGAATGAACATGGATAACCGGGCACAAGAATGAATCTTCACCCTCCGCCTTTTATAGCAAATCGATCTCGTGGATCAACTCAAGTGATCGTGATAAGATCTAATGCGCCCAAAAGTTACAAATTCACATTGAACAAAGATTGATTGTCTACTGCTCCCCATGAAACGACGACGTTGATTCCTTTTTTCCAACCAGTGACGATCGCTCCCGTGAGGAAAGAGGGGCATCAGGTACCATCGCTCCTGCGCTATTCCCCGAAGCCAAATCCAAATTCAAATGCTAAGAGACTCCCGATAGGGACTCAGCCCAAGGGCCACCCGACCAGAATGCCCGACACCCTCCGCCCAGATCTTCCGCCCGGCCGCCCGACGGATTCAGCTCCAAAATCCAAATCGACCTAAAAGATGGTCATCACCCGGTGTGAACGCCCGGCCGATCCTCACCCCCAGCCCGGCGCCTCTTATTTCGATGTTCACACCCGATGTTTCCTTTCCCGACGGCACTCAACCAAACGAAACTCGCCAACCTACCGCAGGATATAAGTATAAGGTCTCCCACAAACCAGTCCCCCCGCCTCTAACGGAATAGGAAGGCACTCCCAACAGCGGCCCTATCTGGAAAGCAGTTACATAAAAAGAAGAACAAGTCATCCTTTCCAAAATAAGAGCCACCTTCCCCTACCTTTATGGAAGAAATCGTCCACCCTCCAGGAAAGATGGATCCCCTTTCTCCCTCCATAAAAGATAAACGAATCACACCAAATGAGGTACGAGATTCTTGATTGAGATTACTGTTGTTCGCCCCCGCCAAAAGCTAACTTTTGCCATCTGGAGAGGCTAAATTCTACCATCACCTGCTTCCCTGCCTTCCTTATTTGTTTCATGGTGCTGAAACCAGCCAGGTGAATGTCCCACGATCCATTGACCCTCGGGAGAATTCCCAAGACTACAAGAATGTGCTTACACATTTACCAATTTCTCGCCCCCATCATGATGGATGCCGATTGGTGCACCACCATGGTCACTTATAAACGCCATATGTTACCAAGATCATGCTCACTGGTGCATCCCGCCAAGTGGGACATCGATAATTTCTTGAGCGCCACCTCTCACGACGATGTCGATTGCGCATCCCGCTCATGTCGGGTCGCTCCTAAGATATCGATTCAATTCAAGATGTCAAGAATTGACTAATTCATTTTACACCCGATTAATCGCTCACATGCACCAATCGTCAAACACCAAATATAACATTTTTCAAACTACAGAACTCGCTTATATCATTTCAAAGATATACTCATTCCATATAATCATTTTAGATTTATTTGGTAAACTACCAAAACACTTGAAGTAAGGATAGAGGTTCAGTGAACAAACCAAGCCTGCCAAACTTCTCGCCTTCTCGAATCTTTGGCCCCAGTTAGCATCCCTCACTGCCCCTACACAACAAATTTACCTCACCTTAGTGGATAAACAATTATTATACATTTTTAGTGAATGATGATTAATCTTCATTACGGTTTTGGGTTAAGACACTAAGTCTACCTAAAGACGAACTCCGTATGGTACGCTTTTCATCTAGTTTTATCCTTATTTGAACCCCCATTAATCATTTATTAGGGTCCTTAAACTATCGGTGTACAAATACGAGGTGTTCGGAAACAAAAATCCAAAAATTTTCTCTCTCTAGGAATAAAGGTTCGCCTAATCTGGGCAGAGCACTACTATGTGCCGCTGCGGCACAGAAGAAAGCTAATGGTCGCAGCGCACCGGTGCCTCACCTTCGCCTCGTCACGGCGAGAGGCATCCCATCGTGGCGTGTCCCTACGCCGCGCCAAAAGGAGCCTGTTGTCAGACTTCCAGCTTCTTTCCTCTTTTTGCAATTTTTCTCCAAAAATCCTCAAAAACCCAAAATAAAACATGGGATTCACTCCCAATGACATCCTAAACCAACCATGAGCAAACCCATGGATGGATTAGGGTTTTTCTAACCCAAACATCATTTAAAGAGAATCTAAGGTTTGGTTCTACCTTTAAACTCCTTTCAATCTTCTCTTCCCAAGATGCTTGATCACTTAGAAGCAAGAAATGGGAAGAAAATCTCACCAACAATATTGATCTTCACCTTGCCCTAGCTTCTCTCTCTCTCTCTCTCTCTCTCTCTCTCTCTCTCTCTCTCTCTCTCTCTCTCTTGTCTCCAAAACGTTTTTGCTCAAAATGAGCATTCTAAGACTACATTTGGTCTTATTTCACATTTTAAGTGTGGCACATGTTCGCTTACACACAAATTTCCATCAAGCCATTTTTCCTTTTGGTCTTCATTTCACTTCCATTTATCATTTAATTCACTTTTGCATTTAAGCTTATTCTATTCTTGACCCTTAGGTCCTTATTTTTCCAAATTCCAAATTTGCCCTTTTTCACTTGGGTTTATTTCCGGGTTCAATCAATTTCTCATTGCGATAATATTTAATCATATGCTCACATATTCATTTCACTTTTCACAATCTAACAATTTATCGCTTTTCCGAAACTGCTCGGCTCAATTCATGAATTTAATATACAATAAATTATTATAAAATTCTATGGTATTTTCAAGCAACACTTTCAGGACTCCTAGCCCGCTAGTACTTCTTGCTAATAGGCTAGATGTAGCTCTAAGCCTCCTAGCACTTTCAAAAGACTTGTGGCTCCTAACTGATTCGTGCCACAGTAGGTGTACCAGAATCAACAATATTTATAACCTAAAACTCCTACTGTCGTAGCAAAGCTACTGCAGTATAGTGGTCTAGGGTCGAACTCAGGGATGGGTTTTCTTCATACAAAATGATTTACATTTGATTGAAAATGGTGATTTCACCTTGGATTTAGGGTTTTTGTAAAAACAGTGGGGTTGATGGTTTGAAAAACTTGGTATGTAGTGAAATAAAGTGTTAAAGAACTCCTTTAAGTCTCGGGCCACTGGGCTTAGGGTTATAAGGTAACTGAAATGTCCTCAGATCCTTTTACTTGTGGTGGGGAAGATGACCTATAGTCATTTCCCGAACTGGATCTTTGTTTGGCTATAAAAACTGAACCCTAAAAGTTTTTCTCATAATATACAACATTTATTAACCATTAATTTTTCAAAGCAATGAAACTAGTCCTTGTGATTCCAACCTCGTTAGAGCTGAAATAAATGGCAAACCAGCGTGAGCATTAGTGGATCTAGCATCCACCGAGCCCTCGAAAGCTTCGCCGCAATCGCCACCAGTGGTACATCACGTAGATTTAAACCTAACGTGAGATGCAAAACATAAATGATAATGGGGTTTGATACGCTGCACCGAGTGGCGTTGTTTTACCTAAGAACTTCACCCAAAGGAACCTCCTCTTCAAGGATGAGGTGGAGGTTTAGCAAGCATCCTCGAGTTATCATCCCTGGGCAAAGTTAAGTGTGAGAAAATTCAAGAAAATGAGAAAACGGAGAGAGGAGAAGAATGAGTCGCAAAGCTTCGTGCCAATTTTATCGACGAGCAAGTGATCGACCGATTTTTTACGTAGCTCGACTAAGGCTTATATAGTGCTCATAGTCAAGGAAATTACAAAAAAGTATAAAACACCAAAATTACATCAGGACATGGTAAAAATCATGTGCATGATGCAACGTAAGCAGCAAGGTCTAATAAAGAAACAGCAAGCTGGGCTGTGGCCTCGCGAACTCCGCGAAATTCAAGTAGTTGCGGTACCGCAACACTGCAAAACTTCTGCAATGCTCTACTCTTCTTCTCTTTTTAGCTCCAATTGCTCCTCTAATCCTAGGCTGCAAACCGAGTTCCGCCTGTTCTTGTATTTGAGTCGACTGATGATGACGGTGCAATCGGGGCTTGCAAAACTACAAAAATAAACACAAAATATGATCGCAGAGTATAGCCAGACCTTGTGTCAATCGGGCTATTTGGGCTGATTAGTGAATTACAAAAAGTGCTCAAAACCTGCAATGAACAGGGCTCAAAATAGCACTATTTGGGCACTAATCACTAACCAAGTAGCACTTTCTAAAGACCAGATGTGACTTTAAGCCTACTAGCACTTTCAAAAGACCAAATGTGGCTCTAAGCTTGCTGGCATTTTCAAAAGACTGGATGTGGCTCCTAGCTTGCTAGCCTTTTCAAAAGACTAGACTTGTAGCTCCTAACCTGCTGGAACTTTCAAAAGACTAAACTTATGACTACGAACCTGTTGACACTTTCAAAAGCCCAAACTTATAGCTCCTAGCATGTTGGCACTTTAAAAAGACCAGATGTGGCTCTAAACCTATTGGCACTTTCAAAAGACCATATGTGGCTCTAAGCCTACTGGCACTTTCAAAAGACCAGATGTGGCTCTAAGCCTACTGGTAGTTTTAAAAGACCAGACTTGTGGCTCCTAACCTATTGGCACTTTCAAAAGACTAGATGTTACTCTAATCCTACTGGCACTTTCAAAAGACTAGATGTGGCTCATAGCCTGCTGGCACTTTCAAAAGACCAGACTTATGGCTATTAGCCTACTGGCACTTTCAAAAGACCAAACTTGTTGCTTTTGGCCTACTGGCACTTTCAAAAGACCAGATGTCGCTCTAAGCCTATTGGCACTTTCAAAAGACCAGATGTGGCTCTAAGCCTCGTCAGACCTTCAAAACCAAATGTGGCTATGCCCGCGCACCGGCACACTGTATGCGGCACTATACACTCGCCGTACTTGCAAAGACTAGACTCAGGGCTACTAGCCTTCCGAATTCAAAAAAAATAGACAGGCTCTTAATCCTTCTAGCACTTTCAAATATTCCAGATGTGGCTCTTAGACTTCTGGCACTTTCAAAAGACCAAACTTGTGGCTGCTAACCTGATTCGCAACTCGTAGGGTATTCTAAATCAACAAAATTTATAACCTAATACCTCATACTACCGTAGCTTAGCTACTATAGCATAGTGGTTCTAGGATAATCCACAGAGATGGGTTTTCTTCGTGGAAATGACTGGCAATGAGGCTCAAACTGGTGATTTCATTTTTGATATTTTGGTTATGATAAAAAGAGGGGATCTTAGTGATTAAAACTAAAAATAAAAATTTACTAAAACATGAAAACAAATCCTCGGAGGTCGTGTCACGGTATCTCCAAGCCCTTAGGCAAAATGAGGGGTTTCTGTCTTTTCTCGCATTGGAGAGGACAACATATAGTTATCTCCAACGCCCCGTTTAGCTTATACTAATCCTCATAATTAAATAAATATCTTCAAATTGCATTTGCTTCCCATTAATGGTCTCGAACATCAAGAACATCTCCCAATTCACCTTCCAATGGTCCATAAATGATAATCGACTCTAACATCATCGATTCAAGCACAGGCATCCACGGTGAGCCTTGAGAGCTTACCAATACATTAAATCTCATTCAAGTGAACAAAGGATTTGAACCTAGAATTCAAGGAAATGTTCATCCCTTGAATCACCTTCCAATAACCCATAGATGTTAAATAACGAATGTCCCTAAAAGCTTATCAAATACGGGTCATTCAAGGTAACCCGAAAGGATTAAAACCAATGTTTGAAAAGAAACCATTAATGGTGGAAAATACTTTCGTTAAAACATGGAAAAACCCCACCTTTTCATCCGACCTTCATCTAGTTTCCTTTACCCCAAGGAAATGAAGGGATTAGCCGCTCTTCCTCTTTTCAAAGGTTATTTGGCTATCGAGAAAGAGAAGAGAGAAAATGAGAGAAAATACGAAAGCTTCTACTATAAGCTTTACTGGATATCAACTGAATGATTACAAAGTCTTTTCGGGGATGTTTTATAACACCAAACCCCTTACAAATTACCAAAATCTACAACTCATACACTATTACATAAGGAGAAAGTGGGAAAAAAATAAACAATCAAAAAAAGTCAAAGCAGGAAGGTTCGCAGGAAATTTTGTAGGGCTGCGCAGCCCCTGCTAAACTATGAAATTTCGCAGGGCTACGAAAATTCGCAACCCTTGCTAAAATGGCAAGGTTGCTACTACATATTTGCTCATCACTGCTTCTACTTTCTTCTAGCTTGGGTGCTTTGAACTGCAACTAGATTCTTCATGCCTTGACTTGAATCCCTATCCTCAAAATATACAAATTCCTATAAACAAACTTGGCCAAACTTGCCAAATTTTTTGATTATAGGCCTCACAGTCCTTAACACGCTTAATCAAGCTTTAATTAGGCTCATTACTACATAAAAGTGCTTAAAACTCGGAGTGTTATGGTATGAAACAACACTATTCGGGGTAGTAATCATGAACCTACTAGGGCCTTTCAAAGACAAACTAGGCTCTAGCCCATCGGGCACTTTCAAAAGACTGCACTTATGCCCCAAACTATCGGGACTTCAAAAAACCGTATGTGGCTCTTAGCCTACTAGCACTTTCCACATACCAAATGTGGCTCTAAGCTTGTGGCGCTTTCAAAAGACCATATGTAACTCTAAGCCTGCTGGCACATTCAAAAGACCGGATGTGTCTCTAAACCCGTCGTTCTTTCAAAAGACTGGGATTTCCAGGGTCTCTAACCCACTGCACTTTCGAAAAGACTAGTGACTATAACTCACGGCACTTTCAAATGACCGAATCGCGGTTCTACCGGGCACTTCAAAAAAGACCAAACTCAGGGCTCCTACCCTCCTAACACTTTCAGCTACAAGATATGGCTCAAGTCCGCAGTTACTCTCTAAAAGACCGTATGTGGTTTCTAAGCCTGCTGGCACTTTCAAATGACCAAATGAGGCTCTAAGCCGCCCTCGGGCGCTTAAAAGACCGATGTGAATCTAAGCCCATCGTACTAAAAGACAAGATCGGCGGGCTCCTACCGCTAGCACTTTCAAAAAAATAGATGTTGCTCTAATCCTGCTGGCACATATAAAAGACCAGATGTGGCTCTTATCCTACTAGCACTTTCAAAAGACCATACTTGTGGCTCCTAACTTGATAGCACTTTCAAAAGATGGAACTTGTCTCTCCTAGCCTACTGACACTTTCAAAAGACCAGATGTGGCTCCAAGCCTACTGGCACTTTCAAAAGACCTGACGTGGCTCTAAGCTTGCTGGTACTTTTAAAAGACCAAATGTGGCTCTAAGCCTGATGCCGCTTTCAAAAGAGCAGATGTGGCTCTAAGCCTGCTGCCACTTTCAAAAGACCAGACTTTTGGCTCCTAGCCTACTGGCACTTTAAAAAGACCAAATGTGGCTCTAAGCCTGCTGCACATTCAAAAGAAAATATGTGGCTCTAAGCCTGCTAGCACTTTCAAAATACCAAATATGGCTCTTAGCCTGCTGGTGCTTTCAAAACACTAGATGTGCCTCTAAGCCTACAAGCACTTTCAAAAGACAAGACTTGTGGTCCTAGCCTTCTAGCACTTTCAAAAAAATAGATGTGGTTCTACGTTTGCTGGCACTTTCAAAAGACCAGATGTGGCTCTAAGTCTGCTGGCAATTTCAAAAGACAAGATTTATGGCTCCTAACCTACTGGCACTTTCAAAATACAAGATGTGGCTCTAATCTATCTAGCACTTTCAAAAGACCAGATGTGGCTCCTAGCCTGCTGGCACTTTCTAAAGACCAAACTTGTGGCTCCTAGCCTACTGTCACTTTCAAAAGACCAAACTGGTAGCTCCTAGCCTTCTGGAACTTTCAAAAGACCAAATGTAGTTCTAAGCCTTCTAGCACTTTCAAAAGACTTGTGGCTCCTAGCCAGCTGTCACTTTCTAAAGACCAAATGTGACTCTAAGCCTACTGGCACTTTCAAAAGACCAGATGTAGCTCTAAGCTTACAAGAATTTTCAAAAGACCATATGTGGCTCCTAGCCTGCTAGCACTTTCAAAAGACAAGACTTGTTACTTCTAATTTGCTGGCACTTTCAAAAGACTAAACTTGTGGATTTAAACATATTGGCACTTTCAAAATACCAGACTTGTGGCTCCTAGCCTGTTGTCACTTTAAAAAGACCAGATGTGGCTCTAAACCTACTGGCACTTTCAAAAGACTAGATGTGGCTCTAAGCCTGCTGGCACTTTCAAAAGACCATATTTGGCTCTAAACCTGCTGGCACTTTCAAAGACCGCACTTCCCGGCTCAGCCCCACAATTCGCAGCAGATGTCGCTCACTTTGTCGGCACTCAAAAGCACCATGTGGCTCCAACATTCAAGCCGCACTTCTTCAAAAGACAAGACTTATGGTCTTGGGGCCACCGAACTTTCATAAGACCAAACTTACGGCTCCTGTACTCGCTTTGCACCTTCTCGAAAAGACCTGATGTGGCCTGAGCTCACGCCACTTTCAAAAGACCATACTTATGGCCCTTACCCTCCTGGAGCTTTCAAAAGACCAAATGTGGTTCTAAGCCTTTTGGCACTTTATAAAGACTAGACTTGTGGGTCCTAGCCTGCTTGGACTTTCAAAAAAATAGATGTGGCTCTAATCCTTATGGCACTTTTAAAAAACCAGATGTGGCTCCTAGTCTGCTGGCAATTTCAAAAGACCAGACTTGTGGCTCCTAACCTGCTGGCACTTTCAAAAGACTGGACTTGTGGCTCCTAGCCTATTGGCACTTTAAAAAGACCAGATGTGGCTCTAAGCCTACTGGAACTTTCAAAATACAAGATGTGGTAAGCTTGTGGCGCTTTCAAAAGATAAGATGTAGCTCTAAGCGTGATGGTGCTTTCAAAAGACCAGATGTGGCTCTGGGGCTCAAGCGAATTTTTGTCAAAAAGACCGTACTCGGGCTTCTGCACCTCACCGGCACTTCAAAAGACTATAAGTGACTCTAATCCCACCGGCACCCTAAAAACTGGCTGTGGATCTTAGCCTCACCGCAATTCTTAAAGACCAAAGCTCGCGGGTCTGTACCGGCACTTTCAAAAGACAAGATGTGGCTTTAACCCTGCTGGCACTTTCAAAAGACCAAATGTTGCTCTAAGTTTGCTGACGCTTTCAAAAGACTAGATGTGGGTCTTAAGCCCTGTTGATCTTTCTAAAGACAATGTGACTCTCAGGGTCTTTAACCCGCAGTACCTCAAAAATAGATGAGACTTAACTACCGGCACTTACAAACTAGATAAATTAAATTAACCGTACTTTCAAATACCGATGACAGGTTCTAACTTGTCAAGTAATCTCTTCAAAAGATCTAACTCAGGGCTCCCAAATTAAATCGGGAAACTCCTTCAAAAGACCAGATGTATTCTAAGTCCCAATGGCACTCAAAACCGCATGTCGTCTAAGTCACCGTCGAGACTTCAAAAGATCGATGTGTCCCTAAGCCCGTCAGACCTCTTCAAACAACCGCATTCTCACGCCCCCTCACGACGGGCACTTTAAAAGACTAGATGTTGCCTCCATCCGCTGGCATTTTCAAAGACCAAATAAAAATCCACTCGTCAAGGACTTTTGAAAGACCGCATTGTGGCTCTTAGCCTCGTTGGCACTTTCTTAAAAGAACAAACTTACATTTACCCTAGTCCTACCGGGCACGTTCAAAAGACCGTATGTGGCTCTAAGCCCGGTACCACTTTCAAAAGAACGATGGCTCGTAAACCCACTCGGCACTTTCAAAAGATCGATGTGACTATAAGCATACGGCTCTTTTAAAAGCACGATACTATAGTCTCGCGCTTACTTCAAAAGACCAAACTTGTGGTTCTAGCCTCGCCGGCACTTTCAAAGACCGACGTGTCTCAGGCTCCCGTCTGAAATTACATAAAAAAGACTTACGTGCTTTCTAACCAGTTGGCACTTTTCAAATACTAGATGTGGCTCTAAGCCTACTGGCACTTTCAAAAGACCAAACTTGTGGCTCCTACTTGTTGGCACTTTCAAAAGACTAGATGTGACATTAATCCTATTGGCACTTTCAAAAAACCAGATGTGGCTCCTAGCCTATTGACACTTTGAAATGACCAAACTTATGGCTCCTAGCCTATTGGCACTTTCAAAAGACCAGATATGGCTCTAAGCCTCCTAGCACTATCAAAAGACCATATGTGGCTCTAAGCCTGTTGGCACATTCAAAAGACCATACTTGTTGCTCCTAACCTACTGGCACTTTAAAAAAAAAATAGATGTGCCTAGTCCTCGCCGGCACTTAAAAGACCGATGTGGCTCCTAGCCCCGCCGCACTTCAAAGACCGTGACTAGTGGCTCCTAACCCGGCACTTTCAAAACAAAAGTGAACTCAGGGCTTCTCGCCCATCGGCGCCAAAAGACCACACTCAGGGTTCTACCCCGGGCTGGGCACTTTAAAAAGACCAAATGTGGCTTTAAGCCTACTGGCACTTTTAAAATACCAGATGTGGCTCTAAGCTTGCTGGCACTTTCAAAAGACCAAATGTAGCTCTAAGCCTGTTGGCGCTTTCAAAAGACTGGATTTAGCTTTAAACCTATTTGTACTTTCAAAAGACCAAACCTATGGCTCTTAACCTACAGGCACTTTCAAAAGACTAGATGTGACTCTAATCCTGTTGGCACTTTCCAAAGACCGGATTTGGCTCCTAGCCTGCTGGCACTTTCAAAAGACTAAACTTATGGCTCCTAGCCTGTTGGCACTTTCAAAAGACCAGATGTGGCTTTAAGCCTACTGGCACTTTCAAAAGACCAGATGTGCTTCTAAGCATGTTGGCACTTTCAAAAGACCAAATGTGGATCTAAGCTTACTGGCGCTTTCAAAAGATCATATGTGGCTCTAAGCCTATTGGCGCTTTCAAAAGACCAGATATGGCTCTAAGCTTTTTGGGTTTTCTAAAGACCAGATGTGGCTATAAGCCTTTTGGAGCTTTCAAAAGAGAAAATGTGGCTCTAAGCCTGGTAGCACTTTCAAAAGACCAGACTTATCGTTCCTAACCTGCTTGCACTTTCAAAAGACAAAACATGTGGCTCCTAGCCTACTGGAACTTTCAAAAGATCAGATGTGGCTCCCAAGCCTGCGCACTCAAGGAGCCGGATGTGGCTCTAAGCTTGTGGCTCTGCAAAAGACCGGATCTTAGTTCTTAACTTTGTTAGGCGCCACAAGGCCGGATGTGGCTCTAAGCCATTTGGAACTTTCAAAACACCAGACTTGTGGCTCCTAGTCTACTGGCACTTTCAAAAGACAAGATGTGACTCTAATCCTGCTGGCAATTGAAGAAGACCGGATGTGGTTCCTAGCCTTTTGGCACTTTCAAAAGACTAAACTTGTGGCCCCTAGCCTGCTGGCACTTTCAAAAGACAAGATGTGGCTCTATGCCTCCTGGCACTTTCAAAAGACCAGACGTGGCTCTAAGCCTGCTGGACTTTCAAAAGAGCCGGAATGTGGCTCTACGCTTCTTGGCGGCTGGGCGAATGTGGCTCTAAGCATCTTGGCACTTTCAAAAGACGAGCTTGTGTCCTCCTTTCTTTAACACTTTCAAAAAATAGATGTGGCTCTAATCCTAGTGGCACTTACAAAAGACCAAATATGGCTCCAGGCCTTCTGGAACTTTCAAAAGACCAAACTTATGGCTCCTAACCTACTGGGACATTCAAGAGACGGAACTTGTGACTCCTAGCTTGCTGACACTTTCAAAAGACCAGATGTAGCTCTAAGCCTCTTTGCACTTTCAAAATACCAAATGAGGCTCTAAGCCTACTGGTGTTTTCAAAAGACCAGATGTGGCTCTAAGCCTGCTGGCACTTTCAAAAGACCAAACTTGTGGCTCCTCCCTTCTGGCACTTTCAAAAGACTAGATGTTGCTATAATCCTTTTGGCACTTTCAAAATACTAGATGTGGCTCCTAGCCTTCTGGCACTTTCTAAAGACCAGACTTGTGGCTCATAGCTTGTTGACACTTTCAAAAGACCAAACTTGTAGCTCATAGCCTGCTAGAACTTTCAAAAGACAAGAAGTGGCTCTAAACCTGCTAGCACTTTCAAAAAACGAAACTTGTGGCTCCTATCCTACTAGCACATTCAAAAGACCATATGTAACACCCCGAAATACACTCTAGTCATTTTTAAACATAATTAGGGTATATTATAAGTTCATTTTGAAATTTTTCGTGATTAATATTTTGTTAAGTGAGAAAATTTCGAAACCCCGAAAATTGTACAAGATACAAGGGTAAAAGTGGAATTTATCAAAACAGAATATAAAAGTCATAAGATAAGAAGATGAGAGGCTATTATAGAAATAGCATAAGTTGTGGTGCAAATAGAAGGAAGCTTGAGGACCAAAGTGCAATAAAAGGGAAATTAAATATCAAAAGGGGATAAGACCAAAAATATCTCATTTTTAGTCTAAGAAGGAGAGAGCAAAATGTGAAGAATAAGAGAGGAGAAGAGAAGAAGTAGAGGAAGAAGAAGAAGAAGAAGAAGAAGAGGATTTAAGGTATGGATGACTATGATTTTGTATGGAACTTGTATGGATTGTATGGATTCTTGGTTTATGAGGTATGGACACTTATTTGGGTGTTAGGAAGTTAACCTAACTTACAAGTTTTTGAGTTAGGGTTTGGAAAAACCCTAATTAATCTCTATGTTTGATTTTAGTTGGGTTAGAACCCACTTGGGAGTTGTTTTCAGTGATGCGTTTGGATTATTTTGGGGTTTTTGGTTAGATTTCTAGAAAAATGAAGGAAATCAGCAAAATCTAGGCAATTTTGGGGGTACTACGCCGCGGCATGGGCGAGTGGGAGGCTGGTCAAGCCTCGGGTACGCTGCGACATAGCGAAGCTACGCCGCGACAAAGGACTACGCAGTAGTGTAGCAAGGCTACGCCGCGGCATAGATACTATTCATAACATGGAAATTGTTGTGTTTTGTTTTGTGTTTCTATTCTGTCATTCTGAGGACTTGTCTATTGGACTAATGAGGACGTCATGAGTCTATGAAAGGATCCATTCATGTTTACAAGGTAAAGGAAAAATTAGACTGTATCTCGCCACCTCGACGAAGCTTCGCTTCGCCTCGGCAAATTCAATGTGGGAAAACTTAATGCCTCTATGATAAAATAGTAAGTTCCTAAACACATATAATTGTAGGACTGCCTAAGACCGGATATTGAATGACATGGCACCTCTGTTATGTGGGCAGGCTTGTATAGTACTTCAGTACTCTCTTATTAGTGCGACATCACTCTCTGACCGTGCTTCGGCACATTTAGTACTTCAGTACTCTCTGATTAGTGCGACGGCACTCTGTCGGTCTTGACACTCCTTCTTTATGCTCTGACACCTCGATCTTGTCTGTGCAACCGGGCATATTGTGTTGTGTCCTACTCATTTCTTATTACTGGTCTAGGTAGTCAAACAGTTATATGATAAGGTTCTAAATACCGAATAAGAGTAAAGTAATGTGCATTGTTCTGCTCTATAGTACCTACGGGTATCTCTGTACAAGTATAAGCTTTATAGTACCTACGGGTACCTCTGTACAAGTGTATGCTCTATAGTACTTATGGGTACCTCCGTACAAGTATAAGCTCTATAACTCCTATGGGAGATCTAAATAAGTATAAGTTAGCTATAAGTACAAGTATGGGTATAAGTTTGTTATATGATAAGATATCTTTGTATAAGTTTGTTATATGAATTCATGAAAATTTCTGATATTTGTTACTGTTATATGTTTACTGCAAGTGAGTATCAATGCATGTGTACATGTATAAGTCATAAGTTTCCCACTAAGCTATAAGCTTAACTAGGGTTTCATCCAGTGTAGGTCGAGAGGAGGATATACCGTGATCTTCCACGATACGCTAGACGGCACACTTATAGGGGTTCACCACCAGTAGGTTCCGCGCTCTAATTATGTAAATGTAAATGTACAATTTTTGTATATGTACATGTAAATGGGACTCAGGACTGTATGTATTGACACTATAAACACCACTACGGTGGTAGTTTTATTTTTGTATCTTTGTATATGATATATTGATTCAGTTATAAGACTTGGGACCACCAATGTCTAAAAAAGCAGGTAAAGAGTCCCAGTATAGTTTCGCGCCCCTCCATCTGCTTAGGCGAATCGGGTGGGGTGTGACACCAGACATTTGGCTCCTAGCCTGTTGGCACTTTAAAAAGACCAGATGTGGCTCTAAGCCTACTGGCACTTTCAAAAGACTTGATATGGCTCTAAGCTTGATGGCACTTTGAAAAGACCATATGTAGCTCTAAGCCTGTTGGAGCTTTCAAAAGACCGGATGTGACTCTAAGCCTTTTGTCACTTTCAAAAGACATGACTTGTGGCTCATAGCCTGTTGGCACTTTCAAAAGACTAGATGTGACACTAATCCTGCTGCCACTTTCAAAAGACCGGATGTGGCTCCTAGCCTACTGGAACTTTCAAAATACCAAACTTGTGGCTCCTAGCCTACTGGCACTTTTAAAAGACCAGATGTGACTCTAAGCCTCCTAGCACTTTCAAAAGACCAAATGTGGCTCTAAGCCTACTGGAACTTTCAAATGACCAAATGTGGCTCTAAGCCTGATAAAGCTTTCAAAATACCAGATGTGGCTCTAAGCCTACTGGTACTTGACCAGACTTGTTTCTCCTTGCCTGTTGGCACTTTCAAAAAAATAGATGTGGCTCTAATCCTGCTGGCACTTTTAAAAGACGAGATATCGCTCCTAGCATGTTGGCACTTTCAAAAGACCATACTTGTGGCTCCCAACCTATTGGCACTTTCAAAAGACCAAACTTGTGGCGCTTAGCCTGCTGGCACTTTCAAAAGACCACACTTGTTGCTCCTAGCCTGTTAGCACTTTAAAAAGACCATATGTGGCTCTAAGCCTAATGGCACTTTCAAAAGACTAGATGTGGCTCTAAGTTTGCTGGCACTTTGAAAAGACCAGATGTAGATATAAGCTTGATGGCGCTTTCAAAAGGTCGGATATGGCTCTAAGCCTGTTGGCACTTTCAAAATACCAAACCTCTAGCTCCTAGCCTATTAGAACTTTCAAAAGACTAGATGTGACTCTAATCCTTCTGACACTTTCAAAAGACCGGATGTGGCTCCTAGCCTCCTGGCACTTTCAAAAGACTAAACTTGTGGCTGCTAGCCTACTGGCACTTTCAAAAGACCAGATGTGGCTTTAAGCCTGCTGGCACTTTCAAAAGATCAGATGTGCTTCTAAGCCTGCTGGCACTTTCAAAAGACTAAATGTGGATCTAAGCTTGCTGGTGTTTTCAAAAGACCAGATGTGGCTCTAAGCCTGTTGGCGCTTTCAAAAGACCAGATGTGGCTCTAAGCCTGCTAGCACTTTATAAAGAATAGACTTGTGACTCCTAGCCTGCAAGCACTTTCAAAAAAATGAATGTGGCACTAATCCTTCTAACACTTTCAAAATACCTGATGTGGCTCCTAGCCAGCTGGCAAATTCAAAAGAGCAGACTTGTCGCTCCTAACTTGCTAGCATTTTCAAAAGACTAGCCTTATGGCTCTGAACCTGTTGGAACTTTCAAAAGACCATACTTATGGCTCCTAGCCTGTTGGCACGTTAAAAAGACCAAATGTGGCTCTAAACCTATTGGCACTTTCAAAAGACCAAATGTGTCTAAACATGTGCTTTAGAAAAGACAGGAAATGTAGCTGCTTGCTGGCGCTTTAAAGACCAGTGTGGCTCCCAAGCACATTGGCGCTTTCAAAACACCATACTTGTGGCTCTTAGCTTGCTGACACTCTCAAAAGATAAGATGTGACTCTAATTCTACTGGCACTTTCAAAAGACCGGATGTGGCTCCTAGCACACGCTAGCACTTCAGGCAAGGCTTGTGGCTCCCCAGCGCTGTGGAACTTTTAAAGATAAAGAATCACGGCTCCTAAACTGCGCACTTTCAAAAGACAAATGTCGCTCTTTACTGTTAGGCGCTTTCAAAGACAAATGTAACACAAACCTAAAAATTTCAAAGGCAGACTTGCCAGCTCCTATCCTACTAGCACTTTCATAAAAATAGATGTAGCTCTAATCCTGCTAGCACTTTGAAAAGACCAAACTTGTGGCTCCTAACCTACTGGCACATTCAAAAGACGAAACTTGTGACTCCTAGCCTGCTTGCATTTTCAAAAGACCAGATGTGGCTTTTAGCATCAGCACTTCAAGACCAAATGTGGCTCTAGCCTTCACAACTCATGAACAAATGTGTAACGCCAAAAAATACCACAGGAATTTTTATAACAAAAATTATTATATATTAGGGTATAATTGATAACCAGGTATTTTTTGGGGTATTTAGATGAATATTGATTAAATGATTATATACTAAAATGAGAAATTTATTGAATCGAGGAAATAAACCCCAGTAGAAAATATGGAAATTGTAAAAATGGGGACTAGGGTCAATTGTAAATAAGTTTACCTCTTCTAAAAGTGGAATTAGGAGAAATAAATGAGCAAGGGAAAATAATAGGAGACTTAAACGAAGAATAATAAATGGAGGGACCTAAATGCAAAAAGAAATAAAAACTGAGAGAAAAAAATCAAAGGAAAGGGCATGTAATGTAGGAAAGGGAGGAAGTTTCCTCCTTTGAAAATACGATTAAGGGTGATCCATAAGAAACGGAAAAGGGAAAAGAAGAGAAAAGAGAAGGGAAGAAGAAGAAGAGAAGAGAAGAAAGAAGGAAAGGAAAAGAAGATCACGGGTATGGAAGTCTAGTGTATTTGTATGGATGCTATTGATTCTAGTATGGAACGGTATGGTATTTGTCTAGTTTTGGTATAGAAAGTATAGATACATGGTTTGGAAACCTCTATCTTTGTGTATGGTTTGGGTTTGGAAACTCCCAAACTCATTTCTTGTTAAAGTTGAGTTGAGAAGAGCTCTAAGGCTCCTATATATGTGTTTTGGGAAAGGTCTGGCTGCATTTTGAACCAAGAAAATTTAGCTATTCTTTATCATACGCATTATCCAGACCTTAGAACTTATTTTTGGGTAATAAATAAAGGGAATTTGGCAGTGAGTCCTTCTAGTAAATTGTAGCCAAATCAGTGAACTTGTTGTTAGGCTTTTGAATTTCTCAATTCAAATCTGTAGCCTAAGTTATGACCATTTTCCTGGATAGGTGAAGCAGCGGTATGGCTCGACTAATTGGGCCTCGCGATGTACCTCGCCGGTCGGATCGGAAGTCGGCTGGGTCGGGTCGGCTCGGCGGTAGTCGGCTGGCGGTTTGACTACATGTGACCTCAACCCGGAGAAACCCTGCTTCTTCGTCTGACCTCCGTTTAGGTTGTTCTTGGACTCTATGGAAAGCCCATTTAATCAAGAATCCATTCATGTGCCTGTAGATGACAATAGGTGATCTTAGACAGGTCAGTTCAGCTCGGCCAATTCGGGTCGGTCGGTGGGTTGAGTGCGTCGACCTCAACCGGAAGGTCATAGCCGTCCAGAACTCCGTTTTGGGTGTTCCTTGGACTCTATGGAAACTCATTGAGTTAAGAATCCATTCATATGCCTGTAGAATACAATAGGTGATCTCATACAAGTCAGGTGAGCTCGGACAGGTCAGGTAGCTCGGCCATGGCAGCTCAGCTCGGCTGGGTTTGACTACGTGTGATCTCCAACTTCGAAAGGTCATAACTTCTTCGTCCGAACTCCGTTTCGGGTGTTTTTGGACTTTATGGAAAGCCCATTAAGTCAAGAATTCATCTATATATAGCTTGTTGAAATTGGAACTCATATTAAACTCCAAAAATCAATCCTAACCAAAACCACTAGCACGCATGAATAATATTGTTCTTTAATGGTTTTGGAATAGGGGCTGACAAGGAGGAAAACCCAAACTGAGATTGAGATTCTGAGGATTGGGATCAAAGTGCAAAGCTTTTGGGTTTGTTCTATCTTCTCCTATTCTCGTTTCAAGATTTGAAATGTTTATTATAAATTCATATGAAAAGCATATTGAATTGTTTTAATTGATCTGAAGAAAATTTATTGTGAAATGTTTGCAAATGAATATTGCATGAGTATTGAAAATGTGTCGTATTTTTCTATAAAGGATTTGAACGCCCTTAATAGAATGTTAACCGTTTAGTTCGTATTAAGGATAGATTGGTATACCAATAGGAGGTGAGAATAACGATCGCTGCGAGCGATTGTATTGATGTGTCACTCAGTCACGTAATGACGGACAGTATCGAGTGGTGTTCCTAAATTGATTTTTATAACGATCAACCGGCCAATGAAGGGCCGTCTTGTGTTATAAAACCATTTTATCTGGGCTCCGTAGCCTAAACGGGACAGGTAATCGAGTAATTCCAGAATTATCTGTATACAAAAACTATGAGTTAAAATTCATTAAGAGCGACCCAGATTGAATTGTAGAAGTGAATTGAATTTTGAGCATAAGTGAATTGATTTGAGATTGTGAAATGTGGAATTGAAAGAGCATTGTGAAATGCATGGTTGATTAATGCATGATTTATTGAATATGAAGTGTATTTTGGGATGATCAATGAACCATAGCCCCATTGTATATAAAACAAGTATATATATTGTATTTACATGAATCATCCATAAAAAGATTTGAAAGTTTTGAATTGTTAGAATTACATGATTTAGTTTAAACTAAAAGCGAAGAATGGATTTGTATAGAACCACTAAGCATGAAAATGCCCAGCATATTGTTTACCAATGCGCAGGTACGGAGTGGATAGTGATCAGCGGACCCGAGATCGAGGCGTCGGAGTCATAAAGAAGGAAATTTTGGAGTATGCTCCGACATGTGCATTTATTCCATGTTTTCTTTTGGATATTGATATTTTGTAAAAACAATTTGAATTCTGAACATGTATTTTGTAAATCATTTTGAAAAGGCTTGAGTGCTTTCATTGTAAATGTATTTTGTTAAATGTAAATGTTTGTAGGCTTTTGATTTTAGAACAACTTATGAAGATATGATTTGAGTGATTGAGTGATAACGGGGCATCTCGGACTCGGTCGGATCATGAAAGCGGATCGAGAGGGTGAAAGGGTCCCATTTTAGTGGTATCAGAGCCTAGGTTTAGGCAGTTCGACAAAATGATTTTGAAATTGTTTGTAAATGATTTTGAAATTGTGTATAACATCCATTTCATTTGCATATAAAGGATGACATGACTCTGACGCGGATCTTGTTGGTCTTAATAGGATAAGCATAGACGGTTCCCGACTTCCGTAGGGTCGAGGATGACCGGGTTCGCCCCAACAGGTCACACGCTAGTGTGTGGAAGGTGGGCAAGCATCCATGCCCGCCATTAAATGAGCCAGAACAAGTGGTAGGACCTCCAACAGCCAGCTCTGCATTGCAGAGTCGAGCAAACTAACCGCAATTGCTCCATGTCGACGCCATTGAGAGAATGGCAAGGTACCGACCAGAGATTTGGCGGGAAGAAAGAGGATGAGCCTCTATGCGTAAAATTACCGAGAGAACCAGCAATGCTCGCGGCAAATGCATTACACATGAAGAGAAGCTGACGTGCGACTCATTACTACAGACGAGCTTATTAGTGGGTGGTTTCGTGACCCGTGACGAAGTTCAAGAAGCAATTATGTGGGTCGACATTCGAAAGCAACATGAGACGTGGAGTTTTGCAATTTGAAGCAAAGATAGATGAGTGTGACCGAATATCAGAGAGAATACACGAGGTCAGCAAACTGTTCTAGATACTATGAAAGTGAAGAAGAAAAAGGTGTCGAGGTTCGAAGATGGTTTTAATGACCACATTCGAGCCCATGTCACAAGATTTTTCCATGAGGATTCTCCAAAATTGTGACATGCATTGAATGTGTGGAAAGAGTAAAGAAAGAGGGAAAGAGGAGAGAAAAGATAAAAAAGACAGGAAAGAAAATTCCGGTCGCCCGGGCTCTCAACAACAAAGGAAGAAATTCAGGACTTATGGTTCCAATCAGCCTACAAATGACTTCACCCAGAGGAATACTACTCGCCAGACCACAATATGAAAGCGCACCAAGAAGTGATTCTAGAGGACAGATCGCCCTCATCGCTCCCATCGCGGGACAAACTATAAAGGAGAATGTTGAGACTTACAGCTCTGTTTGATTTGTGGATCCAAAGAGCATAGAGCGAGTGATGTTCAGAGCTCGTTCATTTACAAAGACCTGCACTGGGGTACAATTTTCATAGGTATGCAAAGGCAACAAGAGTGTTGCATCACCGAGGTTCCGAGATACAAGGGACAATGAACTTAGAGTAGTAAGATGGTCGTGCTCCAGCTAGAGCTTATGCAATGAAAGCAGTGGAAGATACTGACGCTCTAGATGTGATAGTCGGTAATTTCCAAATCTTTGATACTATTGTACATGCGTTGGTTGACCCCGGGTCAACCCACTCATATACTTGCATCGACATACCCAACTTGGCTTAATTACCGAGGAGTGAAACCGAGTATGACATCTTGGTGACGAACCCGCGCTATGTGTTGTGAATGAAAGTAAAGATTGTCCTATCAAAATACGAGTATGAATTTTTGGGAGATTTGATTAAGCATCTTCGTGGAGTTTCATGATATTTGGGACGGACCGGCCGTCTCAACACCGAGCGATAGTCGATCGTAAATGAAAAGAGTGACTCATGACACCCTACGAGGATGAAGCAACTTTCATCAGAGAGAGGTCAAATCACCGACATCTATCGTGATATCCGCAGCCACCGCTAGAACAATGGTGCGGAAAGGATGGCTTCCATTGCGAAGCTTATGTGATTGATACGCAGAAAGGTGCAAGGCTTAGTGTATTCGGAGTATCCCTACTAAGTAGTGACTTTTCCAGACATGTTTCAAGAGTTGCCAGGATTTCCCCCACAGAGGGAGATTGAGTTTGCTATTGACATTGTACCAAAGCCATAATCGACATCCATTACACCGCATTTAATGGCCCACTAGAGCTAAGTGAATCTGAAATTGCAGCCAAAGAACTACTAGAAAAAGGGTTTATTCGACCAAGCGTATCACCATGGGGAGCTCCTGTGCTTTTTGTTAAAAAGAAAGATGGTACACCTTGGCTATATCGATTACGCATAATTGAAATTGCTAATAAGAAGAATAAGCATTCATACTCCATAATTGATGATTTGTTTGACTAATTGAAAGGTGCAAGTATCTTTCGAAGATCGACTACATCCGGGTACCATCGCTTGAGAATTAAAGATGACGATGTGCATAAGACGACGCTGACGCCGATATGGACATTATGAGTTCTCGTAATGCCATTTGATTGACAAATGCTCCAAATGTTTCATGACCTAATGAATCGTGTTTTCCGAATCACGTATGTGGATCAGTTTGTCGATTGTTCATAGATACATTACTGTATTCAAAAGTCGAGAAAGTCATGACACACACTTCGGGTAGTGTTAGAGACTTCAAGAAAGAGGGCAATGTATAAACCGAGCAAGTGTGAGTTTTGCTGAATGAAGTGTCCTTTTCTAAATACATTGTATCAAAAGAAGGAACTTGTAGATCCAAAGAAAATAAGTGGCTGCTGAACGTAGCCACCAAGAAATGTTACAGAAGTGCGTAGTTTCCTCGACCCAGATACTACAAAAAGATTCATATGTTTTCTATGATCGTACCATGACGAGAATGTCTTAAAAATGTAAAGTATGAATGGTTAAAAATGTCAAAGAAGTTTTGATAAGTTGAAATCATTTTTAACCGAGCCCTGGTTTACCAAAGCTATGACCTACAGATAGAGAATATAAGATTTTTAAAGTGATGCATCACTAAATGGACTTGGATGTGTCCTAATGCAAGAGGGTAAAGTGGTAGCCTATGCTTCAAGACAGTTGAAGCCGCATGAAAAGAACTACCCCACACATGATTTGGAATTAGCCGAAATTGCATTTGAAGTACTAAAATTTGGAGGAGACATTATTTGTATGGAGAGAAGTGTCATCTACACTTCATCGCAGAGTCTTAAGTATTTGCCCTCACAAATGCAGATCTTAATCAGACAACGGGAGATGGATGGAACCGATAAAAGATTATGGATTGAAGTGATTTATTTATCACCTAGAAAAGGCCAATGTAGTGGCCGACGCTTTGAGTAGAAAGTTAATACAAACGCTTCGAGCATTGAATGCCCATTTGTCATTATCAGACGATGGTACTGTAAGGGCAGAATTGATAGCGACCGAAGCTTGTTGAATCGAAAAGGGGAGGTGTACAAAAGAAAGATGAGAAAATTGGCCATAATAAATCAAATTGAAATGTAGAAAAAGAAACCGAGTTCACAAAGTGAATGAAATGGAGTTTTATATTATAAGGACTTCCAGTTTGAAAATTCGATTGTAATGATTTGAGGAATCCATACTTGAAGAGGCACATAGTGGATCTTTTTATCCATCCTTGAGAGCACAAAGATGTATCGATATTTTAAAATGTCATTCTGCATCCAGAATGAAAAAGAGATGTGTCGAATTTGTAACCTAAAGGTTTTCGTGGTCAAAGAGTAAAGGCAAAGCATCAAGTTCCTTCGTGGATTATTGCAGCCTCATCGAATACCGAGGAAATGGGACCGAATCATGGATTTTGTGGTTGGGTTACCATTGAATAGTATGAGAAGGCATGACTCGGGCTTTGGGTCATAGTAGATCGATTGACTAAGCCAACTCACTTCCTACTGTTGAGAACCTACTATTCACTCGAAGCTAGCGTAGTCAGATATCAAGGAAATAGTTCGGTTACGGGATTCCAGTATCCATTATTTCATATCGAGATCCGAGGTTTACTTCGAGATTCTGGGGAAAATTGCAAAAGGCCTTGGGCACTCGACTGAATTTCAGTACAGCGTTCCACCCACAAACGGATGGACAATCTGAGAGAGTGATCCGCATTCGGAAGAGGCGTTAAGGAGTCAGGATCGACCTTGGTGTAGCCAGACCCACATTACTTTAGTTGAATTTGTGTACAACAACAGTTTCCAATCAAGTATTGGAATGGCACCTTATGAGGCTTTATATAGAAGAAATCGTAGAAAACCATTATGTTGGATGGAATTGAATGAAAGGAAAGTGATTGGCCCCGACTTGATACAAGAGACTGAAGAAAAAGTGAAAATGATTAGAGAGAGATTAAAGGTGGCCACCGATAGACAAAAATCATATGCCGACATGAAAAGAAAAGATATTCGATACGAGTCGGCGAAAAATTGTTTTTGAAAGTATTCATTGGGTGCTAAGGTGTGATGAGATTCTGAGTGCAGGTGTCGAGCCCCTAGATTTATCGCCCCTATGAAGCACCAAAAAGTGGTCTAGTGGCATACAGATTAGCATTACCTTCGGACTTGGAGAAGATCCATAATGTGTTTCATGTGTCCATGCTACGAAGGTACCGATTAGACCCGTCACATGTAGTCTCTTAGGAAACAATTGAGCTGAGACCAAATTTGACGTATGAAGAAGAGCCAGTAGAGATTTTGGCTCGTGAAGTGAAAGAATTACGGAACAAGAAGATTCCGCTAGTCAAAGTGTTGTGGAGAAACCACAAGACCGAAAAAGCCACTTGGGAAAGTGAAGAAAGTTGATGCAAGCAAAGAAGATTTAAACTGCTTGACTAAGGTAATTTTCTGGAGGAAGAAATTTATTATGGATGAGAGTTAACGCTCCCTAAAAATACCACCCTAGAATTTTTCATTAGTAAAAATTATTATATATTTGGTAATTACCAACTTGGGTATTTTTCCGAAATCTGTTAGATGAATATTGATTAAATGATTATATACTAAAATTAGAAATTTATTGAATCTGAAATAAAAACCCGGCTTTCTAAAAGAGAAAATATGGAAATTGTAAAATAGGGACCTAAGGGTTAATTGGAAATAAGTTTATATGTTTAAGTGAAATTAGGAGAAATAAATGAGCAAGGGGAAAATAATAAGAGACTTAAATGAAGAATAATAGAGAAATGGAGGGACCTAAATGCAAAAAGAAATAAAGAAAAAGGAAGAAAAAAATCAAGGAAAGGGCATGTGGCATGTAGGAAAGAGGGAGGAAGTTTCCTCCTTTGAAAATATGATTAAGGGTGATCCATAAGAAAAGGAAAAGGGAAAAGAAGAGAGAAAAGAAGGGAAGAAGAAGAAGAGAAGAAAAGAAAGAAGGAAAGGAAAAGAAGATCACAGGTATGGAAGTTTAGTGTTTTTGTATGGATACTATGGATTCTAGTATGGAACGGTATGGTATTTGTCTAGTATGTATGGTTTGGGTTTGGAAACTCCCAAACTCATTTCTTGTTAAGGTTGATTTGAGAAGAGCTCTAAGGCTCCTATATATGTGTTTTGGGAAAGGTCTGGTTGCATTTTGAACAAGGAAAATTTCCCTATTTTTGATCATACACATTAGCCGGACCTTAGAATTATTTTTGGGTAAGAAATAAAGGGAATTTGATAGTGAGTCATTCTGGTAAATTGTAGCCACATTAGTGAACTTGATGTTAGGCTTTTGAATTTCTCAATTCGAACCTCTATAGCCTAAGTTATGGCCCTTTTCCCTGATGCAGCTCGACCGCATAACTCGGCCAAGCACCCGCCCAGTCGTCAACTGCCAGTCGCCGCCTTGGCTAAGTCAGTTTCAAACACCATGATCATGCTGCACTCAAACTGGTTGTCATAACTTCTTCACCAATCATGAGTTATTGGACTCTATGGAAAGCCCATTGGGAGTCAAGATCCATTCATATGCCCGGATGACAATAAATAGGTGATCTGATGAAATGCCCATTCGCCCATCAGGTTGCCTCATGGTGTTTGATCACGTGGGATCTTCAACTCCTAAGTCATAACTTTCGTCCGAACTCCGTTTAAAGGCTGGACCCATGGAAAGCTCATTGAGTCAAGAAACCATTAATATGCCTGTAGATGACAATAGGTGAGCTCAAACAGGTCATGTGAGCTGGCCGGTGGTCAGGTAAGCTCTGGCTACGCGCTCACCTACTGGTCAGATCACGCAGATCCCAAACTCTAAGGTCATAACTTCTTCATCCGAACTCCGTTGGGTGTTCTGACCTAGAAATCCCATTGAGTCAATAATTAATCTATATATAGCTTTTTGAAATTGGAACTCATATTATACTCCAAAAATCAATCCTAACCAAAACCACTAGCACGTATGAATAATATTGTCTTTAATGGTTTTGGAATAGGGGCTGACGAGGAGGAAAACCCAAACTGAGATTGAGATTCTGAGGATTGGGATCAAAGTGCAAAGCTTTTGGGTTCTATCTTCTCCTATTCTCGTTTCAAGATTTGAAATGTTTATTATAAATGCATATGAAAAGCATATTGAATTGTTTTAATTGATCTAAAGAAAATTGATTGTGAAATGTTTGCAAATGAATATTGCATGAGTATTGAAAATGTACTGTATTTTGCTATAAAGGATTTGAACGCCCTTAATAGAATATTAACCGTTTAGTTCAGATACATGATAGACTGCATACTACATTAGGGGCCAAAATATAACATCATATTTTTCGTGAGGTTACAGGATGAATATCCAATCACATTGGTATACAAATGGAGCGAATCTTAAAAATGGTCTTTAACCCACCAAAGATCAAGATGCGCTTTCATAAAACTTAAGGAAGCGGGTAAACTAAACTTACTTTGTTTATAGATCGACACACAAACCTTCAAAGTTTGCTCTTGGTTTGTTCGGATCTTCAAAGGTGCCGCCTTCTTAAAATCAATTAATCTCATAAAGTATCCATTTAACAAATAATAAACGATTTTGAATGCTAGTTCGTGTTCATTTTCTCAAAACGAAATTAGTGGTTTTTCTTTCTCTGCTTTTGGTTGGTTCACTTCGAAGACAACTACATTTCAACATATATGTCTCAAGATATATATTTATATAGAGTGGGCCTTCAGCAGCTTCACTAACTGACTATTATATATTTAAACGTTTTTAAATAATAATAATTTAAATTCAAATCCTTATCCGATAAGGAAACCAATTTATTACAGAAGACTATAAATCATATGTAATAAAACGAATATTACAAAAACCATAACTGCTATGTAATAAATGAATTTATTATGTAAGACCATAAATCGTTTATGTAATAAACGAATTTATTAGCGCAGTTCATAATCGGCGTATAAAATAAATGAATTTATTAGAGAGTGAAAACCATAACCGTTATTATTTGTTCTTTAATGTGCTACTCCTATAGGTTCACTCAATATCAAGTGCAGGGGCCTAAATCACATTTTGATCCTACAAGTCATAAGTGGCCTCTAGCAAGACATTATGACTCACCTAAAGCAAATGAAAGCTCATGATCCACAACCTTAATATAGCTACCAGACATATCCTTAACCTGCGATATCTTACTGTAATATAAGGCATGGAAGTCAACCTTATATCGCTCTATCTTGATTACCTCAAACCCAATTAGACCTGACTAAACAAATGACATTGATCTCCATCAATTCATTTGAGCACGCCATGCATTTCGGGCCTCAATTGTCGAGGGACCAAAGATATCTCTCTTATAATAAGAGGGACAAATTTATCTTAATCGCTTCATATCTCTAGCTCACATAATTTATTATGTTCAAGTATAACCTTATAGTCATCCATCAAAGACAACGTTTGATTATATCAAAAACACAACATTCTTAAGTGCTGAGAACTATAGCGATCTCGTGTCAAAGGATTCAATGACACAACTATTAGAGATTAACTTATGACTTTGATCCATGTATTAATTCAGATCTGCCCGTCCAATATTTGTTCTCATCAAATATATAAATTTGATTTAAATCACACATATTCATCCTTCATGAATATCAATCAAACTTTTATAATTAATCTTAATTCATTGTTATTCCCATAACAATAACCTATTAGGGACATTTAGAATAATTAAAATATTATTCATGACATTATATATAATAAACATGCAAATCATCATAATAATAAATTCTCATAAATAGTCAAAATACCATGTCCATACAATAGGCCTAGAGCACTATTACTAACAATCTCCCACTTGCGCTAGGCCCATTCATCAATGTATCTAATACCTATGAACCTAGCATGACAATCATGCTTTGCTTGTGGTAGAGGCTTAGTCAATGGATCAGCACATTATAATCAAAGAATGTTAAGTGTTTCGCTTTCAACTTTTCAAATTAATCGCGCACCACCCATTTTAAACAAAAATACATATCCTGGATCAAGGGATCAGAAATCTTCTTTGTCGGGATGAAGCTTGTGAATTGTAACCATTTACAGTCCGTATCATCTTCCAATTCATTCATACCAAGAACATATCTTGCACTCGATACTGCAAGAATGTTCTTTGATAACCGTCTAGCACTCCCAACGGATCTCGACCGGTATCTACTAGTTATGCTTAAAGCATAAGATGAACCAGTCTATACAACATGGCATACATGATAGATCCTATTGCCAATATACAAGGAATCTAACTCATCCTCATTCCGCCATCTCGCAAGAGTATCATCCAGACTTGGTCAGAGTACTGGAAGATGAGACATGTAAAGTAAGTATCCTCTCTTGAATCTCAGACATCGAACCGTCAAAGATTTTCGTCTATGTAGCACTTCGACACTTAGAACTAATCAGCCCCATCTATCTCTACAGATTCGCATCCCTAGGATATAGGCAGCTTCGCTTGTAAGCCCTTTCATCGAGAAACACTTCCTAACCAAGACTCGACACTCGCAAGGTAGGATATCATTCCCAATGAGTAAAATGTCACCGCTACAGCAGACCGTAAATACAATTGTGCTCCTACCAATTTTCTTATAAATGACAAGGTCTATCTTTCATTTTTGACAAATCCAAACCCTTTGACTGATTCATCAAAACGTAAGATCTCGAGAGGCCCGCTTCAAACCAGTACAAATGATCCTCAGTTTCGCATTACTTACCACCTTATTTTGAGATAAAACCTCTGTTGTGTCATGTACACATCCTGCAAGTTTCATTAAGAAACACAGCTTTTAACATCCATTTTAAATCTCATAATCAGGATATGTAGCAATGGCAATAAGAATCTTCGATAGACTTAAGCATAGTTATGTGTAAAAGTTTATCATAAAGCTCATAACATGAGTTTGCTTGAACCTTGCAACTAGCCTTGCTTTGTAAGTATGCACTTTGCCATCCTTTGTCGCTTTTGAGTATCCATGTGCAAATTAATGTTATCTTGTGGTTCTCGAATCCTTCGCAGTTGTACCTTACCCCACCGGTCTTTAGAAATTAAACTTTCTAGAAAGACACCATTCGAGCAACAAACACTTTGTTCTCTATGGGATTGTAAAAGTAGTATCCCTTAGTCTTTTTAGGATACCCTTACAAAGCGATGATCGGTCTCAGCTCCAAATTTTATTTAAACTTGACGCTTTACATAAGCCTCACAACCCCAAATCTTAAGAAAAGACAACTGGGCCTTTACCATTCCACATCTCATATGGTGTCTTTTCAACCGCTGATGGAACTCGATTTAGTGTGAATGCACTTCAAGTGCATAACCCCCAAAAGGTAAAATGCCAGATCCGCTGATTCTATCAGATCGAACCATAATCTAATAAAGCTCTATCTTCCTCTGCATACACCCCATTCCACTGGTGTTCCAGGAGCACTAGAAATGATTCCACAGTTCTAAGATGGTCATCAAATTCTTGCTCAATATTCGCCACCCGATCGTATCAAGTGCCTTGATTATCTTGCCAAGTTGATTTTGTAATTTCATTTTGAAAAGACTTGAACATTTCAAATGATTCAGATTTATGTCTCATCAAGTAGACATAACCATATCCGTCAAGTCATCAAGAAATGTAATGGAAGATTTGTAACCCCCTACTGCCTGAACTTAATGGTCCACATACATCCGTGTATGTATGAGATCCAATACTCCATTAGCCTTTCACCGGTGTCCAAAGAAGGGACTTCTTTTGTCATCTACCTATATTATAGAATAAGATTCACATGTATCATATGATCCAAATCAAATGAATTCAAAAGTCCAACTCTGACGGAGCCTCAGATGCGTTTTCATTTATATGGCCAAGGCGAGCAATGCCAAAGTATAGGCTGGAATTTAAATCATTGGACTTAAATTTCTTAGTAGTTATGTTATAGACATGAGAATTGCTGGAATTTTGAATACTATAACATAAAGACCATCCCGTAAATAGGCATTTGCATAGAACATGTCTTTATGAAAACGGAGCAATTACATATTCTTGACAATAAAAGAAAACCATCATTATCCAAACAAGAAATCAAATATTCCTACACATTGTAGGAACATAATAGCAAATTGTCCAAACTAATAAAGCCCACTGAAAGTAAAGTAAGTTCATAACTTCCTACGCCCAAAGTAGCAACTTTCGTCTCCATTGCCTACTCAGACTCCAACTTCACCCTTCTTCGCTTGTCTACCTTGGAGTCCCGACACATTTGTGCCAAATGGGATCCACATCCAGTATCGAATACCCAGGAACTAGAAGGAGAAAAAATTGTCCAGATAACATAAATACCCAAGAACTAGTCTCACCATTTTCTTTTCTTTTAGATCCTCTAAATATAAATGTTTTTTCCAATGACCAAAGTTCATTTGCAGAAAGAAACAAACACCCTCTTTTGGGGCTTTAGCCTTGGGTTGAGGTTTGTGTTTGGGTTGAGCATTTTACTTTCCTTTGCCCTTGCCCTTGCCCTTGCATCCATTTCCATTTTGAACCATCAGAACATGGCTAGGCTTGGATTTAATATTCCGCTCAGCGGTTTTAAGCATCGTACGCAATGTAGATAGATTTGTCCATTTCATTCATGTTATAGTTCATGACAAACTGGCCATAGGAAGTGAATTCAGGATCAAATCAGTTGCCAACTCTTGGCTCAATGGAAATCCAAGCCTATCAAGGTGCTCAATATAGCCTTTCATGTTTAGAATGATGAGTACTAATCAAAACAATTTCACCATCTTAGAGACGCATTTAGTAGTTCCATACCTTTTGCCTTGCTTAGTTGCTGAACATTTCCTTAAGCTTGAGATCATATCATAAGCCTATATTTTCCAGACATCCTTCCTCGAAGTCTCTAACTCATGGTAGCTAGCATCAGCATGCAACATCAATAGCCATTCATGATGCTTCATAAGCATTCTTTTCAAATTTCTAGAACATTCTCTCTCATTGGTTCTCAGAGAGGTTCATCCAAGACATAAAGCTTCCTTTCTTGTTTGAGAAATTAATTCTCAAATTTCGAAACCAAATAAGGAAGTTAGTCCAAAAGAAGTTTATCCTTCTCAAGGATCGATCGCAAAGTGGATATAGTAGAATTGTTCGTGGTTAGCTATCAAACATTCACAATGAATACAAAGTTCGATAAATATTTGATTATGAAAGATTCAACAAAATTAACAACCTCAAGAATAAATCATATTAACTAGTAGAGCTAAGATCCATATTGCATTTAACTTTAAGTCATTTTTAGCATGACACTTAAAATTAAAGCTATTTAGGTAGGTAACTCCCTACCAATACATCTCCATGCAACTTCTTAGATATTTTATGGATTTTGACATCTATGTCCCGACATGTTTAAATCCCATCTTATGCCATTAGGCCCAAAAAACCGCTTTGATAACCTAATAAAGTTAAACCATTTTTAAACATATATAGCACCATTACTCATCTTGTCTCCTTATCAACTTAATGCTCTTACTTTGGTAACTCCACATTAAGGCAGAGCAAAAGGTTTGACAAGTGTTTAAATATGATGGTATACAACTTTAAATTTTATGTGAGGGATCTTGATTGATTTTAATTTTCAATTAATAGATCTCATCATACATCTAAGATCACATACTCATGTAACATCACATACATATGATGCATATAATAAATGTGTCACAAGATGGGTTTTATCTAGATTGATCTCCATAAAGCCAATATGAAGATCAACAAATATGCCTAGGTTGTAATAAGTAGCTCCACAGATGTCGATTTGACCACCAACTTCACATAGACACCTAGCTCCTCCATCATCATGGTCGATCAAGATGATTTTCCTAAATGGTTTGCATTGTCTCTTGTTTTATTACAACAATTAAATAAATACTACTAATAGTAAAATAAAATTACAATAAAACAAAAACGTCATGCAAGTCATATTTAATAATTACAACCCTTGTAAAAATAATAATAATAATAACCTGCCAAACACATTGGTCTGGGTGCGCCACACTGTGCACCATGTGAAGCAACACAACATGCAAAATATATCATGTTATCAGTTATAACATAAACAATTTGCATTAAAAGAAATAAATTATAATAGGCGATGTTTAAAACCAATTAAATTCATAAGGTGCTTACGCTCGAGTCGTTATTTGGCCTTGCCCCGCTAGCCAAGAAGTGGCTGGTTGGGGTCACCGTGGCCTGAAGTGCATCCTAGAAAATTTTTTTGCTAGGGTTTTAAATTAAAAACGAATTTCCTTATCAGATAAGGAAACAAATTTATATCATTCTATATTTAAAACGCTTTTAAATAGTAACAATTTAAATTAAAATCCTTATCAAATAAGGAAACGAATTTATTTATATTATTATATATTTTAAAACTCTTTTAAATAATAAAATTTAAATAATTTAATTCCTTAATTTATATAAGAAACGAATTTAGTTATTTAAACCCTTTAAATTATTTCCTTAACCAATAAGAAAATATAACAAACAATTTTTGTTATAATTTAAATCACTAATTTAAACTTCTCAAAATTAAATTCAATTTAGATAACAACTAATTTGGTTGTTTCAAATTCAAAATAATCCTCATCATTTTAAATTACACATAGGGCTAATTTTCGCACCACCATAAACAATCATTGATAAATCATAATTTTTATATGAATTCAGTCCATGTATTAATCTGATTAAGACAAAGACAGAATCGTATAACATGCTATTAAACACTTTAATGGCAATATCCCATTCAGATTCTTAATCATATTAACGAACTTTATAGGCTCTCGGATTCAACTCCACTAATACCTTAACAAAACCCGGTTAACTATGTCGTCGCGACAAAACCATAATATCACATATATTCAAAAATCAGCAAAACATGTAATCCTATATACATCACATACATGATCAAATATGGCATTATCGATTTTTATGAAAACACAAGGGCTCTGATACCACCGCTTAGTTACAGATGAATATCCAATCTGATTTAGAACATAAATGCAATGAATTCCAAAATTTTATCCTCAACCCACCAAAGATCACATGCTTTCATAAAACGGGTTAAAGGGTAAAACGAAACTTACCTCTCAGATCGATTCGCCAAACCTTCAAAAAGCCGCGCCTGCTCATCCCATCTTCAAAGGTGCTGCCTTTCTTAAAAGCGACCACCCTCTACAAAGTATCCACACGAACAAATAATAAACGATTTTTTTGAATGCTAGTTCAGGTTCTGCCTTCTCAACGAAATTAGTAGGTTTTTCTTTCTCTGCTGCTGGTTCACTCTGAAAGACAACTACACACACAAATATATATGTCTCACATATATATTTATATAAGTCTTCTAGTTTTAGTCAACTAAATTTATTATATATTTAAAACGCTTTTAAATAATAATAATTTAAATTCAAATCCTTATATGATAAGGAAACTAATTTATTACAGAAGACCATAACCGTTATGTAATAAACGAATTTATTACAGAAAACCATAACTGTTATGTAATAAATGAATTTATTATAGAAGATTCTCAACCGTTATGTAATAAACGAATTTATTACGTAAAACCATAATCGTTATGTAATAAATGCAAATGATATAGAGAGTGAAAACCATAACCGTTATTATTTGTTCTTAATGTGCGACTTATAGGTTCTCAACTCAACATTGGCGAGGCCTAAATCACATTTGATCCTACAAGTCATATGGCTCTCAGCAAGACATTGCGACTACCCAAGCAAAATGAAAAGCCTATGATCCGAGACAACCTTAATATAGCAATATATAATCCTTTTGCCTCATGATATCTTGGACGTAATATAAGGCGCATGGACAAAGTCAACCTTATATCGCTCTCTATCTTTGATTACTGAAACCCACTAGATCAGATCAAACAAATGACATTGATCTCCATCAACCATCGGAGCACGCCATGGTTTCGCCCCAACTGTCGAGGGACCTAAAGATACTTTATAAGAGGGACAAATTCCATCTAACCGCCATATCCTCACTACATAATTCTTATTATGTTCAAGTATAACCTTTATAGTCATCCGATCAGCAAGATTAACCGTGCTTTGATTTATATCAAACACAACATTCCCTTAAGGTGTTGAGAACTATAGCGATCTCAAAATCAAAGGATTCAATGACACATAAATTATTAGAGAGATTAACTTATGACTGATCCATGTATGACCCCAAGATTCGGTCCTGGCCTAATGCTTGTTCTCAAATAGCTATAAATTTGATTTGTATCTCATACACATATTCATCCCATGAATATCAATCAAACTTTATACTAATCTTAATTCATTGTTATTCCCATAATAATAACCGATTAGGGACATTTAGAATAATTAATAATATTATTCAAGGACATTATATATAATAAACATGCAAATCATCATAATAATAAATTCTCATAAATAGTCAAAATACCATGTCCATACAATAGCCCAGGAGCACTATTACTAACACCGCGAACGACATATTGATATGTGTCACTCCGATCCAGAAAGCCCGCCGACAAGACGTAGTGTTCACTAATTGATTTTTTTATAACCAGTCAGCAGCCCAGCGGGATCATATTGTGTTATAAAACCGTTTTTATACCGGCCTACTGATTAGTGCTCAAAAAGTGCTATTCTAGACCCTGTTTATTACAGGTTTTGAGCACTTTTTATGTACTAATCAGCGTAATTAACCCAATTTACACATTAAGGTCCCTATTATTCTACTGATCGTATTTTTGTAAAGTAAATTTGAGGCTGCGAGCTAATCGTGTCAAAATTGTTGAGTCAACCCAAGCACGAAGAATTCGAAACAAACTGGCGATGGCAGACGTAGACAAGAAGGAAAGAAAAGCAGTAAAATGCAAGGGAAATTGGAGCTATTACGAATTTATCCTCGAGATGCACTATCTACAAAGACTTAAGACTGCTCATGCCTCCAACCACCGCTTCCTTCTTGCCGCTCGTTTAATTCCTTTTCGACTCGTTATTTTTGTTCGCATTTCCCAAATTACCCCTTTTTGTAATAGTGATAGTTCATTTAATTTGGTAATTTTGCTTGTCTTTGGCTATTTAAGCCATTTGTAAACACTGTGAGGGAGACTTTTTACAATGAATAAAATTTAGGGCTCCAAGGCTCCCGTTTTTCTCCTTTTCTCCCATTTTCTTTCCTTTTCTCTCTCTTTTCTCATCGCATTAATTCTCCGAGGATGACAACTCGCACGATGGTTGGCTAGACCCACTTTATCCTGAAGAGGAAGGTCACTGGCTACGGCTTGAAGTAACCTCTACTTGCCCCCTTTATTTTTTAACGTATGACACATTTATGGGTGTTTATGTTCTATTTCTTTTGTCTAGGTTTAAACTTTAAACGACTCCTCACGACCATTCGCAATTTTTTAGGTTCAAGGATGCCATTGCTAGATCCACTCCAGATCTTATTAGCGGCCCCCATTGTCACGTAGGGTAGACTTATGAGACGTGTATTCACCGTCTGGGAGCGCGATGCTCTCAGAATACCTCTGCTTTTCGCTAAAAGGAAAATCATAGGTTTAGTTTTAAAGTTAAATGAAGATCCTGTCGAAATGACTACAGTCATCCCCTCCAGAATGCAAGGAAATGGAACCTAACTTCCTGATCTTTAGAACCTAAATCCAGCAGCCTGACACTTCAAGGATAATTCTTTTACATTTTATTGTATTTAAATTTCAATTTTCCAAACAATACCTCTCACTGTTTTTACCAAACCTAAAAAATCCAAACCAACTACCATTTCGCCTTCACTGTAAATCATTTATAAAAGAAAAACCCATCCTCGTATTCTAATCTCTAAAGCCACTATACTGCAAAGAGCTTCTTGCTACGGAAGAGAGGAATTTAGGATACAAATTTTGCTGATTTTGATCACTTATCAGGGCACGACCACCTATTCAATGGACCGGTGCCATGATTCCGATATCTCATATACCAAAACATAGGTTAAATTGCGTATGGGCGTAATCGAATTGAATTGTAGAAGTGAATTGAATTTGTGAGCATAATTGAATTGATTTGAGATTGTGAAATATTGGAATTCAAAAGAGCATTGTGAAATGCATGATTTTATTAATGCATGATTTATTAAATATGAGTATTTTTTTGACGATCAACGAACCATAACCGATCAGATATGCAAGTATATACCGTATTTACATTGATCATCCTTATAAAGATTTGAAAGTTTTGAATTGTTAAATTGCATGACGGATTTAAACTAAATCAAGAATGATTTATAGAACCACTAAGAAGTGAAAATGCTTATGACAAGACTCGCACCCAGATACCTCCCAGATTTAAAGTGTCCCGCCAGCGGTCCCACCGACAACTCTAGGAATATCCAATGGAACCCACTTAAAGAAAGAAAGTAGACACATGCATTAATATAATAATTCGGTACATATAGAAGGAATCCAGCAATAAATTTAAATCCACAACCACGGCTCCACTGTAGTCGAACTACAAAACATCCATAAGTAATAAGACTCATATGGGTCTAATACTAAGATCGAGCATTCTAAGAGTATTTGCGAATTTAGGTTACAAAAATGAAGATAAATAGGATCCTATAAAACAAAGACAGATAGATTAGAGATAGAGCACCAGAAATTGCCGCAGAAAGAGTGGTGTTGACCAAGGCGAGGTAGGCCCACGAATCGCCTCGCGACCTAGGGAATCAGATTTAAACAATAAACGGAGATAATAAATCTTTAGTGAGGGTATAATTTATATGGAAAATAATGTTTTCATTTTCGAACATTTCTTCTCTCAAGACCTCACGTCCACTCTTTTGTAAGGTTCCCCGTTTAGAAACATTTCACAAAACCCAACTTTATCAAAGTCCAACAATATGAAATTCATGCTCGAAAATTTAACCGACATGATTATTAAGAAAATTATAACCTGAATTTGTTCACAACATAAAAATTGAGCATAAAGTATATATAGCCATCATGTCGTAAAAATAATCATGAAAATACCATAACCATAATATTGAAATGGTTATACCTTATTCAGAAACCAACAATGTACCGTGCCATATATCCATAGTAAACCGTCGGTAAACCCAACCCCACGACACCGTGGCAACCAATAAACCTTCAGGTAAACCCAACATCATGTGGCAACTAATAACCTTCGGGTGAACCTGACATCACGTGGAAATCAACCTTCGGTAGACCTGACATCACGGGCAACCACAAAACCCTTCGTGTAACCCGACATCACGTGGCAACTAATAACTTCTGAACCTCGACATCACGTGGCAACTAATAAAACCTGGGTAAAACCTAACATCACGTGGCAACTAATAAACCTTCAAACCCGATTATAAACATTGTAACTCTTCCAACAATACTGCATTTATAATTTATTTCATTAAGTCTCAAAAATCCATTTCTTAAATCAATAACTTTTCAAAATGGTTTAAAACCTCAATCCATGTACCAAAGTGTTTAAATACCACAAATTTATCCATGAACTCAGTAAAATTTCCAAATATTTAAAATGTTGACAAAATCCACATGAAATGATAACTTGTTTATATAAAACCTATACTCATTTACGCATAATCAACCGTTCGACCAAATAAGTTATATATAATAATTAACTACAATTATATATCGTAATAATACCCCAAAGCATTTAAAACATGTAAACCACTCACAAAATTACCTATACTCACTCCGCTTCCTCGTAGGGCTCGTCTGTGCCCAAATGTGAGTGCTTGTAATATAACAAAATAAACACTTGGGCTCCACACCAAACCAAAGACATCGAGATGTCCTAAACGTCTATAATAATTCTTAATCAGAAACTATCTAAATTGAACTCCGACATGTCCAATTATACTTGGCAGGTCTCAGACCCGTGATCCAAAATTGGGCTTACCCGAGCTAATTTCAAAATTGGAACTCAGCCCAATACTTTATAAAACATCCAATTTCACTAATCCATCTTCAATTTTGCCTAACTCTGGACTCAATCGGTACTCAATCTCACCCAACCTTCTGTAATTACCCTAATGACCCAAAAATGGAAAACTAACCAAAAGACGTCCAAAATTCACAAACCACATATCAATGGAAAGCCCAAGAGACCAGGAACACATCAGTACTATTACCTTGGTCCAAAGGTTGCTGTGGTGGCCGAAAAACTTAATCCAACAGTCGGCCAACTTTGTTTCCGTCGTATCTTCCAAACGGTGAGGAATCTGAAGAAAAGGACCACGGGAATGAGTTCAGATGGTCCAAAAATGGGGGGAGGGAGGTATGGGTCGGCCTAAAGTGGCCGGAAAATGCAAGTAAAATCTGAATCACTGTGGCGGTCGTCTGCCGCCCCGACCGGAGCGCCCGGCGGCGGCCGCCTTCAAACTCGTCGACTGGACTGCCTGGAGGTGTGCCCTCCGGCCGCCGCTGCAGTGTGGGGTGGCGATGACGCTTCCCACAGCCCCAAAACCAACGTTTGCAAATGGGCTTCAAACCACTCCGCCCGTGTTCACCCAAAGGTTTGGGAATTTAGGTTTTGAGCTCAAAATGAGTGTGTCAGCTGTGGTCTTCGGGCACACAAACCATGTTTATATAGGGCCTAGGATCGCCAGTAAAAATCAAGACAATCCTCGACACCGATAAATGCTACTATTTAAACTCCCAAGGCCATAACTTTATCCGTAAGTTCGATTTCTTTGAATGCTCAAACTGGCCTATGAACTCAGACGACGATGCCTACGAAATGGTTTCTTTCAAATAACCCAAAATTATTCATCCTGAAAAAGTCAACTTTGGTCCACATACTAAGGTTGGGTCAAACTTGGTCAAACTTGGTCAAACTTGGTCAACGCGGTTAAAAATCAGATGATTTTGGTACGGGTCATTACAACTTACTCCCTTAAAGAAAATTTCAGCCCACGAAATTCATACCGTGGTCATGGAAGAGATGAGAATATCGTCTTCGCATTTGGTCCTTCTCGCCCAAGTCGCCTCCTCGACAAAAAGTTTCCAAAGGACCTTCACTAAGGATATTTGTCTTGTCACGATGCTCCTTCTCTCTTCTACCTGTGGTCCGTGACCGGCCGCTCCTCATAGGATAGTTATCCATCACCAATCTCTATGGTTCCAACACATGTGAGGGATCTGAGATATACTTACGTAGCATGGAGATATGGAACACATTATGGACTCGCAAAGCCTCCGCAAGTCCAATCAGGCACCGGACCTATCCTCTCAACAATCTCAAAGGTCCACGGTAGCAAGGATTCTACTTCACTGCTTCCCGAAGCGCACGCACGCCCTTCCAAAGAGAGAGTTTATGAATACTAGATCTTCAACCTCAAACCTCAAGATCTTTCCTACGCTGGTCTCAGATATAACTCTTTTTCCTATCCCGAGCTGCTTTCAACCTGGCACGTATAACATTAACCTCGCTCCACCTGTCAAGCCAGACAATCTCGTAGACCTAGTACTCTTCGCTGCCTCATTCCAACATAGTGGAGTGCGGCATTGTTTCCCATACAATGCCTCATAAGGTGACATCTCAATGCTTAAGTGATAGCTGTTGTTATAAGTGAACTCTGCCAAAGGTAGATATTCATTCCAATGTCCCTTGAATTGCAGTACGCATGACCTCAACATGTTCTCTAAGGTCTTAATAGTCCTCTCAGATTGTCCATCGGTCTGAGGGTGAAAAGCTGCATCAATCAACTCTGACACCTAGTTCTTTCCATCAATCCCTTCCAAAACCTTGAAGTGAATCGTGGATCTCTATCAGAGATGATCGACACTGGCACCTCATGCAAACTCACTACATGATTCATAAAGAGTTCCGCTAGCTTTCGAGGAGAAAACTTCTCACGAATAGGTAGGAAATGCGCGGACTTGGTGAGTCGATCAACTACTACCCAAATGTCGTCATGTCTTTGAACTCGTGGAGGAGTTTGAATACAAAATCCACTTGTAATGCGTCCCATCATCTCCGACGGGTAAGGGCTGCGTGTATCCATGGGGCTATTCTCCGCTTCACTTCATGCCACAGATGAAGCAATTTATTACATACTGTAACTTCTATTTTCATCCCTAACCACCAATAATATTCCTTCAGTGTACGGTACACCTTGGTACTACCGGGGTGCATAGCATGCTGCATCCATGCCCCTCCAATATTTGCCTTTTAACTCTTCTGGGCCATTGACACAAAACCTAGAACCAATCACCAAGGCTCTATCGTCTCTAATAGCAAAATCTGATTGTTCTCCTTCCTCGACTTTCTTTCTCATGCTCATCAAATAGGGATCTTCTAGTTGTGCCTCGAGAATACGATCTATAAGTATCGGTCGTAGTTGGAAACTAGCAAAAAGTGCTCCTGAAGCATGCATCCTCAACTCAACACCCAACTCTCACAACTCGACCATCAATGGAAGTTGTACTGTCTGCATATAAGCCAAAGAGCCTATAAACTTCCTGCTTAAGGCATCCGCCACTACATTTGCCTTACCTGGATGGTAGTCAATAGTGCAACTAAGAACTTAAGACATTCCATCCACCTCCTCCGCCTTAAGTTTAACTCCTTCGGGTAAACAAATACTAAGGCTTTATGGCCGGTAAATATCCGATGTCGCTCCAATACAAGTAATGCCTCCAAGTCTCACGCGAAAAATTCACGCAAAGAAGTTCCAAGTCATGAGTAGATAATTCACCTCGTGTTTCAACTGTCTGAAGCGTACGCCACAAATCTCTTATATCAGATCAACATCAGCAACTCCAAACCTTATGTGAAGCACGCTGTGAAACCTCGAACTCCTATAGTCTCTCGCAATGTCAAACAGGAGTCGACGCTAACTTTTCCTTCATTGTTTGAAGCTTCACACCCGTCACCCACTCAAATTTAACTCCTTTCCTACTAAACAATGAATGTCCCTATCTTCGAGAACCTTCTATGAACTCACACACTGCTAATCCTGTGAAACTCCGCACCTCACACCGTAGTTGGTTGCTCCCAATTTTCCACTGCTTCTACTTCTCTTCGAGAACTACATAAATGCCAATAAATATAAAACCATACGTCCGGGAGAAATCCCACTCGCCTCAACCAAAATTCACATTTGTCGAACTCTGCATACAACTCGGTACTCGCCTTAAAGTCCGTGAACACCAAACCTAAATGTCTTCATGCTCCAACCTCTCGCTTCTCGAGTAAACTAAAGATATCGCCGATGAAGACAATGACAAACCTGATTCAAGTATGGATTTAGCACTCGGTTCATCAAATCCATGAAAGTCAATGGACAGAGTCCGAAAGAGACGCCAGGAACTATAATGCCCATATCTCGTCCCGACGCCCTCTCTCTTAAATGTCCATTCTCAATCCTGAATCATGGTACCTTGACCTCAAGTCAATCTTTGAGAACACTCTCTGCACTCCCCGGAGCTTGATCAAATAGATCATCAATCCGAGGCAAAGTGATATCTGCTAAGGGGCCAGTACCATATTCAACATTCCAGAGGTCTATACACAAACTCCTAAGTATCATCCTTCTTCTTCTGCCAAATAACATCGGCGCTCCCTCAAGGTGAAACATCGGACCTACAAATCCTCATCCACCAATCTCTTGTGCACCAGTCTTCAAATTTTCAACTCCACGATGCCATTCTATATGCAAAGAAAGTCAGAGCTATACCAGTGATCAAATCAATGAAAATTTATATCTCGCTTTGGAGGCAAACCCGGGAAGATCGCTGTAGAAAACACATCCCAAAGTCCCTCACTAATGGGTACATCCTCTAATCCCACTTCACATTTAGTGTCGAATCTCTTGAGCTGGGGATACCCTTACAACCTGAGGTAAACATCTAGCAATGGTACAAATCAACCAAGGTGCTTCACCTCCGCTTCCATAGAAGACTACCATCGGGTGAAGGTCCGATTCGTGCTATGGTAAAGTATCCGAATCAACAAAATTTGTTTCTGTTTCTCCTACCGCCGTAGTTTCAAGCCACGCAAAGATAGCGGTCTACGCCGTCGAACACGGGACGGGTTTTCATCCCAATAAAATGATTTGTATCATGTTTGAAAAATGGTGACTTTTCATTTGATTTTGACTGGGTGTCAGAGAGATTAGTTACCACCTTATAACTAAATGGGCTTTAAATGAAGTGTAAAACAACAGACCTCAAAGGCTCGGGTCACTAGCCTGCAAATTTGTGGGTATGAAGGTGTCTCTAGTTATTTCGCATTAGGGCAATTGTGACATAGTCATGCAGGCCAAAACCTATCTTTGCTTATTTAAAACTAACCCTAAAGATTCTATTTGAGTCTAAATATATACTGAAAGTATTCAATGTTCCAATCAGTTTGAAACATATCATTTACCTTCATTTCAATGGCTCAGAATGACATCTAAAGAATGTCGTTGCATCTACCATTATGAATGCACTCAACCCTAAAGTATGAGCAAGTATCGAATTAAAGGAAAGACATTAAATAGCATTAAGCCCTAGTTTGGAAAGTTTGGAACCATAAATGCAGATCTGTTTCATTTAAGACTCCGATGACCACCGTGAGCCTATTAACCAACCTAGCAACCCTCCTTCAAGGTTTTGAGGCGCACAAAAAGAGAATCCCTTGAGTTTTCATCCTCAAAGGTGGTGTTCGGGCAAGCCACAAAATGAGAGAAAGAAGAGAGAGAAGAGAGCAAACTGTAACCTAAAATAAAAGCTGCGCAGAAACCTTGCTTGAATGAAAGTTAGGGTTACAAAAGCTATAAGGTGGCTTATATAGCCATCCAAAATGTGTGAAATACCAAAAATACCTAAAAAGCATGATTACAAAAGGGACAAATAAATATACAAAACTATGTCATTGAACCAAAACACAGTGGGAGGATTACAGGTTAGACTTCACTATCATTTAAAACACATGTATGCAGAGGGATTCAATTCGCTATGCATAGTACTTTCGCTATGATAGCGAATTTTCGCTATCGAGCCAACCGCTAGGCTTAGTTAAAAATCGTGCATAGCAATTTTCAGGATTGAGAATAAATTTTTCACAGGTTATAAATTTTCGCAATGCATTGCGAAAATCCTGCAACCCTGCCTTGCCTTCTGCATTGCCTCCTGCATCCACTTCAGCCTCCATTTCATCAATTCCACTTGACATTTCTTCATTTCGGCTTGATGAAATCACCGAGAATTCTCAACATTCAGCACCAATATGACACCAAACTTGAAATTATGGATCGAGGCTCAGAAAACCTGCGAAAATTACCAAACAAACTCGAAACGAAATCGTTGGTACTAAGTGGACTCCGCACATGTCATCAGCTGACTACATTATTAGTACGCAAAGCACTCAAAACCTATCTTGAATAGGACTCAAAATAGCACTTTTGGGTACTAATCACACCCCAAACCGACACGCTGCGGGTCCCTGCATTGCTAAAAACAATTAAGGTATGCAGATGTGCTTTTACAAAAGTGTATATTGTTCAAAAGTGTGTAAAGGTAGGGTTTTGCCTTTCGCATGAAACACCAGACTCAGACAAAACCATCATGAGAGAACAAGAGAACAAGTTTGTGGCAACATCGGTTCTAAGGAAGTCAACCTCTAAATTTCCACCAAAATCTATGTTCTATGGTCTGGGCCTTGAGTCAATAAGTCGCAGCTATTCCTCCCCTACCAAGTTACCGTGGCCTTTAAACCGCCGACCAACCTAAAATAGGACCAGCTACACTCTTATCTTCTTTGATTGTATTGCAGATGCAATGCTAAAACTCACTCACCAAAGTCCGTAACGGGTCCACCGATGACTCCCAACCAATTAAGGTTTGGGGTATCAAGCCAAAAGGATCAACTGACTAAAATCATGTCTTCACTCCCGACTTTAATGACTTCGAGAATTAAGCACCTACAACTCGCTAAACTCCACCCATCCACACCCGTAATAACACTAAGTCGATGACTCCCCAACCAATTAAGGTTTAAAGTAACGCTTTAAAGGCTTTCGCCATATACCCTCGGACTGCTCGTTTTACAAAGCTTCACGGCTTTATTTTTCTTTTTCTCTTTCTTTCTTTTTCTTTTGCTTTTTCTCTTTCATTTGGAAGACTACATTGGCCTTCTCTTTTTAAAGTAACACAAACCTATTATGGTCACAATGATCCAAGAAGTCCGTTTTGGTGAAAGGAGGTATATAGCTTCTCAACCTATTGATAAAAACTGATGTGCAGAGTGTGCGATTAGCTAAAGGCGGAAGTAAAAGGTTGAATATGTTGGAACTGAATCATCAAAATCAAATCATACAATTATTCTAACATTAAGGTAAAGATATTGTATTTCAATCCTTCAACTAAAGGCAAGAGTAGAAACACAAGATATGTACAAAAGCACAATCTCAAATTAAAAACAAATTTCATAATCAAGTAGGCATGAAATGTAATTCATGAAACTAAATTCCAAAATATAAAAATTATTCCGCTTATCTTGATGGGAATGAAAAGCCAGGAGGGATTTGAACCCGATTTCCCTCAAATTACGGTGGGTGGTGGAGAAGGGTCATCCCCAGTGGTTGATGATGCTGCAGTTGTTGACACAAAGCAAAATCAAATGCCAAACACCGACACACAAAAAATTTTAAACAACAAGAAACCTAATCAAAACTAAGCAATTAAATTAGTGGCTTCTGAGACAAAGTAGGAGCCACCCTTAAATGTGTGGATTCGTGGGACCCAAGGAGGGTCCAAGGAGAATTTCCTCCTCGACGGTTCTCACGCACAACATAAAGGCTTAACCCCTCTGGTCCATTAACTTTGATCACCCTTTTATCATTTGGATCAAGCAGGTCTATCAACCACTGGGGTGTGCTTGCCGAACCAAGAATGAGACCCATTCCATCGCGATTTGAGCTTGCCCGTAAATAGATGGAATTTGAATCATATGTATGACTCGTCCCCTTGTTGAAATTCTAGGCCGCTTATCATTTGATCATGCAATTTTTTTTATCTTTCCTTTGCAATCTTTGAATTCAAGTAGGCATCATTTCGTATTTCCTCCAACTCGTTGAGATCAAGGAATCTTTTGACTCCAACCCTACTTAGATCCATGTTCAGCTTCTTGATTACCCACCATGCTTTATATTCCAATTCCACCTTAAGGACATGCCTTACCATAGACCAACAGATAAAGGGACATTCCAAGAATTGTTTTGAAAGTTGTTCTGTAGGCCCAAAGTGAATCAAGCAGTTTAATGGACCAGTCTTTTCTGTTGTTGTTCACCAACTTCATTAATGGCCTAATATCCTCAAGTAGCAGTTCTACTTCACCACTTGCTCGAGGATGGTAAGTGGGGTAGGTCACCTGCGGTTTCACACCATATTTAGCCATGAGGTTTTCAAAAGGTTTGTTACGAATGTGAACCTCCATCACTAATAATGGATTTAAAATTCTGAACTTGTAAGATGTTTGCTTTCAAGAATTTAAGCACACTTGGTCATTGTTTCATAGGGATTTGTTTCCAACCCACTCGACACTTAAAGTCTGCTCCCACCACAAAATGTATAAAATAATTATAAGACGCTGAAAGGTCCCATGAAATCGATGCCCCAAACATCGACAGCTCCACCACTAAAATTGATTCAGGGCATCATGACGGCGGACAATTTCCCGAGTCTTACTATCACACACACGCATATTTCGGTGCGCTTCTTTAAACAAGGAAGTCCAAGTAACTGCATCGCAAAGACCTTCATTGTCGTCTTCCGAAGCAAAGTGACCACCACATGCACTCATGGGCAAGGGCTCTAATTCCTCGTTGTTCTTCCTCAGCACACACTCTAATTATCTATCCACAAAGATTAAAACAAGAAGTGGCTCTTCCCCAATAATAAAACTGATCTTCGCAAAGAAATATTTCCTATCTTGCTCTTTCCAATCATATGGGATTTCCTCAGAGGAGGAAATCTCAAGTAATGTGAGCATATCATGGAGCTTTTTCCAATGCATTAGAGATTCTTCTGAAATTCATCATTGATAGGTGGCTATGATGTCATGGGGCTATCGTTAACCTTGGCATGGTCCACAATCACATTCTCTACCCTTGGTTTTTAGACTCTGTAAGTTAAATTTTTGAAGCAGAAGAACCTATAGGATAAGTCTTGCTTTGCATTTTTCTTGGTCAGGAGATATTTCAAAGGAATGATCTCGTAGAAAAATGACTATATCAGACTCCAACCAAGTATGCCTTAAAACTTGTCTTAAGGTATGTACTCACTACCAACAATTCCCTTCTCCGTGAGTAGTATAGTTCCTTCAGGCTTCATCTGTCTCGCTTGCATAATAATTGCTATGAGGTTTTCCATCTTCTCTTGGCCAAGTACGCTCCAATAGCGATCACTTGCATCACACATCACTTCAAAAGGCAAACCCAATTAGGTGCTCAGACTACGGGTGCAAAAGGTCAATCGGGGACTTTACCAAGGCTCTCCCGCATTCTTTTTCCCAAACAAATTTAGTGATCTCTTCTCTAGGAGCTTATAGAGGGGTTTAGCATTTCTGAGAAGTCCTTGATGAATCTTCTCTCAGAGAAGCCCCTGCATGACCAAGGAATTGCCTAACCGCTTGCATTTGTCAGAGATGGAAGTTTAGAAATAAGTCTAATTCTTTGGCTTACTAACTTTATTCTCATAGGAAATAATGTGCCCTAGCATACCCTTGGTTAACCATAAATGGCACTTCTCCCGGGGCTTGAGCACTGTGTCTTTTCTATGCACCATAGATAGCCTCAAGATTAGCTCGACATTCTTCAAAATCGCCTCCATATATTAAAGTGATATCATCCATGATACTTCCATTATGCTACCCACCATATCGCTAAACATACTAAGCATACATCTCTGAAAAGTGGCCGGGGCGTTGCAAAGACCAAAAGGCATCCTTCTGTACTCATAGGTGCCAAATGGACAAGTAAAGGTGGTCTTTTCTTGATCCTTTGGTGCAATCTCTATCTGAAAGTATCCTGAATACCCATCTAAAAAGCAATAGAATGGGTGTCCATAAACTCTCTCAAGAAGCTGACAATGAATGGCAACAGGAAGTGATCTTTTCTTGTTACTTCATTGAGCCTCCTATAATCTATGCACACCCTCCAACTGCAGTAAGATCTGCAGATAAATTCCGCCCTTTTCACTTTTCACTATCACCCGACTCGGGCACCACCTGGGTTTGGGCTTACCCAAGTGCTATCATATGGGGTAAATGATAATGCTTGGAGCAATTTCAGACTTCTAAATTGAACTACTCCTAGCGAGGATTCACCTCTCCTCTCCTGGTCGCCAATGCCCTTTAGATTCTTCTAACAATGTGATGGGTGCAAATTGGTTTATGCCTTTTAAATCAAAATTTCCACCCCAAAGCTTGCTTGTTCCTTTCGAGAAGTGCAGAGTTATGCTCTTGTAGCGGCCGCAGGATGATATCACAACTGACATCGCCCATTTTCTTCCAGAATGTGTATTTTAACTCAACCGGGTAGGGTTCAGCTCTAATCGTTGAGGTTCCTTTAATCACACAATCATCACAACAGAGGTAGAATTTGTATTCTCCTACTTCCGCACTCGCACTAAGCCTGGCATTGAGGTTCTTGTTGTTTCAAGGCACTTAGATAACTGGTTAATACATCTGCACTTGCCGTCATTAGCCTGCTCTTCAAGAATTGTATCTATTATGCGTGATCTCTTCACGTCGTCTTCCTCCGAGTGCATATGCCTTACTCAAATGGAAGATATTGAGTTCATGTCATATTCCCAAATGTGGAGCCATAACCCCATTCCGCAAAGCCATTATGGCATTCCAAGTACAAGAATGCCTTCCAATATGATAGGCACATGATTGGCTCCCATTGCAACCTCTGTGTCAAGTACGACAAAATCCACTGGATAGTAGAATCTATCCACTTATATTAAAACATCCTCAATGGTCCCTTGGTATTTAATGCACTCCATCGTATACAGGTGACAAAGGTGATGGAAGTGGGTTTCGGCCTCAAACCGTTTCATATGAGTATGGCAAAAGGTTCACACTAGCTCCCAAGTCTAATAGCGCTTTCCACACTAATGCCTCCACATAACCGAGATTGTAGGACATCCCGGTCTTTATATTTCACCGAGTCTTGCACTCAATGATAGATCTCTTACTTGCTCGCTTAAAAGGCCTTTTGTTTACATTGAAGCCTCTTTACCATACAAGTCCTTCAAGAATTTTGCAGGGGACTTGTTTGATCATGCTCAAGGAGAGAATGAAAGAATCTCACTTGTCAGAAAAACCTCTAACATCACTAACGGAATTTTTCTTTCTGAGAGTCAATGGAGGGGGGTACACTCAGTCTTCTCACCTCTTCCCCTTTGCCGACTGCTCTTCCTCCGGCTGATCGCCCATCAGTGGGAGCTGTCCCGGTAGAGCCTGACTACTGCTTTTCAGTTCTTACCACTTCTCAAAGTCACTACCTTGACTTCACTAATTTTATTTGATCATTATTGAGCCTGCTTCATGCACTCCCTTCATGGCTGCTGTCTAGGAAGAAAATTTCTTTTAACTCGCACTCGTTGGTCGGACAACCTCGAAATCTCGTAGTGCACACGTCCAGTTTTCCCAAGAGTATTTCCTCACCGCCTATAATTTTTGATTAGTCTAACATTCAACACCTTCGTTCTTCCACAAACGTCTACCACTGCTTAAATCTGTGGATTGCTGCTGCCTGGCCAGAGAAGATGGGTGGAGGCAAATGTCAAGAAGTTAGCCGGAGCCACGTCATAGGGTTGGAAATGGTTTCAAGCTACGCTATGCTCCCGAAGGGATATACATGTGGGGTTTTGGCTTCCATGATGTTTGGATGATTTCTCCAATCAAGACATAGGTGCTGCCATGGGTTACCAGGTATTATTTTGACCAAGACATGGGCATGCTCGACAAGGTTCCTGATGACTATTTGACTAACAATTAAAACAAGATGGTTGAGATGTAGGCAACTCATTACATCGCTTGCATTTCGCGGCCGACTTCATCTGCCCTCCAAACTTCTCGTTAAAGGCCGCTTTTATTTCGCATCCTCGTGTCTTCTAGTGCTTATAAATGCCTCCCTTGCGGGTCGACGCCTATTCTTTCACTGATCTGGTTCATCCCAAGCCTCAAAGTTTCAGCCACATAATTCAAGAAATCCATGGCTTCATCCGGATTCTTTGCCTTTAAAATCATCAACATTATGGTTTCTAGCAGCTTGTTTCAATACGGCAGGGGACATACCATCATGATTCACTATATCCATGTATCAAAACCATGGGGACATGCATGATGGTCTCATGAACCTCCTCCCCAACACCGGGAGCAGAATTTCTACTGTCATAGGCCAAGTAAGTAGACCGTCTCTTCAAATCAGCTGTCTGGGTCAGATCAGTACTCTTTAAAATTCAGCTTCTCAAGATCGCCAATTTCTAAATTGCTCTCGGCCTCAAAGGAATTTGGAGCCATATTTTGGCCTTTGTCCTTGAGGCCAACGGAATGCCTTCAACTTCAACAATTCCATACTGCTATACCCTCCCTGCAAGTTTGGTGGCTACTCTCAAAACTCAGATGTGTGAGTATGATTTTCATTCTCCATACCATGAAACGGAAGCTGTAAGCACTAGGTCTCACCGTTACATCCTCACAGGAGGTATGATGCAGAAGGAGTACCTCACTCTAGGAGGGTGTATATGTCCTTCATTGATCCATATGTTGTTGGATCCATAGGGTTGCTTGTCGACCCTTTGTCGTTCCTCGGTAGAGATCCATTTGGTCACTCAGGCACACCGATTTCACAATTACCAACCCACATGACTCACTTTGCACACCTGTCTGGAGCATCTCAATCAAAGGTCGCATAAACACCGTAAATAATAAAAATGAGATAAAACATGAACAATAAAGAGGCTTGCCAAAAGGATCAAGAAGCAAACAAAACTACATCTATAAAAATAAAACAAAACAGAAACGCTTAAGTAAAGAGAAAACCAAAATTTTACAAACGAAATTCAAAAAGGGTTAAAGGTCACCAACATTGTAATGTGGATTATACACCACATATCAACTCATCATCCGTAGTTTGGCACCATCCTAACGGCGCCATTTGATCTGTGCCACTAGTAGGCGGATCCCCTAATCAACAAATGAGTTTCTTAAGTTTCCCATCAAGCCAGAATAATACACAGCAGATAGCGGGCTCCTACTATTTAACATGGGATGGCTTCCTCATCCCACAAATGATTTGTATCATGTCGAAAAATGTGAGACTTTCATTTGGATTTTTGATTCGTAAAACAGAGATTAGTTGTTCACTGCAATCAAACAATAAATGAAGTGTGAATAGTGACCAAGGTCAGGGGTCACTGGGCTTAAAACACAAATGTGGGTATGAAGGTGTCCTTAGTTATTTCCTCGATTAGGGCAAATGACATATAGTCATGGCCAAAACCGGATCTTGTTTAGCTTAAAAACTAACCTCCTTAAAACACTGTCATGAGTCCAAATAATATAATTTGGCATTCAATGTCTAATCACTGAAAACATAGCATTTAACCTCATTTCAATGGCTCAAATGACATCTAAAGAATGTCGTGCATCTACCATTAAGAATGCATCAACCCTAAAGTACGATGCATGACCAAAGGAAAGACATTAGCAATAGTATTAAACCCTAGTTTTGGAAAGTTTGGAACCATAAATGCAAAGACTAAGCTTATTTAAGATCGAGGACCACCTGGTGAGAGCCCATTAACCAAACCCAGTAACCCTCCTCTTCAAGGTTTTATATTTAGCCAAGATCCCTTGAGGTATTATCATCCTCAGTGTGCTGGCAACAAGAAAAATGAGAGAAAGAAGAGCAGAGAAGAGAGCAAACTGTAACCTAAAATAAGTCACAATAAACCTCGTCAACAGAGTTAGGGTTACAAGCCGTAAGGTATTTATATAGCCATCCAAAATGTGAAATACCAAAATACCTAAATATGACTACAAAGGGACAAAATGGGAATTATACAAACGAGGTCGTTTGGAACCAAAACACAGGGGAGGATTTTCACATGTGTTGAATTTCGCCATCATAGAGAAATACAAGGCATAAATGAAATTCAAAATTTGTTATGCACAAAGATCCTCTGATATAAATTTTCGCTATGGTAGCCAATCGTTAGCTTACGAAACTGCAGATACGAATTTACAGAGATTATGAATTTTTCGCAGGAGTCATAAATTCGCATCCTTACACTTTTACAATGATACAATCCCAACTCCGTTTCGCTTCATCTGCCTTCCTGATCCACTCACCTATTTCATCAATTCACTCGATTGGTCACTGATAAGAAACACCCAGAATCCTTCAGATCAAAGACAACAACTGGAATATGATCGAATAAATTCCATAATATAAACAACTAAATAATGCAACACGAACACAACAGTCATCATCATGTTATCCCGCAACTGAGTCTGACGGCGAATCCCGCGAAAATCTCAAAACACCATAATCCTTTGACGTTTAAATATCACCTCCTCAGAACAATCCATCAAGCGAGTTTAGCTAAAGCCAATCCATCCCAAGAATCACATCCAAACCTCTGGATCATAATATCAATCGCTTCCTACACCTATCTCATGGCAATGCCCGCCACCCGACTAGGCCATAGAGACTCTCATGTTGGCATGGCAATCTCCAAACCACATCCCAAAGGAACTGGAGTCATCCTTAATTGCAAACATATACTCATGTGAAATAAAAGAGTGTGTACTCGGGTCAATATACACGTGCATTGTCACCAAAATAGATAATGTACCACATAACGTCTGGGGTGGCTCCGCTTCATCGACCGGTCATAGCATAAACTCCGCCATCAGTGGTCGCCCTCTCTCGCTTCTGGCCGGGTCACAGTGCATCATATCTGGCGTTAAAGGAACCACCCGAGGTCTCGCCCGTCTCGTATTCAAATTCCTCCATGCCCACTTAGCCTCACTGGAACTGAGTAATCGATCCCGAGACTAACCGGCCTCTGATTCTCGATAGGGCAATTCCTCTTGAAATGTCCCCGTTTACTCCAAGACTGAAGACAAGATTATCCCACTAGCATGGTCCATCATGAACTCGCTACAAACGCCTATGTTCCGAACTTTAAAACCATCACGCCTACAGACTTCAAAGCGGCCAGCTCGCCACATACCACTTATCAAATCGTAACCCCCGCGGTATGTCCACTTAAACCAAACACCGCACCACGTCATTCCTCCTAATCGATCCTCTCACGCCGCTATCCAGCGCCGAACTCACCCTCTAGATGATCCCAATCAGCCCCGCGATGGGTCCATCGTATGTTCGACGCTTTAGTCCGGCGATCGTGTGGTCTATTTCCACCCTGTGAGCAACGCCTCATGGACCCATGAGGATCATCTGAACCAGAGGCTCAAAGCTATCAGCTCACTCAATCCATCGAAACCCCTCTGCCACACCTCAACCACAACTGCTGGGACAACCATAGCTTCAACCACGCCACTGCAAACTGATTACGCACCCCAGGCACAAAGGTCAACCAGCCTCTGCCCTTCAACAACAGCAATGCGCAAACTCGCTGTGGTGCGCCTTGAACTGCGCTCAAGTGTGACGCTCTAGTCCTCTTATACGCCACAATTTCCTGCACTACCCCTTAGCGTAAACAAGCTAACCCGACTCTATCCTCATCCCGGACACTACATACCCTGCCCAAAATCTTCTCTCAGGTCATCTAGCCAGATAGTTCTACCATGGGATCCGTGGAGCCATCAAAACCCACTGCTCCAAGTCTACGAGCCTGATCAATAGTAACACCAAGAAACTACCTCCTGAAAGGATCGAGCAAGGCACTGATAAAGACTTCAGGTAGGCATCCAACTTTCACCGGAGTCACAGCCCTACGCCTACCTCCTCAAGCCATCAAGAAGAAAAAACTGTCAAGAATAAAGAAATGTAATTTTTAATCAGCTAAGGATAAGGTGAGTGAAGGTATACAAACATCCGGATGAGTTGCATGTAAAGAATGTACAACCCCAAGGAATTTGGGAACCTAGAGCTCGATACTGTTTATTAGCGAACCGATTTCGATACCCTCCTGTGATTTCTAGTTCCGCTTTCAGTGAAGTCCCACCGTACAATCGCTTAGGGAATATCCAATGGAACCTCACTTAAAGAAAGAAAGTAGACACATGCATTAATATACACCTCAAATATATAGAAGGAATTCAAAATGCCTTAAATCCACAAACCGACCGAATCTGAATGTAGCTCAGAACCACAAACATCCATAATAAGGACTCATATGAGTCCATTACTAAGATCAAAGCTTACTTAAGAGTATCATGACCCTAGGGTTACAAAACGAAGATAACAGTCCACAAAACAAACATGATAGATGAGAGAGAGCACATAGCTGCCGCAAGGATGTCAATCTAGAGCGAGGTAGTCTCTAATTTAATCATTCCTAATCTAGGAACAAGTATTTAAAACAATAAACGTGAAATAATAAATCTCTGTGGAGTTGGCATAATTTATAAGGAAAATAATGTTTTTATTTTCGAACATTTCTTCTCAAGACCTCACACCACTTTGTAAGGTTCCCGCTTAGAAACATTTCACAAACCCAACTTTATCAAAGTCCAACAATATGAAATTCATGCTCAAAATCTAACTCAAATGGGATATAAGAAAATATAGCTCCTAATTGTCTACAACATAAAATTGAGCATAAAGTATATATAGCCATCATGTCGTAAAATAATCATGAAAATACCTACATAAATAATAATATTGAAATGGTTATACCTGAGTCTAGAAAACCACGAATGTACCGTGTTTAGGTATCCATAGTAAACCGCTGTAAACCCAACCCCACGACACCGTAAAACTAATAACTTTCAAACCCGATCACGTGGCAACTAATAACCTTCAGAACCCGGCATCACGTGAAACTAATAAACTTCTCTTGTGCAGACCCCAGCACCAGAAGGCAACAATAAACCTTCAAGTAAACCATATCACTGCATGGCAACTAATAACCTTCGGTGAACTCTATGATCACGGCAACTAATAAACCTTCGGTAACCCGAGCATCACGTGGCAACTAATGTCTCTGTGTAAACCCGATTATAAACATTGTAACTCTCTAACAATACCAGATTTATAATCATTTCACACAAAGTCTCAAAAAATCCATTTAAATCAATAACTTTCAAAATGGTTTAAAACCTCGTAATCTCATGTACCAAAGTGTTTAAATACCACAAATTTATCCATGAACTCAAGAAAATTTCCAAATATTTAAAAATGTTGACAAAATCCACATGAAATGATAACTTGTTTACATAAAACCGAGCAATTATATTTACGATAATCAAACTGCTCACTAAATAAGTTATATATACTAATCGTGAACTCACAATTATATATCGTATTAATACCCTATAAAGCATTTAAATATTGTAACCACTCATGTACTACCGATGCTCAATCCCATTCCCCGCAGCTCGCCTCTGTCGCAACGTGAGTGCCTCAGAATATAACAAAATAACACTTAGGTCTAACAACTAAAAACTAAAGACACGAGACATCCCAAATGTCTTATAGTATAATTCTAGAACTTTGAACTATCTAAATTGAACTCCAACAGTCCAATTTTATACGGTAGCCCTATAGCAAAAAATTCAAAATTGGGGCTTTTCACCCGAGAGCTAAATTTCTAGAAATTCTAAATCATCCACTTCATAAAAACATCCAATTTACTAATCTATCTTTAATTTTGCTTTAATCTTAATTAATCGTACTAATCTCAATCCAAACCCCTGTGACACCCTAAATGACCCAAAAATGGAAAAAACTAACCAAACGACGTCCAAAATTCGCCAAACCACATATCAATGGAAAGCCCAAGAGACCAGGAACACATCAGTATCCTGACCTTGGTCCAAAGGTTGCTGTGTACGGAAACTCGATCCAACAGTCGCCCAACTTTGTTTTCGTCAGATCTTCCAAACTATAGAATTCAAGAAAGGACCACTGAATGAGTTCAGAGGGTCCAAATGAGGTGAGGAAGTTATGGTCGCCAAAGCATTTAAAATGCAGAAACTGGTGACCCACCGCGGCATTTCACTAACGAAAGTCCACTAATGATCCGCAAAGGCCCCATGCATGTCGAATGCGAACTTGGTCTGATCGTCCGAAGGTGGTGCCCCCGGCAAACGGTAAAGGTGGGGGTGGCTGACACCTTCCCACGGCCCAAAACCCAACTGTCGCAAACAATGCAAACGACCATTTCTATGCGTGCTCAAAGGTTTCGTGAATTTTCTGTGTGGTTTTGCACCTAAATATACCTCGGTAGTTTTTGGACTTGTGTTTTAGGTATATTATGTTTTAAATATGAATTCCTTTCGGAAATAAAATGAGACCCTAAATTTATCATATAGTAAAGTCAAGGTAAATTAGTCATTAATACTCATGACATAAATGGTAAATCATGCTTGATATGTGAATATGGAATGTGAAAAGATGGATGCCAAAATAGAAATTTAATAAGAGTGCAATGGAAGAGAAACAAATTCAAAATGCAAAATGAAAAGTTAAAAGCAAAATGGTTTTTCTTGTCTCAGCCAACACGCCTACTCAAAACATGGATTAAGACAAATTTAGTTCATTTTGGAGGACCAAACCGTAGAGAGAGAGGGAGGCGGAAAAGAGAGAAGAAGAAGAAGAAGCAAGAGGTGCAAGAAGAGGAATAGAATGAAGAGAAGGGCAAACAAAGATAAAAAGAAAATGGAACTTTGGATTTTTGGTATGGAACCACTAAATTTGAGTATGGATCTGGTTTGAAGTGATTATTATCTTGCCCAAACTAGGGTTTTGCTAGGGTTTCATCTCTAACCCAAAATTATGGAAAGTAAAGGTGGTAAAACCTGAAATAGTACAATAAAAATATGAAATCCTCTCTTGAGGATGGATTCATAGTTCACAATGGCAAGTAATCGAAGCTGGGGGGTTTAGATAAACCTTAAAATCAATCATCATGTTTGGTATGTGTATGGGTTATGACCCATATTAGAATTGTTTTTGAGAGAAAATCATGAAAGGTTTTCACTAAGATATCCATTGGAAGGGGATGATTTGAGTATAATTGAGGTTACAAGATGATTGTTAAACAGGTTTTGACGTGTTTATAGAGTATAGAGTTGATTGGCAGCAAACAGGAAAATTTGGGGAAAACATTCCAAGCATTTTGGAACATGCACCCATAATTTTGAACATGTACCGGTACACCCTTCCAGAACTGAACATGTACCGGTACATGTTAGACATGTACCCAGATTAATCTTCTCTATTTCGCACCTGGGCCAGATTTCAGCCATAACTTACTCATTTTACTTTATCCGATTCGAGTGATTCAAGTGGCTAATTAAAACAGACTTCAATATATGAACCAAACATGTATAGCCATGATACTTAATTGACCTATGTGCCCAAAAATTCACCAAAGGTGGGCCATACGTTCAAATTTCGTTTCACTAACATAGAGTAGTCCCGTGTGTCTAGGACGAATCCTGAGTTTCTGCTCAATTCGTGATTCCAATCAGGGCTAGCTGAAACCCTTGTAACCTTAGCTTTAAAGAGCAAAGATGTTAAATATGAAGATAAACTCTGAAAAAATGAGTAATACAAACTGCCCTTAGTAAAATAGGCAAATGACTAGTTGGCACAGAAATGCCATAACTTTATTTTCGATGATCCAACTGGATTGATTCTAATTCCTTGGCAAAGTAGATTCACAGAGAAATAAGAATATATGAATGGAGGTGTGATTTCATAGACATACTTTACAAATATAAGTGAAGTGCCATATGTACAGGTATGAAACAAGGAAAATAGAAAATGCAATATGTATAATGTGTTCATGAAACATGAATGTGATATGAAAAAATGAAAACGAACTGAAACATGAAAAATGAAAATGAAGAAAGATCATGAACACATAAGGGAATTCATATTAGGATTATTACTGTCACATATAACCAGAATGATAATAAATGATAGGAATATATGAAAATGAGTATACATGAATGAGTGATAGAAATGAGTACATGAATGAGCATATGAACAAGGCTAGGATTGAGTATATCTTTTAGAAAAGATAATACGAAAGTGAAATTTGAATTGGAAATGTGATTATGATCGATTATGAGTTTTAGATATGAAATATACATATGTATGTATATATTGATTTAAATACTATTCTAATGTTTTGTTCACATATATAAATGGTGTACAGACAACTAGTAAGTGAAATTACCGCATAAAGTAAATTGATTCTGAAATGTCATTACATCATTGACACCTCCATCAACAGATGACAGTAATCATTCTCTCACTTTCTCTGTCAACTGAATTGGCCATGAAGGAAATCATAAGTTTGAAATGTGAACATGATTTATTTATGACTCACTGTTGACGGGATTCACCAACTGAATTCCTGCCATGAAGCGTGAACTTAATTGCTAATGTGAGATCACATTAAGCTACCGAATTTATTAAATTGTGACAGATTCACCAACTGAATATGTCGTGAATGTCGAATTCTATAGTCATATGTGAAATGGTACTATTAATGGAAACTACATTGTTAATGGGAATATAAACATGGTGATCTTACCAATCGAACTGGCTGTGAATGTCGAATTTATACCATATGCAAAAATGGTAATTGTTAAATGGAAACCACATCATATCATCGACAAAACAAGACAGATTCACCAATCGAACTCGCCGAATGTCAATTCTATAGCGCCATATGTGAAATGGTAATTGTTAATGAAACACACATTACTAATGAATTGATAAACAGACAAGATTCACCAATTGAATCCGTCGAATGTCGAATTCTATAGCCATATGTGAATGGTATTGCTTTGAGTGTGAAACCACACAGCACGAAATGACAAATGTGATGTGATTCTACCAACTGAATCTTCAGATGTCAATTCTATAGCCGTATGTGAAATCACAAACTAAAGCTGTAAATAACTGTATTGGAAAATTGTATTTGTTTAAGTATCTTTCACATTACACATATATAGTAAAAAAGGTATTATTTTGTAAATGATTATGGGATTGCCCAAAATGAAGTGTTTTTCGTAATTAAAAAGCTTAAATGGAATAATGATGCAAACAAAATGTTTTGGGAAGATAATTGAAAATGCCTGAGTAACCTGCCCACTGATCCAATAATCGTCAAGCTCGGGATCTGTCGCGACACTCTTTGAAAGCAAAATTTAATAAAACTAAACAAAAATGTTTTCGATTGAAAAATGTCTGAGTAAACCTGCCAGCTGATCCACCAACCTAGTCAAGCTCTGTGGATTCGGGGTCGTGTTATTAATTTCTTGAAAATGAAAATTTAATATAACGAAACAAAATGTTTTAAACGCATCCCAGATCATGCAGAACGAATTGCTAAAGGAGTTGGATTAATGGCTTCTACTGCATTAGTGATAAGAGTCCAATATGTATCGGGTATTAGTCCGATTTGACTGTATGAAATCGGGAGTATGACTCGGGACTGCTCCGACTTGCCATTGCGTATGCAGTGTTGTTTTGAATATGATCTAACATGCCATACATGTAGAAGATATGAATTGAAACTCAGAAAAGACATGACACGGATGATATGACCGTGAAAATAATATGGAATCTAAAAAGGAGAGAAATCTACATGTATAATAATATGATATGAGTTAGAAGTCACATAACAACAGTTTCGTTAATCGTGATAAGGAAAAGTAAATGTAAAAAGATAGTGATTCGCGATTATTGTTATTGGTCGCATCGTCTATATGTTCCCACTAAGCGTAAAGTTTAGTTAGCTGTAAGCGAATCCGCGTAGGTAATCGTAAGAGAGTATGTTATGATAAGCACATTCCACACCAAAGAAGACGCGGCCATCTCGTAGATAAAAGCTCTCACCAAGACTGCTCCGCGATCTCTCGATGTTTCAGGCTAGATATGTACATGTATATGTATTTCAGGTATAAGAAAATGGGACTTCAGAAGATATGTATAGATTTTAATGGATACCACTCTGGATGGTAGTCCTTCAGATATGTAAATGATTTTGGTTAATACAAAATTGCTCAGATACCCATGCATAGTTAAGCCCAAAAAAAAAAAAAAAAAAAAAAAAGTAAAGAGTCCCGAAGATATGGTTTCGCACTTCCAAAACGGCTCTGATTCGCCTGACCTGCCTGACCGAATCTAGGGTCGACATTTGAGCTCAAAAATGAGTGTGTCAGATGGTGGTTCTGGGCACGCAAAACTATGTTTATGTGTGGCCTGGTGGTCGCTTTCAGTAAAAACTCAAGACAGCCTTTGGACACCGAGCAAAATGTCGCTCGCTTCAACTCCCTATGCCATAACTTTTTATCCGTAAGCCTGATTTTGACGCTCAACCCGCCTATGAACCTCGGGGATTGTTCCAGGCCTACGAAATTTATGCCTAGTCAATAACCCAAAATCTTTTCATCCTGAAAAGTCAACTTGGTCCACATACTAAGTGTTGGTCAAACTTGGTCAAACTTGATCAAACTTAGTCAAACTCGTCAACGTGTTAAAAAAATCTGGTATTATTTGGTACGTCATTACACTTAGCGATTGCTTTTACCACGCGCAGTACCGAAAGTGATGTGATAGCCGATTTGTAAAGCCTACCCAAGATCAGGAGCGCTTCGAGTCATAAAGAAGGAAATTTAGTATGTTCACATGTGCATTTATTCCATGTTTTCTTTCGATATTGATATTTTGTGTGCAATTTGAATTCTCGACATGTATTTTGTAAATCATTTCAAAAGGCTTGAGTGTTTATCAGAAATGTATTTTACAAATGTAAATGTTTACGGGTTTCCGCTCACTTTGAAATTGCTTCCGCAAAGATATGATTTTGAGTGATTGAGTGATAACAAGGCATCCCGGACTCAGTTCGGATCCGATAAAAACGGATCGGGCTGGGAAAGGGGTCCCACAAAATGTGGCTCTAAGCCTGCTGGAGCTTTCAAAAGACCGACGCTGCTCTAAGCCCGCCGGCACTCCTCCAAAGACCGCATCAGGTCTCGCTCTACCGGCACTAAAAGACTGATGTGGCTATAATCTCGTGGCACTTCAAAGACAAGATTGTGGTTCCTAGCCTCGTCTGGGCACTTTCAAAAGACTAGACTATTGCCCTAGTCTTGGCACTTCAAAGACCAAACTCAGGTCCTAACCCGTACAATTTTCAGTAAAGACAAGATGTGGCCTGGGTTTCCCACTGCACCATCAAAAGACCAAATGCTCCTAGCCACCGGCGCTCAAAAGACCGTAGACTTGTCGTCCTAAACCCACCGCACTTCAAGACAAAATGACGTGGGTCTTCTACCATTGCACTTTCAAAAGAACAAACACTGCTCCCCAGCCCATTCCTCTTCACTTTGAAAAGACTAGACGTGGCTCTGCTTCCACCGGGCACTCTCTAAAAGACCGTATGTGGCTCTAAGTTTGTCGCGCTTCAAAGACCGCAAACTCTAAGCCTACAGCGCTCTTCTAAAGACCATATATTTGGCTCTTAAGCCTATCGACACTTTCCCAAAACACCATACTATACCACCTTTTCTACTCCACCTCAAAAGACTAGATCTGACTCTAATCCTACTAGGACTTTCAAAAGACAAGATGTGGCTCCTAGCCTACTTGCACTTCCAAAAGACCAAACTTGTGGCACCTAGCCTGCTTGCACTTTCAAAAGACCAGATGTGGCTCAAAGCCTACTGGCACTTTCAAAAGACTAGACATGGTTTAAGTCCGTTGGCACTTTCAATAGACCAAATGTGGCTCTTTTCCTACTAGCGCTTTCAAAAGACCATATTTGGCTCTAATCCTGCTGGCACTTACAAAAGACTAGATATGGCTCCTAGCCTGCTAGCACTTTCAAAAGATCGATGATTTATGTGCCGTAAGGGTATCCTGAATCAATGAAATTTATACCCATTACCTTCATCAAGTATACGATTGTTATCAAGTAGCATGTTGGTTCTAAAATCATCCACGTGGATGGGTTTTCATGCAAGGATCGATAAAGGAAGTTTAAACCGTGAATCTGTTGATGTTGGATTCAAACAATGGGTTGTGATGGCTGGAAACTAAAAGTAAAATAAGTTAAAATGTAAAATAAACTCAAGTAGTTAGGTCACCTGTGGTTAGGTTCCAAGGCAAACGAGGGCTTTCGGTCCTTTCCTCTCGCTAGTGATGACCTATAGTCATCTCCCAAACTGATCTTCATTTGAATATAGAAACTACCCCCTCATTAACTATCTTGAAAATGGCATTCATTATCATTAATGCTCCTACAATAAAACACAAATCTCTCGACTACCTTCAATGTATTCATAAATGGTAACTAATGAACATCATCGGATCTAACATTAAGCATCCAATGAGTCCAAAAGCTTACCAAATAATAACCATTCAAGATGACTTGAAAGGATAAAAACCTAAGGTTAGAAAAGGAGAACAACAATGGCATTGAATAACTACGTGAAAAACATGGAACCCCTGGGCCATTTCAAGATCCTTACTCAAGGGCCTTTCTCCTTCAAGGAGGAAGGAGTTTTAAATTGGCCATCCTTAGTTGTTATCCTCAGAAGTCGCTTCGTCAAGGAAATGAGAGAAAGTGAGAGAAAATAGAGAAAAGGCAGAATCACGAAAGCTTCCTCCAAAATCTTATTAATGAGCAAGCGTCCTTTACAGAGTGTTGCTTAGGACTTATATACTATCCCAATCAATACAAATTACCAAAAAGTATGAATTAGTCACTATTACATGGTGCCCCGCAATTCTCATGACCCTAAAAATTTTCATGACCAAGGAATTTCTCGCAGCTCCCTTTGCGAACCGCTGCAGGTGCCTCATCTTCTTCTAGCCTTCTCGACCGCAATTGAAGCTCAACTTAAATTCTTCATGATTGAGCTGACTCTATAACTTTGACATAAATGGTTTGTGAAAATTACAAAATTTGCCATAAAATGTGATCAGTAGTTTAGCTAGGTCCATGACATGCCAACCGAGGTTAATTAGGCTGATTATTACGCAAAAAAGTGCTCAAAACCTGTGTTACTAAGGGTGAAAAACAACATTTTTGGGTAGTAATCACTCCCTCCAATCGACACATTGCTAGTCCCTTAGCATTGAAGGAAAAAGAAAGCAAGCAAAACAAACTCGAGTATATATGTCCACAAAAATGATGTTTCAAAAATGATGGGATAATGCGCAACCTACAACAAGAGTCACCAAAATCTCAGCCTAAAGACTAATACTCAAGAAGATCAGCTATGCACAATCGCAGTGTCCCTCCTCCCAGCTTCACTTCCTAAAGAACCAGCCTGAAGCTTCCACCAAAACCTAAATGTTAACTTGATTAGTTTTCAAAAATAATCTGTCAAACTATCCTCCCCCCTAACCTAGCCCTTGTCTAAACTTCCAGCCGGATTTAACCAACCCTTAATGTGATCAAGCACCCACTTTTATTCCACAACTCCTTTGTCGTAGGTGCAATTGTTTCGAGGTATCTAACTCCACAAATGTCCATGTAATCTGGTTCCACCAATGACTCCCAACCAATTGCCAGCCTCAGTATCGTCATACAAGGATCTCCTCAACCACTAACTCTTCAAAGCCTCACTCTGACTTAATGAGCTAGAAACTCCAGCACCTACAATTTGCTAAACTCCACCTATCCACCCATGTAACAAGCAACAAAGTCGGTGACTCCCAACCATTTGGTTTAAGGCAACGAGCTTTAAAGACTTTCGCCATAATCCCCTCGGACCGTGCTGGGGTTTCAAGGCAAAGTGTCACAGTTTTTCTTTTCTTTCTTTTCCTCTTTCTTTTTCTTTTCTTTTTTTTTTTTTTTTTTTGAAAGACTCATTGGTCTTTTATTCAGGGGTCCTGACCTATTACAAGTGGTCAAAGGCACTAGGTCGGACTTTTGCAAAGCTAAGAGGGCGCAGTTTTTCAGCCTATAAATGAAATCTAATGTGCACAGTGTATGGTTAGTTCAAAGTGGAAGAAAAGGTTGGAAAACAAAAGGAATTTCAACTCAAGTTATCAACTCTATCAGTATAAAGCACCATTCTAACATCAACAAAATTGAACAATATTTCACTTCTTCACATAAGCTGATATTACAAAAATGGTTGCAATTGAGGAAATCAGAATCTATAGTTTTATAATATGTATTAAATTAAAGGCATTTAGCACAGGTGTGTGTGTGTGTGTGTGTGTGTGTGTGTGTGTGTGTGTGTGTGTGTGTGTGTGTGTGTGTGTGTGTGTGTATATAACTACCAAAGAAAAGCTGCCAATTACACAAAGGACTCGCTCAAAACAAAGCAAGACAGTAATGTGTGCCACTTCCTTCAGCCAACTCTCCCCAACAAAATCACATCGGCCCTCACTAGGTCCGGATTGGAAAGTTAAAGAAAGGGAGTGCTACTCCTCAAGTGCATGGCCGCAAGTAGATGTCATCCCTATCCCTGCAAAAAGGAAAGGGCCACTGATGAGACTCCTGGTGGAGAAGAGCAACCGTGGAGACTATCGTTGCCACGCAGCGAAGAAGTGAGATCCAATGAAGTCGTAGAGGGGCTATACGGCTGGCGCTAACGCATCGGTGGAGGAGCTAGAGGCCCGGGTGCACTATAGTGGACTCGGGAGGAATGCGAGGCAAGCCTAGGTGGCTCAGACCGAACGAGGATGGCATTGTTCGAGCAACTACTACTCTGGCGGCGCAGCAATCCTCTCACCGTGGCAACATGCAGAAAGTGGCGTAAGCTACCGCAAAAGAGCGCATTACGCTCATAATAGCCCAAAATCACTTCGGGAGAGATCGAATCAATCTCCATCTGATGCCAAATCTGTGTCCGGGGGCCTGAATCAAGCAGTGACCCGAGGCACCTGAGGCGAGCCGACAGCAAAGGGGGGCAAAGGGCTAAACAGGCCATGGATACCGGAATGCGGGCCTCGCCAGTATCCCAGGCGGCCGATCCTCCGCCGATCTCCGAAAGGGATAGAGGAGCACCGTACAAATTGCCACTTTTCGACGCAAAAACAAATTTCGCAAACTCGGCGCCGCTAAGATGGGGCTCACTGAAAACCAAGGTGTCAACACCGGCGCACGCGAAATGAGGGGGATATTCTGGTACTCGCTAAGGTTCTTACTGGCAGATCTTTTCCTCAAAATGGAAAAAGAGCAACATGGTAATGAGCCTCTTACATGAAATTCAGAACTAAACCTCTCCGAAATGCAATAAAGAGCCTCCAAGATGGTTCTCTCTCGCACTGCGTCAAGCGAAATAAGCCGGACCGCAAGAGCATGGTCAATAAAGAACATCACCGTGGAAGTCACTGCTTGAATAGAATAACAGCCCAAATTGACGTGTTCCCTGGAAGGACGCGACCATCTCTCGGTGAGGGATTGGCCACTACCGCATTCGCTGAATCGGGCTAGACAACCTAAGATCACTGGCAATGCATGCTGGCCCGAAGTATTCCTTTACGACCAACTATAGAAAAATGCAGGGCTGTAGGATTGAGGTCTCGCCTATAAGTCATGGTATGATAGAACTCAATGACTACACGGGGATAAAAGAATAAAGTACGAGTCGCGGAAGGGCTCTAGGAGTATCACGCACGCCCCCATGTAGTCTCAAGCTAGAAGGCGAAAAGCCTGAATGTCACAAATTCTCTTGTATTGTGTTCACACCGCAATTAAATCATCTGTATCGGGGCCATAAAGGAAAAGAGGCCTTCCGATGATGTGAGCTGGGGGAATGGTTCTGAGGGATCGCGAAGCCAGGCTCGTGCTTAAGAATGAGGGCCCCGGGCCGTGAACTGTAGGATTCACTATGTTCGATATCCGAGCCCTCTTCGGAAAGGGGCCCCCGGGTCGGGTCTCTTGATGTGGCGGAAGATGAGGGGATGGGCCCCGTCCCACCTCATATCAACTCAGTAAGGGTGAGGCGCAAGAGCACTGAATGCTTCAACAGTGGCAAGAACTAAGTAGTAGAAGTAGGAGGCGCAGAGGGCAGACGACGCATAAAGAGGATGGGGTTGGTACTGGGAAGCAGGGGCTCTCACGAGGTCTCGTAGGGAAGAGTCAGGCCTATCACGGCTAAGTATTTCGAATGGGAAAGGGCTAGAAAAGATGGGAAGGGTTTACTGTAGGGTGGAAATTCACAGAGATGGGGAATGGATGAAATGAAATGTTCAAGAGGGGGGCAGTATATATAAGGGAATGGGGAAGGTGAAGAGTCTAGGGAAATTTAGTATCCATAAATGGGCACAAACTTCCTGGGTCTCGTTAATGGGAAAGACATGAATAGGGTTTGCTAGAACCGAAAAGTCGGGCAGATGAAGAGGTGTTGGACATCAAAAGGCAGGGCCAGATTTTCGTAGGGGCTAAAATTCGTAGGGGTTGCGAAAATTCACAGCCTTACGAAATTTCGTAGGGGCTAGGAATGCGAAAATTCGCAACTCTTGCGAAAATGGAGCCCTCAAACAGCTAAACCCTGCTTCTTGAGATTAGCAATTCCTGTAAAAAGAACACAATAGTGATGAATAAAAAACACAGAAAAATGAAGACTCAATCTAGAACTAGGCTTAAACTAGAGAAAATATGAGGGAACATATGTATAAAATTCGAAATGAAATAAGTAAAATCTCAACAAAAAGAAGTGGCTTTTTCAGTCTCTTGAGAGCCTAAGCCCACCCAAATCAACTTCTTAAACTTCTGGGGGCTCAAGGAGGGAAAGTTCCTCTTTGTCTAATGTGAAGGGGACTTCATATGGCTTGAGCCTTTGGCCATTCACTTTGAATAATCATTGGCCCTTCGAGCGAAAGCAATTCCAATCGTTCCATTAGTAGACTTGATGGATAATGAAACTCGACCAATCCACCTCGACTCAGCTCACTCGAAATATGTGTGTAGCTCTGAATCGCAGCAGCAACACTCGATCCCCTTTTGCAAAATTCTTTCGAGCCACCATCCGATCATGCCACTTCTTCAATCTCTCTTTGAAATTTTTGAATTTAGGGTAGTATCATTTCTCGCAGCCTCTAATCCTATTAAGGCCAGGAACATTTTGAGGTCAGCTCTTCCTAAATCCAAATTCAACTTCTTGATTGCCCCACCATGCCTTGTATTCTATCTCCACAGGGAGGTGGCATGCTTTGCCATAAACCAAGCGATAAGGGGACATTCCGAGGATTATCTTGAAGGTTGTCCTGTAGGCTCATAATGAATCCAGCAGCTTGAGGGACCAGTCCTTCCTGTTAGAGTTCACTACCTTCATCAGGATGGTTTTGATTTATCGCAAGCTCAATCATTCCACCCGGTCTAAGGATGGTAAGGGGTGGCCACTCTATGCTTCACTCCATATTTAGCTAGGAGGGTTTCAAAGGGTTTATTGCAAAAATGTGAACCCCCATCATTAATTATGGCCTTGGGTACCAAATTTTGGAGAAGATGTTCTCCTTAAAACTTCGCACTCACCCCGTGGTCATTCATTGGCAGGAATCGCGCTTCAACCCATTTGTACACGTAATCAACCCTTACCAAGATATATGAAAACCCGAAGGACATAGGGAATGGTCCCAAGAAACCAATGCCCCACACATCAAATAAGTCCACTACCAAGATTGGGTTCAAGGGCATCATGTGACAGCGAGAGAGCTTCCCGAGCCTTTGGCATCTATCACAACCTCGGCATATATTATGAGCATCCTTAAAGAGTGATGGCCAGTAGAACCCAAATTGGAGCACCTTCATAGCTGTCTTCTGTGAAGCAAAATGACCACCACAAGCATTTCCATGGCAGTGGCTGAGAATCCCCTGATGTTCTTCTTTAGGCACACATCTCCTAATGATTTGGTATGCACAATATTTGAACATAAATGGCTCCTCCCAATAAAAGGAATGAATTTTTGCGAAGAAGTATTTCTTATCCTATGCCTTCCATTCAATTGGAGTCTCCCCTGTGGCTAAAAAATTAGTAATGTGGGCATAGCCCGCTGGGTAATCGCAATCAGCAGCGTTGGATTCCTGAACTCACTATCGATCGGAGGACTGTGTGTATCAAGGCTATGATTAGCCCAAGAGGATTCGTACAAGCCATTCCTACTCTTTCTATCTCATCCAAGATTAAATTCTTGAGTAGAGAACCCATCTTATGAGTCCCGCTCTTCATCTGCCAAGTTAGTAAGTATTTCGCGCCGAGCGGTCACGAAGATAACAATGTCCGACCCCACTGTATGCTGGGGAAACTTGTCTAAGGCATGATCACTACCACTACTCTTTCGCGGGTAAGATAATTCCTCTAAGCTCGCTCGTAGTTTCACTGTGATAATACACCACATATGGCTTTCCATCCTCTCTTACCAAGGATCATCCCAATGGCAGACACGCATCACACATGACCTCAAAAGCGAAGCTTCTCGCGCGTAGGTGCCTTCACTATGGGTGTAGTATCGCGAGATTTACCAAAGCTCTTTCGCGTGCTTCATTCCATAAAAAATTAGTATCTTTTTCAAGGAGCTCATAAAGGGGTTTTGCAATTTTTGAAAAATCCTTGATAAACCTCTTGTCGAAGCCTGAATGGCCAAGGAACTGTCACATAGCCTTTACACTTGTGGGTGGTGGCAACTTAGAAATAAGCTCAACTTTGGCCTTGTCCACTTCAATTCCCTTGTTGGAGATAACATGTCCCAAGACAATTCCCTAATTCACCATAAAATGGCATTTCTCCCAATTGAGCACCAAGTTCTTTTCAATGCATCTATGCAACACAGTTTCGAGGTTAGTCAGGCACTCCTCAAAAGTATCCCCATATATGGTGATATCATCCATATACACCTCCATAATGCGCTCCACCATATCGCTAAAGATGCTTCTGTTACTGCACTGAAAGTGGCAGTGTGCATTGCAAAAAGACCCAAAAAGGCATTCTCCTCAGAAGTATAAAGCAAATGGGCAAGTGAAGCCGGTCTTCTCCGGTCCCTCTACAAAGAGAATCAGATTCAGAATATCCAAAATACCCATCCAAGAAGAAATAGAATGGGTGCCTGAAATTCTCTGAAGAAGTTGATCGATGAAGGGCAAAGAGAAGTGGTCCTTTCTTGTTACTTCATTCAATCTCCTAAAATCTTACGATACCTTCCAACCCGGTGCGCGCGGGCACATCCTTCCTTTTTCATTTTGCAATGCTGGTCACCCCGACGAGCTTTGGCACCACCCGAGTTGACTCACCCAGGATCATCAAAAAATAGATAATAATGCACCACAAAGAACTCGAGGACTTCATATCAGGCACCACTTTTCAGACATGTGATTCAGCCGCCTCTGTGGTTGTCTCACCGGCTTAGCTTCCTCCACCATGTAAATATGATGAGTGCAAACCAAAGGACTAATCCCCTTTAGATTAGAAATTTTCCATCCGATGGCTTACTTACACTTCCTGAGGATGTCAAGAAGACTATTTTCCTGAGAGGCATTAAAAAATGAAGAAATCACTACTGTATTATCTGGTTGCCTTACTCCAAAATAAGCATATTTCCAATTCTACATGGGTCAAGGTCGTTCAGGCCCTATGATGCCTCCACTCATTACCATATCCCTCCTTAGCCGGCCATGGAAGGATTTCTTCTTTCTCCTTCACAGGCCCATGTGACAAAGACATAATTTGTGGCATCCCGGTAAGTAGCTTCTTCGGCTACTGTTCTCTATCAATTCCTCCTAAAGCTGCTACAGTTGAGCATGTTCACCCAAAATGGTGTCAATTATACAAACTTCTTCTGGATCCTCCTCCACTAGGGGCATATTTTTCTTGCTCATGTGGAAAATATTTTGAGTTCCGAAAGATCATATTCCCAACGTCACCGCACTCCATTCTCGCAATTAATGATCGCAGATTCGAGGTGCGCCAAATAGAATGGCCTCTTCGTGATAATGGTACATAGCTGGCTCCTACTACAACCCGCTCAAAGGTCAAGGACAACGGCCCACCGGGTAGCAGAATCTTATCCACCGCACCAAGGCATCTCTAATGCCATCGGGAATTTTCGACCGATCCGCCTACTAAAGATGCGGTGGCAGGGTAGGCTTCCAGTCTCCTGCCCAACCGCTTGTAAACCGAGCAAGGCAGTCGACACTCAGCCCCCAACCAATAAGGCTTTCCGCATGTCCCGACATATTCACCGAGACGGCAGACAACCCGGGTCTGCATTTCACCGAAGCTTTACATCGACAATGGCACCGACCTGCCTGCTAGAAAGCTTTCTGTCGATATTCAACCTCTTACAAAAATGTCCTTAAGAATTCTAGCATACGTCAGACTTGTTTAATCATATCTAAAGAGGATGTTAACCTTCACCCGCTCAACACTCCGCACTCCGCCTACTGATCAATCTCTTTACCTCTTAAATAGCTGAGGGAACTGAGGCATGCTCTTCGCCATATCTTCTTTAATCACAACTATTTCTTGCTCTGCTTCCTTCTCTTCATTGGCCTCAATATGTGCATCGTCAGCTTCAACTCCGTTTACTCACTCCCCTCGAGTGATGACTACCTTCATTTCCATCTATCCCGAGCAGGTTCATCGGCAAAAAGCTATCCCATGTTCCCCGGGTTTGGTCGTGGTCCGTGAAGGGAATTTAATTTCTTTTCTGTGCCCTTGTCGCTGGTCAGTTAGCCCGGAGATGTATACTACAAGCGTGTCAAATTCGGCGATTCGCTTCGAAACATCAATTCTTTGCTCAAGGTGCTTTCCACAGACAATTTTTCGATCGCCCGACATCTACCGCTTTCGTTTTTCTACAAAATTATTAACCACTTTGCTCAAATTCAATATTACCTCAAGCCAACTGAGATGTCATTGTGGCGGTCGCGCTGGACGAGGAAACCATGTCGTGGTTGTAGCAGGGGGTGCATACTATGGAGGATTTGGTTTCCATGAGAGATTTGGGTGGTTCCTCCAACTAGAGTTATGTGTCGGCTAAGGGCAATAGTCAGCTTGAACTAACCGACAAAGTTACTCGACCAACAAACATCTCTCTTATCAAGCAAATGGTAGTGACACCGTCGCCCACATGCTCAATTAACTGGGATGAAGCATTGTCGCCTCAGATAAAATCTCAAATACCACCGCACTTACGCCGGCGCCATTTCCGCCTCTTCCAACCTTCTAAATTTTAAGGTCGAGCTCGGGCCTCTACGTCCAAACCCTTCAAGGGAATACAGCCACCTCTGGGCATCAGCCGCTACCATCCCTCTCTATCTCCTAAGTTAGGCTTATCCCAACCTTCGATGTCACACGTAATCCAAGAAATCCATGGCTTCTCTGGATTCTCGCTTCTCAAGAAGTCTCCTCTCCATAGTTATGCTTCCAACAATCGTTTCATGGTGAGACATCCCATCATAAAAATGGTTGACTAGTAGCCATGTGTCAAAGCCATGGCGAGGATGCATCGAGGCTTCCAAGTATCTTTCCCAAAAGATTCGCAAATTTTTCATTGCTAACTGCTAAGCGGAGATTCGCTTCAACCTGGTTGTTTCGCAGTTTGAGAAGAACTTTAAGAACTCAACCCCGCATCTCTGGCCTGTCAATTTGTCCCAAATTTCAGACAACAGTTAAATCTACTTATCCTTCGTCAAAGGAAAAAGCTTTGCCTCATCAACCAAAGTGGTGACGCCCTCAAGGTGTCATGACTTCTGCGTCCCTGATATGCAGATATAAGCCCCGCCCATACCATGGAAAGTGGGAAGCAATGGCAAAAGGTAGGGTCTAACAATCATGTCCCTGGAGGCACAATGCAAAGTGTGAGGCACCACTCGAGGGTGTATGGTCCTCATGGACCTATATGTATTGAGGTTCCTTTCCACTCCCTGCTGACTTTGCTGCTCTTCATGTGGAGGGTCCATTTGATCTAAGTTTAGCTTCTGATTCAATATGCCCTCGTGAATAATCGGTTTTCACTAATCCCATTTTATGTGTATTCCTCGTCTAATCGAACATAAACTCCTATATGCAAACAGACAAAGACTAACAAGAAACAAAAACTACTCTACTAAAAAGGGTTAATGTTAGTAAAAAAAAATATACAGTGATATGAAATTAATCAACCTAGCAGTAAACTGCTATAAAGAATGATAAAAGAAAAGAATTTCACTAGTGCTTGTGATGAGGATCACAAGTGCTCAATAGGGTATCATTTGCACTAAGGCACCATCCCCAGCAACTGCGCCATTTGGTTCATGTGTCGTAGGGGTATCTTGAATCAATGAAATTTATACCTAATACCTCCTACTGTTGTAGCATTGCTACTACAGTACCGTGGCTCTAGGATCATCCACAGGAATGGGTTTTCTTCGTGTAAGTGATTGATAGTGAAGTTTAAACTATTGAATTCATTTTGGATGTTGGGATTTGGTAAAAACAGTGGGTTGTGATGGTTGGAAATTAAAATTAAAATAAGTTAAAATGTAAAATAGAACTCCTTAAAGTGTCAGGTCACTGGGGTTAGGTTCCTAGGGCAAATGAGGGTTTCCGGGGTCCTTTCCTCGCGTTGGGGAGGATGACCTATAGTCATCTCCCAAACCGGATCTTCTTTTAGCTATAGAAACTACCCCCTTATTAACTATCTTTGAAAATGGCATTCACTGGTCATTAATGCTCTCGGTTGTTGAAACACAAATCTCCTTGACTCACCTTCCAATGGCTCATAAATGGTAACTAATGAACATCACCGGATCTAACATTAAACATCCAATGAGTCCAAAAGCTTACCAAGTAATGACCATTCAAGATGACTCGAAGGGATAAAAACCTAAGGTTAGAAAAGGAGAATAGCAATGGCAGTGAATACCTACGTGAAAAATATAGAACCCCTCAGTGTGCCCCAAGATCCCTTACCTAGTGGCCTTCTCCTTCAAGAAGAGGTTTTAGTCGCTCATCCTCTTAGTTGTTATACTTAGAGGTTGTTTGGCTAGCGAGAAAATGAGAGAAAGTGAGAGAAAATGAGAAAAGGCGAGGAACTGCTGAAAGCTTCCCTCCAAAAATCTTATTAATGAGCAAGCGTCCTTTATAGAGTGTTGCTTAGGACTTATATACTATCCCAATCAATACAAATTACCAAAAAGTACGAATTAGTCACTATTACATGGAGGGACAATTTGGGAAGAAATGAAATGGGACAAAAAGTCAACAAAAAGCAGCAAAAAATTTACAAGAGGAAAAAATTCGCAGCCCTACCAAATTCACAACCCTTGCGAAATTGCCAGGGTGCCTCCTCTTCTCTTCTAAATTTTCCGATTCAGTCCTGAGTTCAACTCAATTCTACTTGATTGAGTCGATCGATAACTCGACAATGAATATTTAGAATACCTATGTATCGCAACATGTGATTTGGGTGAGTATAGCAGTCATATCAGATTGGTTATTATGGTTGATCACATTTGAACTTGCACAGGCAAACACTGACTCGGGGTAGTAATCAACCTAACTCAGGGTCAAGGAACCTTCGGGGCACATTCAAAAGACTTTAACTCAAGGGCTCCTAGCCCGCTAGCACTTTCAATGCACTGCATGTGGCTCTTAGCCATTCGACACTTCAAAGACCAAATGTGGCTCTAAGCCTGCTAGCACCTTCAAAAGACCAAATGTGGTTCTAAGTCTGCTAGCGCTTTCAAAAGACCAGATGTGGCTCTAAGCCTGCTGGCACTTTAAAAAGACAAGACTTGTGGCTCCTTGCCTACTAGCACTTTCAAAAGACTAGATGTGTCTATAATCCTGTTGGCACTATCAAAAGACCAAATGTGGCAACTATATTCACAGTCTCTAAAGACTAAACTGGCTCCTGTACCTCCCAAGACTTTCATCAGACTACAAACTTACGGCTCCTGTTCCACCGGCACTTTCAAAAGACAAGATGTGGATCTAAGCCATCGGCACTTCAAAGACCAGACGTGGCCTCTAAGCCTACTAGCACTTTCAAAACGACCAAATGTGGCCTAAGCCCCGTCGGCGGCTTCAAAGACCGACGCCGCAGTTCTTCGCACTTCAAAAGACCAAACTCACATTCTAACCTTCAACTTTCAAAATCGATGTGGCTCTAAGCCGCATCAGGCACTTTCAAAAGACCGTATGTGGCTCTGGCCCGTCGGCACATTCAAAGAACAAATGCTGCCTTAAGCCCCTAGCGCTTTCAAGCACTGATTGTGGCTCTCAAGCTTTCTAAGATTTCAAAAGACAAGATTCAGGGGTTCTAACCTACTTGCACTTCAAAAGACTGTGAGAGACGCTTAGCGCTTCAAAAGACCAAATGTGTGGCTTGCTCGCTTAGCGTCTAAAAGACCCGTATGTGGTCTAAGCCTACTAGCACTTTCAAAAGACCAAATCCTCATGTGGGGTTTCTAAATTCTCGTTTAACTTTCAGCACTAACTGCGGGCTCTTAATCCTACTGCACTTTCTGCAAGATCAGATGTGGCACTAGCCTCGGCTGGCACTTTCAAATGACCGCACTGCGGGCTCAGCCTCGCTGGCACTCTTCAAAAGACCAAACTTATGGCTCCTAGCCTTCTGGCACTTTCAAAAGACCAAATGCGGCTCTAAGCCTTCTGGCACTTTCAAAAGACCAGATATGGCTCTTAATCCTCGCTGTGTGGCTTTAAAAGACCGGGATGAGGCCCAAAGCCTTCCGCACTTTCTTCGTAAGATCTCAGCTCTCGTGGCTCATATCCGCTGGCACTTTCAAAAGACTAGATGTGGCCTAATCCCACGGGGTACTTCAAAAGATCATATGTGGCCCTAACTAGCCGAACTTTCAAAAGACCCACTCTGTGGTCTTCATCTTATCGGCACTTTCAAAAGTCCAACCAGGTTTCTGTGTTGTCGGGCATTTCAAAAGACTATATGTACAGAGCCAAACCCGGTGGATGGCGACTGCATGCTCGTCTCATGCGATCCCTACTAGCTTCTAGCTCCTAAAAGATTTAACATTGATATCCTTATGCAACTATCCTTGTCTAGATTCATGGATAAGAGTTGTGAAATAAAAGGAATCTATTAAGTAAAATAAAATTATATTTCATAAATATGCTAGTAGCATCGATAGTTACGTAAATTTCTAGCGTACCAAATCCAAGCACTACAAAAAACGTGAGGAAAAGAAAGGTGTAATCAGCCTGTTCCCAAGAAGCACTTTCAAAGCCTTCACAAGCCATTCGATTCATCATGTCGTGAGCTCAAAGGTCGCCGCCGTGGGGGCACTTAGGGTCTGTGAAAAACTCCGGAGGAAAGATGAGGGCCTGAGAGTCTAGCATACCATCTTAACCTCCGTTTAGTCTCCAAAATGTTGTGGCTCAACACACATGCATCCATCGCTTGCAAAAATTAGCTCCATGGCCTCTCCGTAGTCTTCCCATGGCTCCTTTATTTATCCTCATTGCTTGAGAGTGGAAGGAGGACACCTCATCCTTAGCCGCCCTAAGCTCCGCAGTGAGGATGTCCCGCCTCAACCCTCCGTGCAGGTGGGCCCCAAACTTTCCGCCTCAGGTTTACTCCTCCCAACCGCAGCTTCCCTCGGGACCCTGGGCCATGTCATCCTTCGCTCTCGTCTCAAGGCCACCAACTCCGCACAAGCAAAACACCTGAGCAACTCATGAGGCCTCTTCAGCCTCATTCCTCTCCTTCTCCACCCATGCAACCATCTCCCGCACCAAATCCCGCCTCCTACTCCCAAAGGCCGAAACCTGGGATTCGCCTTGGCTAGAGGAGGATCCGCGCCTAGTTGAGCTCGATGTACGCCCAAAGTCACCCCTAGTATTTTTTATAATATTTTTATTATGTGTTTAGGGTATAAATTGAGCAAACTAGGGGATTTTTCGGGTATTGTTAAATGATCATATGTTAAATGTTAAATGATGATTCAATTAATGAACCCGGAATTTACCCAAGTGTTAAGGGAAAAATGAGAAAAAATTATCAAATGAGGACTTAAGGGTCATTTATGATAAAGAAAATATGTTTAAGTGTAAATAGTGAGAATTGGGAGAACTTAACTCAAAAATGGTTTTGTGAGCCAAATACGTACCCATGATGTTATGGGACTCAAGACCACATTCGTCTATTGAACGCCATTTGTACAAAACGTATTTCGGAGACTGGCAGGTGTTTTGTAAGCCTTGAGTGAAGATCAGAGATTGGTGTGGAACTTCATTGCAAGATCTACAAGAAAGCTCAAGGAGGAAGCTAAAGTAGTTTCAAGAGATTCAGTAAGAAATACAAACCTGTAACTCTTTTTCAGGCTCGATTTGGGAAAAACTATAACTTTATGGAAAGGTGATTTAATGGTTGTGGTGATCAGTTTGGGGTTGTGTCGGGTCGAGTTTTGAAGTATTGCCGGTCAGCATTGGTTTTGGAGGAATGCTAGAAAAGGAAAAATGTCGGGTTTTCAAAAGAGTTGGGCTGGTTAAAAATTCATTAAAACCCTGTTTGTTTTGACTATAGTTAAGTTATAATCATTCAAATGAAGTGATTCTAATTGCAAGAACTAGAACATCTGTGAAAGCAAACATTTATGTAGTGGATCGTGAGAAAATTGTAGCTCTAAGGCTCCCGAATATGGGCTTAAAGGTGAGTTTCAGTAATTCACCGTATGTCTGTTGCATACTTGGTGCTTTACGAGAGTCAGTTTCAATTAGTCCAAATTGAGTGATTCAAAATTCTAGGTAAACTAACCTTCTAGGGGGAAAATTTACTTGAAGGAAGTGTATGTAATTTGTAGACCCAAATTGGAGCAATGTGCAGATTCTGTTTTGCAAATTAGAGTAGTCTAGATGTAAAATGCAATAACTTGAGTTTTATTGATCCAAATTGGATGATACCAATTGGAGAAGAAACCTTAGAACCATAGATTCAAATGAGTGAAGGAAAAATTACCAATTTAAGGAGTTAAGATCCCGTAAACTAAAATAATAAAGAGGTGATCCAAGGCTGAAATGGGCATATCGACTAGTTTGGCATTAAAATGCTGTCGTGAATCCTGAGCTCAGTGATCCAAATGAGATGATTCCAATTCCAACAAATGTAATTACAGAGAGATACTCATTTTCTTTGAAGGGAATCATGAGAAAAACATATGCATACGTGGTCCCCATAAAATTTTTCTCAAGGAAGGAGTATTGCGACATCAACCCCAACCAAAAATCCTGGGACGCACAACCCGATTTTTCTTTCAGCTGTTGTTGACTCCAGACATATTCGGTGATGGATCAGTGGGCTGGTGACGAGGAAACTCGCCACTCCAAGAACTGATTCCTCGAGGATAGAATCAAAGAGCATAACCTTTCGAGTTTATTCTTCAATCTCTCTCTTGCTTCACTTTATAAAGTTTGATTCATTAATTTCTTTCATTGTTTCAAAATAGATTGTGAAATACTATGAAGTATTGAAATGATTTATGATAAATTTCATATTGATTTGTTTTAAATTAATTTAGACAATCAGATTAAGTAAATAAATCGTATATGAAAATTTGCATGAGTGTTGAAAAATAAATTATTGTATCCAAATGTATTTACACTATTGTAAATTGTATTGAATGATTTGAAGCCCTTAAAAGAATGTTAACCATTAAATTCGAGTTAAGGATAGATTAGTATACCAATAAAGGTCAAATTATCATTATTGTGCCGAATGTAATGAAGTGTCACTCCGATCCGTAGCCCAAATGAGACAAAGATTAAGAAGGTTCACGAAATTGATTTTTAATAACCAATACAGCCCCAACTGAACGCATCGCGGTTATAAAACCGTTTTTTATACCTACTTACAACCCAAAGGACTCAGGCCGATGATTTGTTATCCCGTAAGTAATCGAAAGCATAAGTTAAATTCGCATAAGGGCAAATGATAATAAGATCAGTGCTATAATTTGTTATTTGAATGATTTAGCATATGAAATTGTATAGCTTGAAATGGACTAATGAATTGAGCTTGAATATAATGAAATGAGTATATATATATATATATATACTATAATAAAGATTGGGTCATTGGAAAATGTACAAAAGCATTGTTTTATAAACATCGTATTTAATCGATTTAAATCAAAACGGTTATAGAATATGTAACCACTAAGCATGAAAATGCTTAGCGCGTTGTTTTTGTATTCGCACAAGTATCGAGTGAACATGTAAGAGGACAAAGACCGTAGAGAATTAGAGTCACCCGCCAGCTTCGCAAGGTCGGCAAAGATCCGACCATGCATTCAAGGAAATGGATTCAATTACTTCAGATAAACTATGATTTTATTTTCAGAATGCTTTAGATATTGAAAACTCCGATATATTTTGTAAATGATCTAATTGAGGCAAGATATAATGTCATATTGTACAAATGTGGGATTTATCCTAAAATAATTGGTCACTACAAATGTTTTCATGCATATTATTATATATTTTATAAGATATAAAAAAAAAAAACGATTTGTATTCCGATCGTAGCTTTGAACTCTACCTATTTTGGTATTAGAGCACAAGTAGAAGATGTGAGCTATGGTATCAAAACGATTGTATTTGTATCAGATTTGAACATATCTTAAAAGTAAAGTATCGTAGCGCAACGGACACTACAAAATTGCTGCATCGAGCCTATGTTTGTGCGATTCTACAAAATGATTCTTAAATTTTGTAAATGATTTTGAAATTTTTATGACATGCATCAGATTTGCATATAAAGGATTTACGTGACTCGATGCTAATCTTCATTTTACCCATTGTAAGCATGAAAGTTCGTGCCCCAATAGTGTCAGTTGCGGAATGTAGCTCCATAGAGATTGTCCCAATGAATACAAGAGTATGAGTCTTGATATTTGATCGTTGATATCATTCGAGAGTTCAGCATGTGATATTAGCACTTGATCAAGTTAACCCAAACCAAGTGATAGCAGTTGATCGCAGAATGAAACAAGTGACTTTGTGAACACCGATGGTGCTTGAAGTGACTTTATCGATTTAGAGGCTCAACCACCTTCCTCTAATGTGATATCACCTACTCATCGCGAACAATGGTTCGAAAGGGGTGAAGCCTACTGTTTAGTGGATAGATACAAAAAGGGCATAGTCTAGCCTATTAGACATCCCTACAAGCCAGATTATCCCACGTGTTTCTGGGATGTCGATTGCTCACAGAGAGAAATTGAGCTTGCAATTGATGTTGTTTAGTAGCCACTCCCAGATCCATTACAATCAGACGAATGCCCCGTGCCGGGAGTTAAGAATTAAAGTTTTAGTTGCAAGAATTCTGAGATAAAGGATTTATTAGTCCAAGTGTATCACCATGGGGAGCTCCCAAAGGTTTCTTTGCTATGAAAGATGGCACGCTTGGTCAGGCGTTGATTATGCAATGAACAAGATGACGCTGAAGAACAACTATCCGTTACCCAGGATTACACTGCTCACCCAATCGAGCGTGCGTTTTTCTTCAAGATCGACTTACAACCGGTGCATCATGAATTGAGGATGCGCTATACGCATGGTACTTCACATCTCAACACCTGGGACAGACATTACAGTCCCTTGTGTTGTTCAGTTGATAAATGCACCGCTGGCTTTCACAGACTTAATTTAATCGTGTTTTCCGACCGTATGCAGATCAGCCTATCGCGGGTGTTTATGTGACGCCATCCTTGTGGTATTCAAAGGACTGGAAGATCATGATACGCACTTCTCGTAGTGCTAGAAACCTGAGAAAGGAAAGGTTATAAGGAAAATTGAGAAAATAAATTTTGTCAGAAGTGTCCTTTCGACACATTACTCCATAGTTGAACCCGAGTGGATCCAAGGAAGAGCAGGTGATTATCAACAAACCACCGAGAAATGTCATGGCGCGTATTTCCTCGATCGCGGTGCGTTACCATGCTGTACGCCTGCGGCGGGAGCCACGATCGCTACCAATGACAAGATTGCCTCCAAAAAGAATGTGAGATTCGAGTGGGAGTGAAAAGTGTCAAGCTAGCTTTGAAAAGTTGAAAGCACTTAAACCTGAGCACCGCTTCACGGGAAGTCGATCTACTAAGAAATGTCATTGATTTTTGAAGTGATGCTTCACCTAAATGGACTGGATGTCCTTATGCAAAAAGGGTAAAGTGGTAGCCACGCTTACACGGGTCGATGAAAAGAACTACCCTACTTACGATTCGAATTAATAGCCGCTATTGTGTTCGTGATTAAAATATGGAGACACTATCTTTATGGAGAAAAGTGTTTCATCTACATCGATCACAAAAGTTCCTTGGGCGATTGCCTCTCGCAAAGAGCAGCTTAATCCTCGGTGACAACGACGGATGGAATTGACCAAGATTATGATTGTGTGATCAACTATCATCTCGGGAAAGGCCAATGTAAAGAGCAGATGCTCCGGAAAGTAAAGTCAGATAAACGCATTCGGCGCTGAATGCCTTCATTTGTCATTATCAAATGACGATGCAATAGTAGCTTTTAATTAGTAAACCACTATTAACCAAGTGCGAGGCACAAAAGAATGATGAGGATCCACACGTAATCAGGAATCAGAGTTGAGAGGAGAATGAAACTAAATTTACAATGAACGAGGATGGAATTCAGACATAGAGATCGTGCTTGTACCTAATGATGATAGATCAAGAAATCCATACTTGAAGACACACATAGGGGATCCTTTGCTATGCATCCCTGGTAACACAAAAATGTATTAGGATTTAAAGACTTCATATTGGTGGTCTAAAATGAAAAGAGATGTATTGGAATTTGTGACCAAGTGTATGGTGTGTCAGAAAGTGAAGGCAGAACATCAAGTTCCTTCAGGATTATTGCAACCTATTAAAATACTTGAGTGGAAATGGGACCGAATCACTATGAATTTTGTGGGTCATTAATATCGACAGGAAGAAAGCATACTCCGCCTGGGTCGGGTAGACCGACGACTGTCGCCTCACTTCCTACCAAGAGAACAACTATCTACCATAAGTCGCAGAGTTGTACATAAGTGAAATAGCCTGACACATAGATTCCCAATATCCATCATTTCATATAGAGATCCAAGGTTCGCCTCGAGATTTTTGGGAAAATTGCAAAAGGCTTTAGGCACTCGACTGAATTTCAACACAGCGTTGCACCCACATATGGATGGACAATTAGAGAGAGGGATCCAAGTGTTGGAAGATATGCTAAGAAGTTGTGTGATCGACTATGAGGGTAGTCAGATGTGCACATTCCCCAAGTAATTGGTATAACAATAACTTCCAAATAGCATCGAATGGCGCCCATGAGGCTCTTTACTAAGAAATGCATAACACCATTATGTTTGACCAAGTTAAGCGAGAAGAAAGTGATTGGCCTCAATTTGATTCAAGAAACCAAAGAAAAGGTGAAAATAATTAGAGAAAAGTTGAAAGTGGCCACGGATAGGCAAAATCATAATGACATGAAAAGAAAGGACATTCATATGATATCACAGAGCATTTTCAAGGTATCGCCTTGGAAAGTAATGAGATTGGGAAAATGGCAAGTCAGCCTTAGGTTTATCGGGTCATTTGAGGTGATCGGGGCTGAATCCAATGGCATACAAATTAGCTTTACCTTCAGAATCGAAAGATCCATAATGTATCTGCATGCATCAATGCTATGAGGTACAAAATGTGTTCCATCACACGAGTCTCTTCGTAGAAAATTGAGCTTAGACCTGATTTGGATATATGAGAAGAGCTTTGAGATCTCAGCTTCGAGAAGTGCAAGAATCGGTGGGAAATGCTTTCTAATTCCGCGAATAAAGTACGCGAGAAACCACAAGACCAAGGAGCTATATGGGAAAGTGAAGCAAACGATGTGGGCAACAATATCCGCAATCGTTCGTACTGGCTGTAATTTCGAGGACAAAATTTTCTTAAGTAGGGGAGAGTTGTAACGCCCTAAAAATACTCTAGTATTTTTTATAATATTTTTGTTATGTGTTTAGGGTATAAAATCGAGCAACCAGTGGGATTTCCGCATTGTTAAATGATCATATGTTAAATGTTAAATGTTAAATGATAAATGATTGATTATGATTCAATTAATGAACCTCGAATTTACCCATGCTAAGAGAGCAAATGGGAAAAAATTATTTCAAAACGGGGACTCATGGTCATTTATGATAAAGAAAATATGTTTAAGTGTGAATAGTGAGAATTGAAGTGCGAGAAAGTATATGGGTTATATGGAAAATTGGGAGAACTTAACTCAAAAATGGGTTTTAGAGCCAAACATGGCCTTATGATGTTAAGTGACTTAAGACCACATTTGTCTATCGAATGCCATTTGTACAAAACGATTCGAGAGATCGAGAGGTTAGGGTTTCGAGTGAAGATCAAGAGATCGTGAACTTGCTCTTCAAAAAGATCTACAAGAAAGTTCGGCGATGGAAGCCAAAGAAGTTTCAAGAGATTCAAAATAAGAACACAAACCCTAAATCCTTTCTTGTGTTTGATTAAGGGAAAAACCCTAACCTTATGTAAAGGTGATTTTGATTGGTTGTAGATCAGTTTTGTGGTTGTGTTGGGTTGAGTTTTGAAGTGTATCATTGGTTGGTATTGGTTTGGATTGGTTTTGAGGAATGTTTGTAAAAAGAAAAATGTTGGATTTTTAAAATAATTGTTGTCAAACATTTGTCAAAACCCCTGTTCTTGTTTTGACTATAGGTTAAGTTATAATCATCCAAATGAAGTGATTCTAATTGGTAAAGAACCATAATATCTAGAGCTAAAAATTTATAAAAGGGATCAGGAGAAAATTGTAGCTCTAAGGCCTCGAATATGGGTTTAAAAGTGAGTTTCAAATTACTTCCGGAATGCCTGCTTTGGGTAGTTGTGGTGTTTTAGCTATAAGTTGAGCTCTTACTAGTCCAAATTGAGTGGATTCAAAATTATAGTAAACTGTAATTTAGGGAAAAGTTACTTGAAGGAAGGGTATGTAATTTGTAACCTAAAGTGCCCAAATCACAACAGCTATAAAAGTATTCTGCTTGCAAATTAGAGTACTAGATGTAAAATGCACAACTTGAGTTTTGTGATCCAAATCGATGATTCCACTGAGAAGAAACATCAGAACCACATGCCTCCAAATGAGTGAAGAACTCATTACCAATTTATAGATTTAAGACTTTAAATCGAAATAAACAAGAAAAGTGATCCAGCTGAGTCAAGTATTATCTACTAGTTTGGCATTAAAATGTCGAATTTCGAGTTTAGGTGGGATCCAAATGAGATGATTCCAATTCCTAATTAAAAACATGTAGATATCATTTTCAAGAGGCACGTAGAAAAATATGGCCCATGTGTCCCATAAAATTTTTCAAGTGAAAGGAGACGTAGACATCAACCCTAACTAAAAATCCCAAAATGCACAACTCGATTTTATTTCTCGCTGTTGTTTAATTGTGACAGACGGTGATGGATTGTGTGGTCAGACAGGAAGCTCGACCCAAGAATCCGGATTCCGAGGATGTGAATTGAAGGAGCGACAACCTTGGGTTTGTTCTTCAATCTCTCTCTTATTCTTAAATTTCAGAAAGTTTGACCAAGTACTTCTTTCATTGTTTCAAAATTGATCGGGAAATACTATGAAGTATTGAAATGATTTATGATAAATTGCATATTGATTTATTTTAAATTAATTCAGACAACTGATTAGAAATAAATTCGTATATGAAAATTCAGACAGTTAATAAAAATAAATTATTGTATCTAAATGTATTTACACTATTGTAAATTGTATTGAATGATTCAAGACCCTTAAAAAGAATGTTAACCGTTAAATTCGAAGTTAAGGATAGATCGTTATACCAATAAGGGCAAATTAAAGCAAGATCGAGCCGAATGTAATGAAGTGTCACCCGATCCAGAACACGGACAAAGATCTGTGAGTGTTCACTAAATTGATTTTTAATAACCACCAAAGAACCCAACAAGGATCAGATTGCGGTTATAAAACTGCTTCTATATCACCTACCGCATTCCAAAGGACCGTGCCAATGATTCGTTATCTTGCGCATGTAAAGATAAAGTTTAAATTCTAAGGACAAAATGATAATAAGATTGAAAAGTGCATAATTTATGATTTGAATGATTTAAAGGTGAAGTATGGAAATTTATAACTTGAAATGACCAATGAATTGAAATTGAATGTAAATGAAATAAGAATAAATATATATATATATATATATATATATATATATATATATATATATATATATATATGTGTGTGTGTGTGTGTGTGTGTGTGTATCAGATCAGATCGTCATCGGGAAAATGTACAAAAGCATTATTGTTTTATAAATATCGCATGAATTCGATTTAAATCGAATGAAAGAGAGAATTGTGATAGAACCACTAAGCATGAAATGCTTAGCGCTGTTTTTTTCATCGCTACAGGTATCGAGTGAACAGTAAGCAGGATAAAGACCGTAGGATTTAGAGAGTCAACGCAAAGTTTCGCTGTCGGCGCAAAGATTCGACCATGCATTCATGAAATGGATTCACCATTTTGTATAAACTATGATTTTATTTTTAAAATGTTTAGATATTGAAAACTCGACATATATTTTGTAAATGATCCAGATTTAAAAGGGCATATAATGCCATATCAGATAAATGTGGGATTTAGTCCCCAAATGATGGGCCTACCACAAATGTTTTCGATGCATATTATTATATATCTCTACAAGATAAAAAAGTATTTATTCGTAATTTAGCTACTGACTCTACAATTATTTTGGTATCGTATACAAGTAGCATGTAGCCATGGTAATAATAAAACGTATTTGTATTCCTCAGGTTCTCAGGTTTGAATATATCTTAAAAGTAAAAGTATCAAGTAAAGCAATGGACGCTACATTGGAACAATGACCTACAGAAGCCACGCTTCTCTAAGACGTCCACCCGAGCATGAATTCCCTATGTCATGGGTGGGAGCCATGTCCGATCACAGCGATAGCCTGTAAAAAAGAGATGTTAGAAGAAAATCGCAACGCAAAACTCACGATCATGTACTAAAATCCAAAACACACCAGCTCAGCCGACTCTTTAAAATTGTGGTTGAGGATGAGCATCCCATCTTCGGCTACTCGTTGAAAGGACTTCCTATCCAAATAGTCGAGGAAGGAACAGAGCAGACTCTCAACACTGAGTTTCAATGACAAATTACCTTCCGTAGGAAGAGTGAGGTGGTGAGGCCGCATTCGAGGGGAAACTCCAAAGCCACCAACATCTGAGGCTCATTCTGGGAGTCCTGAAGAATATTTCATGTGCTCTTCGAGCCCCTTCATTCAAAGCCACGCTTTAGATGCTTTCCATCAGATGCCCTAGAGCCAGGGGTAGTTTCCCCTTGAGCACTCATTTCTCCGCTGGCAGATCTGCAGACGACAAATCCAAGAATATGCCCAGATGCGATATCGTCAGCTCTCCCTTCAACTGCTGCGGGCGGTTCGGGGACTCCACCCTAATCCACAAAGCCCTCTAACCCCGCACCGACAGCTATGATATTACCTTTCTTTTTCTTCTTCTTCTTCACCGCCTGGGGGGCAGGCTAAGAATCTTGTTCGTCTAAAGGCGATGGGTCGAGCAAAGGAAAGTGCTTGAAGTTTCTGAAAGTGTAGCCTTACTGGGAGGCCTCAAATACTCTAACTTGAGGAAACTGGCCCAGATCACCTAAGGCCTGCAAGGACAAAATGTTCACCCCTCGATGAGTCTTCCTCCGCAAAGAAGCTGGACATCGGGAACCATGTGGGTCTAAACTTAGCCAGCGCCAGCTCTCTAAGTCTTTCATCGACAAGAGGGAGAGCCTTGATTGTGCTCCACCTCCGTAACCTCAGCAACATTATCCGACACGCCTCCAAACCCGGCCTTCTCGACCAACCAATTGTCGCCTCACCGCTACCTACAAAATCCAAAGAAAATGAGCATGTCAAAGTGTGGAAAATCTAGATAAGAACAAGCCCCATCAAGATGAGACAAACCTGGAAGTGTGAGCAACTGGTTCAGGTTAAATAGGAGCCTAAGAGAGCCTAGCATCTCGTACCATGAACCTTTCACCAAAACAACCCCTTTCACCTTAGTTTTAGTGAGCCAGGAGCCCGACATACTGTTTTGGCCAGTGGGCCGAAACAGATAGAATAACCCCCAATCCCAAGCTTCCAGTTCATAACAAACAAACCTCAACCTAAGTGAGATATCCAACTGATGAGGAAGTTCAAAGACACCGCAACCCATCAAGATCCGAAAGATGTTCCTGATAAATGAGCGTGGAAGTGCCTGGGCAAGTGAAGTGCATGAACCGCTTCACCAACCAATAGACTGGGAAGCTGGCGTCTACAAAGAACTGCCTTTGTTTAAGTGGCATGGTGTTATCTACCCTCATACAATCGAGACGCCATTGTTCGACAACTTGTAATTAACGTCACCGTGAAACTTCAATACAAAAGGATCTTAACTCCTACAGCATAGCATCACTGTGTCAGCCATCAGGCGATTCATGGGGGGTCCCCTTCCTACGCCCAGCTTGACTGGTGGAAATCTCTTCTTGACCTCTAGCCAAACTACATGAAAACAAACAAAAAAACTGGATCAAATTGAGGACCTTAAAGCAGCCGAAAGCTGGCCAAAACTCCTGAGAGATAAAAGAAACTCTTTCGAGGCTCGACAACCCACAAACACAAAGAACCTCGAACTAAGAAGCTTTCTTAGTGACCTAATGAAATGACCTGAAACTAGAATATCCAAGAAACAAATTATAACTTCGCACTGTAACCCCACCGATTTAACTATGGACGACTTCTAAAAGAGGCAAAACTTAAGACACCTCAGGTAGAAAGATGTAAACACAAAAATGTGCAACGGAGGCAATGCGAACGAAGTTTGTAAAAACTCACCGGAAAATTGAAGGATGTCAGACGGGTTCGGCGATCACTAAGCAATAGTCACTATATGTTACAGAGAAAAGAAATCGCAATGCTTAAATACTTAGAATGTTGATTAGCCGCCAAAAGTGCTATTAACCCTATTTCATTATAGGTTTTGAGTGCTTTATGTACTAATCATGCTAATTAACCCGATGGTACATTAAGGTCCCTACTATTTTTAATGACTTACATTTTGTGGGCAAATTTTGTAGTTTTTGCGAAATAATTATGCCAAAATTGTCGAAGCCGATCCATACTAAGAATTCAAGTCAACCCAATATTGTAGATCAAAGATCGGCAGCAGAGAAATGTTAAGAAAATACCACCGCAGTGAAAGCTCTCGCGAAGCACCGCTCCTGCAACTCCAAAGACTGCTCGCTACCCGTTCGCTTTCACGCTACACCCCGTTTGGCTGGGCTGGGTTTTTTCCATTTTACCCTGTAATAACCTTCCGATTTTGGTTTTTTTGGTAATCTCCTTACACCGAGCATCTAGTATAAGTCTCGCTCAGGCCAAATCAACAGATCAATTTCTAGATATACAAGAAGCTGGAGGCGCTTTCCCCCAGCCTTTCCTTTTCTTCCTTTTCTTTCCATTGCGCACCATTAAACACCCTCCGAGGATGACAACCTCGAGGATGTTCCGCTTATACCTCTTCCTCCAAAGAGACTACTGCTGGCTAGGTGGAGGCAACTCACTCTGCCCCCCTGTGCTTAACGCACATTTATGGTTGCTCAGGTTCCCGCTTCTCACCAGTTAAAATCTCTTGCTATGCTCTCTTAATGTGTGTATTCGCAAGCTGGGTTCATTGGATACTTCACTAGATCCATTGAGGCCCAAGGTTGTCTCCCTGCAGTTATCGGGAGTAGGGTTTGTAGATGTGTTTTCACTATTAGGGGACATTATGCCCATTTCTAAATGCTATGTTTCAAAAAGGTGGGAAAATCATGTGGTTTAGTTTTTTAGCCAATGGGCATCCTGGTCTAGGAAATGACTATATGTCATCCTCCCCAACCTCGAGGAAAAAATACCCGGGACATGTGGTTACCTTAAACCCTAAACCAAAGGGCCTAACACTCAAGGGTCTCATTTTACATTTTTTTTCTGTTTAGTTTCACTAAGAACACCAAACCCCCTCGTTTTTACCAAACCTAAAAATCCAAATTTAATTCACCACTTTTGCCTTCACTGTTAGTCATTTGTACGAAGAAAACCCATCCCTGTGTTCGACCCTAGGACTACTATACTCAGAGCTTTGACTACCATGTTAGAGGAACTTAGGATATAAATTTTGTTTATTCCGATCACCCTTACCGTGGCAATGACCAAATGGCGCCAGCCGGGATGGTGCCTAAGTGCGAATGATGACTTTGTTGAACACTTGTGATCCCTAATACAAGTTCTCGTGAATTTTTTCTTTTATCGCTTTCAACGCGCTTTTTTTTTTTTTAGTTCACTAATTATGTAAAAATAAAAATAAAAAAAGCCGCTGCAGGACTGGGTCGTCTGTCGCAGAATCCATTTCGCGATGTAATTCTAAAGCAAATACAAGATGTGTTCATGGGAAAATTGAGAGAAAATGGAACCCCCACATGAAGAGTAATACACCGTGGAGGGTAACCCTAGAGCTTATATGACAACGAGGGATTACATGAACTTCCATGGCAAGGGGCAACAACCCAGAGAGAATCCAAACCCCAGTCTATGAGAGAATATAGAGACCAATGGATGGGTACACCTCCTACAAAGGTTAGCCCCAACTTTGCACCTCCTTCACATCCACAATATGCCTCTGTCTCGCCTCAACCACCACACCTAATCTCCCCAATCGGGAAAGCGAATTCTAGACCTCTACCAAAATGGTGGGTGATGTCGCGGGCAAACAAAAGGAATTCAATGCCCAATTGAGTGAAAAAATCCATAATGAGGAGAATTCCCCGACCAAAAAAGATTAGATGGGCTGAAATACAATGATTTTGAGTATGACTGGGACAACCTCGTAAAGTTTCCATCAAGATCTAATCGATCGCAGCTGTTGTCCACTGCAGGATTTAGTGCTCGATCAAACAATTTTCAGCGCAGCAAGTTCAACCAGCAAATTTCAGAGGAATCCTCATTGGAAATGGAATCACAGGTTTCGAGGAACCGCAGATGCCCCGACCCAGTGTTAAGTTTTGGCCTCGAAAAGATGTAACATATCAAGGTCTTGATAATCGAAGAGGGCAGCGGAGACAAGCAGGAAAGACCACAAAAGCTACTCCCTTCAACCACCCCTTAAATCGAACCTCCCATCACACTACCCAAGCTAACCAAACCCACCGCCATATTGCCCTTGCCCCAAAGAGACAACCAAATAATCCCTAAAGCACTCACCAAAAGTCCAACCCATCACCGCCATTCTACAAAACTCAAGAAGCTAAAGGGCTATCAAGCCATGTTATCGCGACTACATCGAAAAATGGCAGCACATACATACCGCGTGGGCACGCTGGTTGGTTCGGTATGTCTTGCCCGGTTTGGAGCAACTAACCCCCATTTGCCCACTCCCTCCCCCTCCCCCCTCCCAATTCGCTTTAATCTCCAGCGCTGAAATTGTCTATTCAAGGTTGATCTTATTTCTTGATTCTCTTCATTTTCTTTATTCATCTCCAATTTTTAAGAACTAGTTTTAGAATTATTCTAATTCCTTTCGCTCTTTAACTTTTCGCACCACTTTTGCGCTTTGCGGGCAAATCTCAAGCCGGATTGAAAAATCGCCAGCATTGTAGCGTTGAATTTTTCGCAATTATAGCGAAAATTTCTCGTTGCACTTCTAAATAAATGCGGTAAATTTTCGCTTATATGGAATTTTCGCTGTACTTAGCTTAAATTTCACAGCCTTAGCGAAAACTCTGTGAGACAATAAATCAAGAATTTCGCTTAGAACAATGAGTCTTCATACCTAGCTGAATTCAAAGTAAATCAGATCCACTACAGACAAAGTCGCATGTGCTGCCATTTGTTTTTTATTTTATTTTGTTTTTGTTTTTTTATTTTATTATTTTATATTAAAAAAAATTCGTTTGTTTTTTCAGATATATTTTATTCTTTAAAAATTGTTATATTTATTTTTATTTTTATATATATTATTTTATTTTCAAAAAATTTTATTATTATTGTTTATATATATATATATATATATATATATATATATATATATATATATGTATATATATATAAAATTTGGTTTTTTAAAAATTTTAAATTTAAAAAATTGCTTTTATATATATATATATATATATATATATTTATTATTTTGTATTTTATTAGTTTATTTTATTTGATTTTCAAAAAAAAAAATCAAAATCGTAATTCGCTATTGGGACATAGCGAAATTCTCGCAAACGTAGCTTAATCTCGCAAACGTAGCTTAAATGCATAATTTTCGCTAGCTAGCCGGTACCACCAGCTTAGCGAAATTTTCGCGCCCTACGCTTTGACCTCCAATTTTGTTTCGCTCATAACTTTTCATCCGACTCGTTTCTAGCGTTTCTGGTATCGTTGAAAGCTTAGAGAGTGTAGAATTCAAATATGACCAGAAAGAAATATTTGACAATTTTATGAGAGGGTGTAATTTTAAAATGGTCTAACTGTCACTTTTTTCTCTTTTCTTCTCCTAACTTGTTTATTTGAAGCCCAAACTGAGTGAATAACGTGTCGATGGAAAGTCATAAGTCACCTATTCAGCAAATGATCACATCTCATCAAGGAGGGTAACACTTCCTTCTCTGAATTCTTCCAATCCAAACCCCATTTCGACACCTAGATGTTCGGGTCAAAGGCAGTTAGCTAAGGGAAGTGGCTTTTGTATTTATTCTTTTGTTCTATCTTGCGGGAGTTTCCATTTTGTGATGTTTAGTGGCTTGCTGTAGTCCTCTTCTATAAAGTTTTTATACTTTACAATGTTTTTCAAAATTTGGGCCCACAGAACAAAAATTTTCGTGGTTTTGCCTAACTCCGTGGTTTAAAATAGTCATTCAATTCTATCGATGTTAGATTGGTTCCATGCCTAATCGAAAGGGACAATTAATTAACTCATGATTTCGACCTTTTTCTTTCACCTTTACTTAACCACACACCAAGCAATATTAGGTTTCAATGATAGTCGAAAATCGACAAGAACCTCATTTACTTTCAGACAACCCACTCCTAGTTTCATCGACCGCCTTTAATAAAGCTAAGGACCCATGGAAAGAAGGTGCCACAAGGTCTTCTAAAAAAAAAAAAAAAAAAAAAAAAAAGAGAAAAGAAAAAGAAAAGAAAAATAATAAAATTGCAACACTTTGTCTTGAAAACCCGAGCACTGGTCCTAGGGTATACGGCTAAAGCCTTTTAAAGCCCTGCCCTAAACCTCACTCCATTGGGTTCAGACTAAAGGTTCGCTATACGGGCGGACGCTGAGTTTAGCAAGTCAGAAAATGGAGTCCTCAAATCATCTCGAAGTCCCAAGAAACCCGTAGAAGCCATGGGCCGAAAGATCCTATGACTCGTGCCCTAAGCCTTAATCGTCAGGAGTCACTTCCAGAGGATCCTCACATGGACTTTGCAGTGCTCGATTCTCAGCACAAGACCCTACAACGCAAAGAATCGTGGAATAAGAGGCGGTCCCCATCTATTTAGGGTCAAGCTAGCATGCTATCGTGGTTGTAGCCAGTTGGGGAGAGGCTTCGACAAATATTTTATCGCTGCGAAAGCCAATCAACAAACACTTAGATTTTGTGGAAGTTTCGTCGAAAATATCGAGAAGGGAAGCCTTCTTCTGACACTCCACCAGATGGCATTCATTCTCATGCGATAGTTATCGACACCCGCTTTGATGATTCTTACTGTGGAAGTTGCATTACCATTCACAACCTTTTGAAATATACTGTGAACATTATTTTGTTATCAAGTAGAAGGCTCTTTCTTTTCTTTCTTTCTTTCATCGCTTGGCTGACTAGCAATGTGTAGGTCGGGGTGTGATTAGTGCCCAAAAAGGCTATTTCAACCCTATTTATTATAGGTTTTGAGTGCTTTTGTACTAATCATGCTAATTAACCCGATTTGCACATTAAGGTCCTACTATTTTAATGATCGTATTTTGTGGCAATTTGCAATTTTTGCAGCCAATATGCTAAAATTGTCGAGTCGATCCAAGCACGAAGAATTCAAGTCAAACTCAATATCGCAGATCAAAGATCGAAGGAGCAAAGAGAAAATGTTAAGAAAATACCACCGCAGAGTTTCTCCCGCGAGCATTGCTCCTACCCAAAGATCGTTTCCTCCCGCTACCCGCTCGCCACGCTACACTCGCTTGCTGCTTTTGGTTTTTTTTCCATTTTACTCCCTATAATAACTCCGATTTTGGTTTTTTTGTATCCTCCTCTTACACTGAGCATCTATATAAGTCTCCAGCCAGACAAACCATCGTACTGAATTTTATGTACAAAGAAGTTTTAGAGGCGCTTCGCAGCCTTCCTTTCCTTTCTTTCCTTTCTTCCATTTTCTGGCCGGCTAAACACCTCCGAGGGACGCAACTCAGAGGATGTTCGCTTAGACCTCTTCCTCCTCAAGAGGACTACCGTTGGCTAAGGTGTGGAGGTAACTCACTTGCCTCTGCTTTTAACGCACGATTTATGGCTGTTCAGGTTCCCGCTTCACTTAGTTAAAATCTCAAGCATGCTCTCTTTAATGTGTATTTGCAAGCTTTTCGGGGTTCATCGGATACTTCACTAGATCCATCGAGGCTTAGTTAGCTTGCTCGCTGGGCTATCAGAGTAGGGTTTGTAGATGTGTTTTCACCGTTAGTGATATTTATGCCCATTTAAATGCTATGTTTCAAAAGGAAAATCATGGGTTTAGTTTTTAAAGCTAATAAAGATCCTGGGTCGAAATGACTATATGTCATCCTCCCCAACTAGAGGAAAAATAATTTTATTACGTGGGTTACTTAAACCCCAACCAGCGGCCTAACACTTCTGGGGTGGGTCTCTATTTTACATTTTTTTTTTCTTGTTTTAGTTTCAGTCAGTGAACATCCAAAACTCCCCTGTTTTTACCAAACCTTAAAAATCCAAATTTAATTCACCAATTTTTTGCCTTCACTGTTAGTCATTTGTACGAAGAAAACCCATCCCTGTGTTCGACCCTAGACCACTATACTGCAGTGAGCTTGACTACGCAAAGAGAGGAACTTAGGATATAAATTTTGTCGATTCGATCACCCTGCACGTGGCAATTGAATCAAATAGTGCAGGCAGCATTCCTGTGAGCTCAACCCCCAGCATGTGGATGAAACATCAATAAGCCAAAGAATGTGCCATCAAAACATCATCGTGGTATACGGGAAATGTGCACGCCATTGCTTTAGACCAAACGTGCTTCACCTTCCGACGCGTTCAATGTACACATTAATTTTCTAGCCCTTTCCACTTCCACACACTCAGGTTTAAACACAAGATTTTCCCGATCAAAAGAAAAATTCCAAATGAGGAAAAGGGGGGCATCAAGTGAGTACTACTTGCTTAGAATTAACCGCCAACGGGCCCATAGCCAATTCAACCCAAGGCCCGCCTGGCCCACGATGTGAAACGACCTAAGCCCACCTATCTTATCAAAACCGAAGGGTGCTACCTAGAAGGGAGAATCCAAAATCACGTATGTGAGAGCTGGGCGCTTCCAGAGGCTGTACCTCAAAGGCGCGGTGCCCATCTGCAGTTTTAAGTCCCCACTCTACCATCCTCGTATATGGCAAGTTCACGGATAGTCGGATAAAGGCGAGAAATACGCAAAGGATATTTATCTACAAATTTCTTAGTTTCCTAATGTCTTACTTCTCGAAAACATTAAACCCTGATAAGGAAGAACCGAAGAATTAGTCCTTGATAAGGAAGGAGAGATTTTATCACTAAAATTACAAGATTTTCTTTCCTAAAAGCAAGGAGAGTTTTGTGTATAAATCATGAAACTCTCTAATTATGAAAAGGTAAAGTTAATCTAACCGAGTACTTTTCTTCTTCTCTTCCTCCATATTTTCGCTAACTTAATCAGAGAGGCGCCACCCACCATCGCTGGGACGTCCTTTCAGAGGTTTACATTACGTCATGGATGCTCAGGTTCAAACGACAAGGAAACAAATAATTTCATTTCAGATGACCTCAATTTAAGAATCCATGGTGCAGACACCATTGTCGCAAACCAACATGTTAAATATGGGGAGACCACGTCTCAAATTTGGGAGCTTGAACAGGTTTCTTCACCCAGAAGTTCCAAGAATCGATATATGGGGATATGGTACAAGAAAGTGAGTGTTCAGACAGTGGTATGGGTTGCAAACAGAGAGATCCCACTCACTGATTCATCGGGAGTTTTAAAGGTCACCTCCTAAGGAATTCTTCTCATTCTCAATGTTACTAATAGCATTATCTAGTCTTCCAATTCAAATCCATCACTACCTGCTCATAATCCAAATCTTCAGTTATTAGATTCTGGAAATCAGATAATCAAGAATGGGAATTACAACAACCCAGAAAACTTCCTGTGGTGGAGCTTTGATGATCTAGGCAACACTCTTCTACCAGGCATGAGGCTAGGTAGAGACAAAGTAACAGGCCGGGAAAAATATTTGTCGTCTTGGAAAAGCCCTGATGATCCATCTAAAGGTAATTTTACATATTGGCTTGATGTTGATGGACATCCACAACTACTTGTTAGGAATGGGTTGGCTGTAAAGTTTAGCTCTAGACTATGGAATGGTGTTCAATTCAATGGACTTCTAAAAGATGTAAACCCAAATCCGGTTTATACATATACCATGGTTTTTAATGAAAATGAGACATATGGTTCTGAAAGCTTTTAATAGAAAAATTATCAGGCGGATTTGTCAATTCACAAGGGCCAAGAATGCATTTCATATGGATTCGACCGCGAATGGAAACTTTACCCGCTAATACACTGGATGATCGTACAATTGCTGTTATCTCGACCGTCTAAACCCCGCACAAGGGCGCATCAAACCCGCAAAGAGCGAGGCGGCTTACTGGTGGGCCTACCGGCCTCTTGATAATGTCAACTAAATACGGAGTACAAGAAGAAGAGTGCAGACGTGCAGTCGAATTACTACCTTCCTCGTGGGTCTTTCTAATTTATACAGACAAACCTCTCCTCGTCAGAAAGAAAATCTCGCATTTTAGTGATAAAAGCCTCCTTCCTTTATCATGACTAATTCTTCCGTGATCATGGATTAAATGCCGAAGTAAGACACAGGAAACTAAGAAATTTGCGGATAAATATCCTTTGCATATTTCTTGCCTTTATCCATTTATCCATAATGAACTTGTCATATGCGGCGATCGACCGACCAGGACTTAAAATTCTGCATCGCCACCCGTCGCCTCTAAGAAGACGCCTGCCTCATGACACGGATTTCGATTCTCCCGTCTGCTACTGCCGCTACACGATGTGGGCCAGCCGCTCATTGAAGGCCGCCGGCTCAATAACGGCCCCGCCCATAATAAAGACCGTGGTACTACAATGCCCCCCATTTTCTTCTCTACCGGAATCTTTTTCTTTTTTCAAGTAAGGAAAAATACTGTATTTTAGACCTCGAAAAGTAGATTCGAAAGGGTCGGAAAATTAATGCGTATATTGGAACGTCTAAGGTGAAGCGCGCTTGATCACAGTTGTGGGCGTACAAAGTATTATTTCCCATATGTCTCAGAAATTATGATGTTTTGACTAAGACATTTAATGCGCCTATTGATGTTTCATCCCTATCTATAGGGGTTAAGCTCCGAATGCTGCCTCTTTTACTATTTCACAAAGCCTTTCGCCTACTAGAGTTTTTTTTCTCTTGTGCTTCTGCAAACCGTTGCTTCAAAGTGATCATCAAAGCCCCATCGACATCCTTCAATTTTCTGGTGAGTTTTTACAAACTTCGTTTGCATTGCCTCCGTTACGATTTTTGTGTCTCTGTTTTTGGGGTGTCTTAGAAAGTTTTTGCCTTTTTTGCGGTCTGTCCATCGTTCATTAGTAGGGTTCTGGTGGCAAAACTATAGGCGGTTTCTAGGATATTCCTAGGTTCGGGGTCATTCCATTAGGTCCCGTAAAACTTCTTGGTTCGAGGTTCTTTGGCTATTTGTGGGTTGTCAAACCTCCAAAGGGGATTTCTTTTATCTCTCCAAGGTTTTGACGCCTTCACTGCTTTAAGGTCCTCAATTTGATCCTGTTTTTTTTTTTTTTTTGCTTGTAGTATGGCGAGAGGTCAAGAAGAGACTTCCACTAGTCGTCGGCGAGAGGGGGACCTCGAATCGCCCATAGCAAGTGCCCTAGTCATAAGCATGTTTGTAGAGGAGTTAAGATCCTTTTGTCAAGTCCCTGCTAACATTAGTCTAGAGTTGTCAGACGGAGCGGCTGTCTGATTAGTACCCAAAAAGTGCTATTTTGAGTCCTATTTAAGATAGGTTTTGAGTGCTTTTTGCGTACTAATCATATTAATTAAGCCGATTGACATGTGGAGGTTCGTTTAGCACTACTGATTTTGTTTTCGGTGGTCATTTTTGGCAATTTTACTGTGTTCGGGGAACCTCAAATTTCATTTCAAGCTTGGTCAGACGGCCGATGAGTGCGACCTCGCCGATCATCAAGCCGATGAAGAAATGTCAAGTGAAACTGAAGAAATGGAGGCTAAATTGATGCAAAAGGCAATGCAGGGAATGCAGGATTTTCGCTATGGCATAGCGAAAATTTCGCAAGGATTGCGAAAATTTCGCAACCATAGTGAAAATTTCGCAATCCCTACCAAATTTCGCCATGTAATCTGCCGCTATGATAATAAATTTTCGCTTATATAGCAAAAATTTCAAGTAAGGATTGCTAAAATTCGCAGAACCATAGCGAAAATTTCGTAATCCCTACAAAATTCCTCGCTATGCACGCCGCTATCATAGTGAAAATTATCGCGCATACTAAAATTTCACTTCGCTTATGTTCATATTTTCGCTTATGATAGCTAAATTCACTATGGCTACTAAATTGGCTGCCCTTCCGATTTGATCCAAACCCACCTGCCAGGTAATCCCATTTGGCCTAATGTAATCAATATATATTTTTGGTATTTGGTATTTCACACTTCAGATGGCTATATAAGCCACCTATGACAATTTGTAACCCTAACTTTCATTAAAGCTTTCATTCACGCAGCTTTTGTTTTAGGTTTACAGTTTTCTCTCTTCTCTCTCTTCTTTTCTTCTCATTTTTCGTCGCTAAACACCCCTTTGGAGGATGACAACTCAAGGATGTTTGGCTGCTTCTCAAAGCCTTGAAGAGGGAGGGTTGTTAGGTTGGTTACTGTGGTTTGCAAGTGGTCCTTAGTTTTAAATGAAACAGCATCGTGATTTATTGTTCCAAACTTTCCAAACTAGGTTTAATGCTACTTAATGTGTTTCTTTCGTCAATACTTGTCATGCTTGGTGGTTCGCATTCTTAATGGTAGATACACTGACATTCTTAGATTCCATTTACGCAGCCACTAAAATTAGGTTAAATGGTGCATTCTTTCAAACCGCCGAACATTAAAATGCTCAAGTGAAGTGTTTTGGCTCAAATAGAAGTGTTTTTAAGGGTTGGTTTTAAAGCCAAACAAAGATCCTGGCTTTGGCAATGACTATATGTCATTTGCCCTAATGCGAGGAAATAACCCGAGGACACCTATATAACCCCATTTTATCAAGCTAGCGACCCAAGCCTTCAAGGTCTCCCTCTCACACCTCATTTCAAGCTGTTTCAGTTACCCTAGTGACCCCAACACCCACACTTTTTAATGCACATCCAAAAATCCAAAAGAAAGCCTCACCATTTTGAACCATGATACAAATCATTTGTAGGATGAAAACCCATCCCCGTGTTCGACCCTAGACCACTATACTGCAGTAGCTTGACTACGGTAGTAGGAGGAAAATAGGAAACAAATTTTGTTGATCCCGGATCACCCTACCGTGGCACGAATCACTGTCTCAACTATAGGAGGGGCAGATAACGCTGTCCACTTCACCTAAGAGCAATTTTCTGCCGGACTTTGCTTCCCCATCTGGTCGTTGGTGAAGTAGTTCCTGCACATCACCCGGGCACCACCTGCACTCATTCATCTGAACGATTTTCGGATCTTGATGGGTTGTAGTGTGTTGAACTTCCTCTACCAGTTGGATATCTCACTGGTTGAGGTTTCTTTTATTTACACTTTGAAGCTTGGGATTGGGGGTCGGTTATCTATGTCCGCCCATAGCCCTCGGTTGTAATTTGTAACCGGGCTCCCCGACTCCCCTAAAACTGAGGCGAAAGGGGTTGTTTTGTTGAAAGGTCCATGGTATAAGACGCTATGCTCTCTTGGGCTGTGACGCCCCAACCTGGCACCATGTGTTAGGAAAGGGTGTCACAAATCTGAGAACTATAAACCTGTTAACTTATATAATTCTAAACAATTATCTTGAAAATATAAACTTCTAACTTAACCTCGGTGCCTTTGAAGCATCAATCCTAGCTAGGGGCCTTTTGTTCAAAGAATTACAAAAAGTTATATCTCATAAATATGCAAATGGCTTAATTGGCTACACAGTGATATATGTCCAAGTAGACATGCTGGTCCCGTTACAAAAAATTATATTTCATAAATACGCCAAGGACATCATTAGTTATACTGTGGAATATGTCCAAATGGTCTTATAGGGGCCACTACAGGAAAAAGAAGTGTGGCCACATTGGGGCCATTACAAAAAAAAAAGGTGGATGTTCATTTAGTCCTTTAGAGGGACACCTCTACCAGGCTCCTCCACCACCTCTCTACGCCGCTCCTCGACAGCTGCGTCTTCAGAAGATTCCAAGGCAAGGGGACACCGAAGGCCTGCAAAGCACTCTGGAGAAAGAACATTAAGAGAATCGGGTGTACAATCCAGAACCTCTAAAGGGTTTCCACAAATATTGTGTTTGAAAACACAACACCTACAATGCATGAGGAAAAAATGTACCTCCAGCCCACTGACAATCTCTCCATGGCTCCCTATCCTGCCGCCACAAGAACAAAGAGGAAAAGAAGTCGGCCAGGCGTAAGACTTTATGGATATGCAAGACTAGAGTCGCCCATATAGGCAAGTGAAACGTCAACACATGCATTAAATGCCCCAACAAAAAATCATGCACCATAAACAACGATGGGACACGCATGTTACCCATCCAGGCGCATTTCACCTGTCACTTTTCGACACATTTTACACGCACATTAAATTTTCCGACCTTTCCAGCTTCCCACGCTCAAGGTTTGGAAGATAGTACCAAATTGCAAGTACCGTGGTTTTAAAACCCGCTACTTCATTGGCCCGAGGCCCGTTTGGCCCAAGGTGGCACGCACTACGTTAGGCATGCTGGCACCTCCCAAAAGACCATACGGTGAAGCTAGATAAGACCTCCACCCAACAGGTACATAACCGGGATGGTCCATGCCAGGACTAGAGCAACCCTGCCAAGCTCACAACTTAGCATTGATGTCCTAGCACGAACATCCCTACCCAGATAACGAAGAGGGGTTGCGTAATGAAAGGAATCAATCGCCTAAGAAAACTAGAAGTTATAAGAGCGCCAACGACGTTATATGAGAAGTAAAAATAAGCAATAGTCGAAGCAGACAAAAAATTATGTTTTTTGTCTAAGCACCAATAGTGTCCAGAGAGTACACAAATGACGGCGGCCGAATAAGGCCCCTTTACAAAAAAAATTATAATTAAGTAAGACCGAAAAAAAAAAGAGGGACTAGAGTCTGCCATGGTCCTCGACAACAGTGATCTCCTCGGGTTCTTGGGCCACCTCATTCGGAGAAACTTCGGTCGCAATGGCCTCGGTAACCGCTTGGATAGGGGGGCACTTGGGGTTCACAAAGAACTTAGGCGACAGTGGGTCGACGGAGTCCGGCATGCCATCTGGAACCTCCGAAAGATCTTCGCATATGTTGTATTTGAAAACACAACACCCGTACCCATAAGCAAAAATCACCTCTAGCGCCTTCTGATATTCCTCCTTCATAGACTCCTTGTCCTTATCGGCTTGAGACTGGAGGGAAGACATCTCATCATTGACCATCCCAAGCTCTAACAGGAGAGACGTCGAATCAACCTTTAGTCAGGCAACCTCAGAATCAACTTTACACCTAGCTTCTTCTGTTACCGCCCTGGCTTCCTCTGTAGCGGCCAGAGCATCTTTGACCCTAGCCAGGTCACCCTCCAGTTTCGCCCTCGCGTCGCCCGTTGTGACTGTTGCTAACCGGAGCTTCCTCCTTAACATCTTCTCTCTCTTTTTCCACACCCACCATCTTCTTAAAGCCCTCCTTGGTCTTCCGTTCCCAATGTCAAGACTGAGACTAGCCCTTGCCTTGGGACTCCTTAAGGGCGCAGTGCTCAGAGGAGACCGCATTGGCATAAATCCATAACCTCTTGGCATACCCTAGCCTACGACGAAGCTCCCTATGTTGGCGCCCCATGTTCCTGATACCCGTCGCAGCCTGCAAAAAGAGAACAACAGAAGGAAATCATAACATCAAGACAAACAGTCAAACATCAGAGATTCAACCATACCAGTTCGGCAGTTGATTCGCTTCAGGTTCAGGTAGGTGTTCGGAATCAACAAAATTTATAACCTAGGATTCCTACCATCGACGTAGGTGCTATCGTAGTATAAATGCTCTAGGGTCGAATACAGGGGATGGGTGGGGTTTTCTTCGTGAGAGGGGTTACAAAGCAGATTGAAAATGGTGTTTTCTCTCCTTGGATTAAAAGGATGTGTGGAAAACAAAGGTGTGTGAATGGTTGCAAACTCAAATAACTGGCAAAGTTAAAGAGTAATCCTCAAGTCTGGGGCCAATGGATTTAGTGTTCTAAGCTAACCAACATGTACTCTGCCTATCTCTCGCATTCGGGAGCGCATATAGTCATTTCCCCGAATCGGATCTTCTTTTAGCTTTAAAACCTAAACCCCCAAAAGCTTTCCTTTTGGGCAAGATAACATTTCATTAGGGCAAAATGTCCCACGCTTAAACACATCTCAAAACCCTACCCCACGATAACTAAAGTGTGAGACAATTCAACTGAGCCTCACTGGATCTGAGCGAAAGAACCATCAACCTAAAAAAGCTTGCCAAATACACATTAAAAGAGAGTATGCTTAAGAGATTTTAACCCAAGTGAAAAACAGGCATTAAACCCTAAATGCAAACATGCAAAACATGAGAACATGCGCTAAAACCTAAAACAACACCCAAAGGGCCTTCCCTTCAAGGACTGGGAGATTAGCTTCAAGCATCCTCGATTGTCATCATCAAGGGGTGTTTGGCAACCAAGAAAATGCAAGAAAGTAAAGGGGGGAAGGAGAGAAATCACCAATGTGGAGGGGGAGGGAGGGAAGCTTCGTGTTTGACCATTGGATTGAATGATAAGATGCCTCTTGAAGCACCTGGCTGAGCTTATATAGGCTCAATAAAGAGGAAATTACAAAAGTGTATTAAAGAATCAAAATTACATAAGGGCAAACTTGTATAAAACCACCAACAAGTGGATCAAAAAGCAGATAGAAGGTACAGGTATGAGCAGTGTTCGCAGGTTGCGAAAATTCGCAACTTGCGAAATTTACAGGTTGCCAAATTTTGCAACCCCCAATATTTCCACAGTTTGCTCCTTCAATCTTCAATAAATTCACTCCCAATTTCCACTGATTTGATCATGAGTCTTCGAATTCAGCTCAGGTTCATTGTGCTTGAGTCAAATTAAGGAATCATGAGGCTTTTGACCTGCAAAACTACTAGAATAGCTACAAATTGTGATCAATAAAGAAACTGACTAATATGTCAATCGAGTTATCGGGGTCAATTAGTACACAAAAGCTACAAAACCTACTATAAACAAGGCTCACACGCAGACTATTTGGGTACTAATCACTCCCCCTAACCGAGATATTGCTAGTCCCTTAGCAATAAATATCATGCGTGTGTTATGTTTTGGCAAATGGGTTGTCTATTCAAAAGTGTATGTGCAATTAATGTTTAACCTTAAGAGACAAATCGAACTCCGTGATAAAGACCGCTCAGTATAACAAACACATATAATAAGCTCATCACAAACATATTCCAAGGAAATCAGCCTGAATTTCCACCACAATCTAAGTGTTTTTGAATGATCACGAATCCAATAAGCTTCGCAAAACTACCTCCCCCAACCAAACCCGTCACAAAGCCTTACATCGACAACCTAAATAGATCTCGCCTTCTCATTTATTTCATACTTCTAATGTATTGTAGGGTGCAATGCTGAAAATTCGACTTCACTAAAGTCCGTGTAGCGGGGATCCACCGATGACTCCCATCCAATTTAGGCATAGGGCACCAAGTCATAAGGATCTTTCGACCACAAACTCCTCAGGTTTCACCCTGGACTTCGAATGATTTCGAGAATCCAGCACCTATAACACGCAAAACTCTACCCATCCACCCATGTAGCGAGCACTAAGTCGGTGACTCCCAACCAGTTGGTTTAGGGCACTGTGCTTTAGCGCTTTCGCCATATACCCTTCTAGACCGTGACTAGTTTCAAGGCAAAGTGTCACTGGCTTTTACTTATGTATTTTCTTTTCTTTTCTTTCTTTTCTTTCTTTCGAAGACACACATTGTCTTCATACATAAGGAACTCCAATCTATTAAGGGTCATCAACGAAGCTAAGGTTAGTTTTGTAAAGTAAGAGGAGAAAGTGGCCTCTTAACCCATTGAAGAAAACTAATGTGAATTGTGTGTGTGGCTAGAAAGTGGTGGAAGACAAGGGATAATTACCAAGGTCATCAACTGACCAAAAACTCATCATGCATGGAACCACTCTAGCATTTGCATTATACAAGCAGCTTCACCTCTTCAATTTATGTAAGGTAAAATCACACATATAGGGTCAAATGAGATGCAAAAGTAGGAAAATATATTTGTATTATATATATCAAGGTGAATTTACAAAATTTTCGACTTTTGCAAACATAAGTAAAAGCCTCCATATAAACACAGAAAGGGCTTTGCTTGGCATGAAGTACAAGTAAAACTAACATCAAGAGTATGAACATCACTTCCAACACTAACTATCCCGACAACTGAACGAAAGTTAGGCCATACAGACTCCTCAATCGCGCTGGGAGATGGCCATCCTCAGCCCGGGCGTGCCGAGGAGCCGTGATGTGGCCGACAGCCGTCGCACCGCCAAAACATCTAGGGAAGCCGTGAGGGCGTATGGTGGAGGAAGTTGGATCCCGTCTGAGAGGACGCCACGTGGCCACAGGTGCCCGAGGAGCAGATAGCGTGAAGTGCCCAAATGGCTCTCTACCCGACCGATGCTGGCCTGGATCTGAGCCTATGGAAGTCTCAATGCGGGTCATCCTCTCCGCCGAGTGGCCCGAGAGAAGCCGCGGAAGAAGCCGTGAGTGGCCGAATGCTGACCGCCTCCATGAGAGCCGTGAAGTCCCCGGCCGGAGAGGGTAATGTACCGCGGTGGCTGTGGAGGTGCTCTGGCCCCGGCTATATCGTGACGAATCCAGGCATGGAGCCCGAAGTCCGTGGAGGTAGAGGGTATCGAGGCCCGCAGATCAAGCCGAGCTACCGGGAGGAGGGCCGGTGGAGTCAAGAGACCCGAGGGACACTGGCGACACCGGGCCTGAGGCCCCCAAAGGTGCTCCGCCCCATAGGATAAGTCCCGACGAGGACTATCATCATCTGGCTCGTCCTCGTCTGATCCCGGAGGAGGAAGATAGAAAGCTCGAGGCCTGACCCGCCATCGCTCAACGGTAAGGGTGGCCTCACAGCCGCTTCGACACTCTATACGAGGCTCGGTCGGGAACCCGATATGCTCAAGCACCTGACATAATAGGCGAGGAAATATAAGAGGCAGTGGACTCAAACAGAGGAAGACTCCTGGCAACCGCCCCCGAACTAGCCACGAGGTCATAATCGCTCCGCCGGCCGAACCGCATCCCCAAATACGACACAAAGACTCTAGGATAGCCCTCTCCCGTACTATATGCCGAAGTGGAAACATATTAGGACCCGTACGGGTTCATCGGCATACGCTGGAAGGTGGCGCTTGAATAATACTGACCCACCAATAGCACCCATAGAGAGGATCCGGACCATCTCCTTCGTCGAAGGATGGGGCCACTATCTATAACAGGCAGCATTGGCGAGGACCACTGGCAGATGGAGAGCTACTGTGATGTCGGAGGCCCGAAGTATCTCTAGCCTGCCGTCGATAGAGAAATGAAGAGCAGTCGGGTTGGCCTCTCGTCGAGATGTCATCGTGTGATAGAACTTGGTGACGATTCGCGGATAATAATACTGACGCGGCACCATGAATGGCTCCAAATGGTATCGCTGTATGAGGAGCATGGAGTCTCGGAGCCCTGGGTCTGCAGCAAATGTTGGGAGATCATAAAACACCTCTCCATGAAAATCTCTATCCCTGTAGCTAACATTCCCTGGGATGGGGTCGTAGGGAAAGTAAGGTCGCCTGATGATGGACACCAGAGACAGTCCGGGGCCCGGCTAAACAGTCCTCGATGCGCGGAGAGGGCGCGCCCGATCTCGGGCGTAGATGACTCGGGTCTAATGTCCGGCCCTCGTCGGTGGCCTCCGAAATGGGTCTAGGTGTGAAGGGGCCTGGTGTGGGCCCAACTCGGGTGCATGATACCTCCTCTAGCGGCTACAAACGGAGGAACCTCGCGATCACCAAAGAAGACGCAGCGCAACAGTGGACGGCGGGGGTACAACATGGGCACTAGTCGGCCATCACGCGGGCGATAGACTCCGGGCCGGGCGTCGTGGAGGGGCCGAAGGGTCGTGGAGGCCACGGCGCAAAGGGCCGCGGCAACGACGTCTAAGAATGCAGGAGCCGGGCGGCAGCAGAGGGGCCGGCGGGCAGGGAAGTTAAGGCCCTGCACACCAAGGTCTCGAAGGAGTGAGCTCCTCTCGTCTTTACCATCTTCGGACCTGAGGAAGAACAACTAGAGAGGAAGAGATGAAACGTTCAGAAACTGATAGAATGATTTGTGAGGTGAAAATGAAATGGATCAAGGGTTTATAAAGGGGAGGAGGGGTAGGTGGGAAGATGAGAGAATTAATGGTTTTTAATGACCATTAATTGCTTGGTTCAAAAGATTAGAAAAATTAATTTCAGGAACGTTAGATGGAGGGTTGCAGGATACAAAGAGTTGTAGGAGGAGAAGATGAACAGTACCAAGTTGCGAATTTTCGCAACCTGCGAAATTTTTGTGAGTTGCGAAAATTCGCAACCTGTGAATTTTCGCAGGTTGCGAAAATTTTCACAACTTGAGAAATCCTCAGGCATATTTTTTCTCCAACCGAACACCGAACAAAACAAGACCAAAAATTGTAAAAAGTTAAGCTAGAAAAATAAGAAAATTTACAAAATTTGGAAATTAAAGGACCTTAAATGAAAATCCTAAAGTAAAAATTGAAATAAAACAAAACATAAATCTAATTAAAGTTTAGAGTAGTTTCTAAATTCCTGTAGGAACCACTCCTTGTGATGCTTAAAAGAGGTCTCATGGGGGGTCAAGGAGGAGAAGCTCCTCCATGCCTGCAGTGAGGGGCGTGCATCGTAGCCGAGAGTCCAACTTCCCGCTTCCCGGGATGTCAAGCATTATGCTGTCTAGTGGTGCTAGTGGTATGTTAGATGCAGGGAGGCTGACTGATGCAATGGACCCTTCATCAACTGCTTCTTGGTTCTCACCAATTCTTTTGCGCTTAGAATATTGGCTCTCCCTTCACTCAGGCTAATTTAGGCGCACTCTTCCCCGACTTATGCTCCTTATCCTCAACTGGCTTATCCCTGTTACTCAAATGAAAAATGTTAAGCTCCAAAGTCACTGATCCCCTTTAGTATTTTCACTGATCGATCTGCTAAGGATAGGGTGATATTGGTAGGCTTCAGCTCCCCCAAACCTAACTGCTTGTACATTGAGTATGGCAGTAGGTTGACACTACATTCCCAAATCCAACAAAGCTATTTATGCGTGTCCCTCCAATGTTGATCGAGATGGTGGGGGATCCCGGATCTTTGTATTTCAACAAGGTTTGCATCGATGATAGAGCTGACTTAACAATGTGAAGGCCTTCTTATTAATGCCCAACCCCTTTTGACTACGCACAAGTCTGAATGCAGAATAAGCTCGCACTGCTTGATCATATCAAGCAGTGTGATGTTCACCTTGACTTGTCTCAGCACTTCCAGGATGCCTTCTTGCTTAGAAGCCTCTTTGCTACTTAGTGCTTGGGAAAGGTGGCATGCTTCCCTTTCATTGAAATCTGATGATTATGTGTTCAGTTCCCTTCCTCCTGCTCTCTTGTTTTTCCTACGTGCTCGACACCGGTCGCCAATTTCCTACCACTCCTTAAATGATAATGGCTTGACTTCATCCATTTTAGCTGCCTGAGAAAGCTTAGTTCATGTACTCCTCGTTGGGCAAAGGTCTCGAAGCGGAACTCCCTTTCTCCCCGCAGACGTGTCATCGTTCGTGCCACTGATGGATGACTGCATGGTATCAATTTTCTGATTTAGACTTTTGTTCAGCCCTTCAATCCTTTCGTCTATGGAGCTTTCTACCTTTTCATTCTTTGGTTTATCCGGAAGCATTGATAGCTTCGTCCTCCACAAAATTCCCACCACTCGCTTCAAATTCATGATACCGCCACCTGCGATGAAGTCAGCGGCCGCCGTCACGAGAATCGCACCCATACTGCTGCTGCTGATGTGCTCCTGGGGGAACATATATAGGGGGTTTAGGCTTCCAAGCCAAGTTGGGGTGGTTCTTCCAGTTGGGGTTATAAGTGTTACCATACTGGGCATCATTTGGTAGCCTATTTTAGCCCACAACATTTGCATTTTCAACCATCATTTCCCTTACTGAGGGGGAAATTGGACAAGGCTCTCCTTGATGACTAGGGGATTGACAATTAAAACATGGTTGGCTAGGCATCGATGCCTCAGTCACTGCCCATACCTCCTGGTGGTTTCTCTGCTCTAGTTCTTCCATCCTTCTATTAAGGGTGGACAGCTTAGCCTTTAATTCCACCTCCTCTGTCAATGCATAAATGCCTCCCCTTTGATTTACTGTTGGTTTCATCCTCTCTACCTCCTGATCTGGCTCATCCTATCCTTGGAAGTTTCACACGTAGTTCAAAAACCATGGCTTCATCAGATTTTACTACAAGTCCTCCACATATGGTCTCCTGTGATTTGCTTTCATGGAAGGGACATTCCATCATAGAAATGGTTCACTCAAAGATCCATTATCAAAGCCATGATGAGGGCATGCAATCGATGGTCTCCAGATATCTTTCCCAGCATCGATAAAATCTTTCATTGTCATGAGCTGCAAAAGTGTAGATCTTCCTCTTCAAGTTGTTGGTCTTATGGGCACTGAAGAACTTCTTCAAGAATTCCGCCTATAGCTCGACCCAGTTCCTGATGGTCCTTAGCCTTAGTGAATTAAGCCAAATTTTGGCTTTATCTTTTAGGGTCAAATGGAAAGCCTTCAGCTTGAGCAAGTCCATATCAAATGCACCCTCCTTGAAAGTAGTGCAAACCTCCTCGAAATCCCGAATATGTGTGTATGGATTTTCATTTTCCATGCCATGAAAAAGTCGATAGGCACTAAATACCTGGCCTCACCGCCACATCCTCTCGCAGGGTATAATGCATGAGGGTGCACTCCACCAGGGTGGAATGATCCCTCATCAACTATGTATCATTCCCACAAACCCCCGTGGCTCGCCGTTCGGGTGGAGTCTCCATCCGACAGTGTGTAGCTACCACAACCCTCAATCACACCTAAATTCTTCCAAATCACCGCAGCAGCTTCCGTCCCACTGCATAAACTTCTATGATCACACCACAAGCAAGAAACCAACAAAACAGTGCTACAAAAAGGTTATCGTTAGCCAAAATCAAAACAATATTAACAACCGCTTCAGTGGAAGTCTTCAACTCCCCTTGAAATCTTCACTCCCCCGTAGTTAACCGCAAGTAGGAAAAATGACAAAATTAAAGAAATGAGATAGCACCAAAACTTGTGATGAATCACAAGTTCATCGCTTCTTCTCACTAGGGAACCATCCCTAAGAATCCGCCAATTGGATTCGCTTCAGATTCGTAGTGTTCGAATCAACAAAATTTATAACCTAGGATTCTACCATCGACATAGAAAAGCCACTGCAAAGATAGTGGCTCTAGGGTCGAACACGTGGATGGGCTTTCTGAGAGAGGGGTTACGTTGGGTATCGAAATGGTGTTTTCTCCTCGATTAAAAGGATGTGTGGAAATCAGCAGTGTGTGAATGGTTGCAAACCAAACCAGTCAACCAAATAATCAAGTAAAAGTTAAAAGAGTAATCCTTGAAGTCTCGGGCCACTGGACTTAGTGTTCTAGGTTAACCAACATGTACTCGGGTCTATATTCTCGCATTTGGGAGCATGACATATAGTCATTTCCCGAACCGGATCTTCATTTAGCTTTAAAACCTAAACCCTAAGAGCTTTCCTTTTTGAAAGATAACATTTCATTAGGCAAAATGTCCCTAATAGCTTAAAACATATCTCAAAACCCTACTCCCACGATAACTAGTGTGAAGACACCAATCGAAATCTCAATGGATCTAGTGAAAGAATCCATTGAACCCAAAAAGCTTGCCAAATACAAATTAAAGAGAGTATACTTAAGAGATTTTAACCTCAGTGAAAAAACAGGGGAACAGAAACCCTAAAATGCAAACATGCAAAACATGAGAACATGAGGTTAAACCTAAAAACACATCACGGCCTCCCTTCGCTAGATCGAGAGATTAGCCACATCCTCGTGACGCCTGGGTCCAAATCGCTGATCACCGCCAACCCGCTGAATACTTGAATGTCAGACCCCATGATTTGATGGTGGACTGCAGAATTTCCTTGCATCGGGAGATCTACCTAAATACAACCCGTATATACTGTCTCCAAACAAAGGCAATATATCCAATATATCCAACATATTCAATCACATGAGCACACGCCACTTGGGCCCACAAACGATACTCATAATACATACTAACTATGAATCCAACTATATACCAAATAATTACAAGAGTTACAATATTTTCACTTTTATACAATACATATTAAAAATTGGGACATTCTTAATACATGTATATATCATCAACCAAAGCCACAACCCGGCTTTCTTCTAACTCTCAATCCCTAGGATCGAGTAATCCTCGCACGCTCCCGTGATCTATAAAATAATATCTCAATAGGGTGGAGCTTAATGTCAAGAGTGGAATTTCCTGCGGCTGCTCTCCACCTAAGCATGCGGGTAATGTTCCAAAATAAACATACATTCAACCAAATGCATGATCCTTCTTGAATGTCTACATGACCAACTCAGATCCCGAGTCTTCACCGACTCTCTCACACTCGCCTAAGCCTCGTATGAGAATTATTGTTTTGTTAGCGACAACCTTCCAACGATATATATCAATCGGGCTACCCGACGATTGATATATTATTTGCTCAGGACTACCCTCCGATGTAAATCAATTGGGCCGTCTCCGACGATTGATATTTTTATGGACTACCCTCCGATAATTAATATTTTAGACAACCCTCCGAACCATTTTCTCTAGACTCATCTCATGCACTCACTCCTATAGTCCTAGGGTGTTCCAGTGCATATGGAATACATGTATGCCAATTCCAATACAGTCTAATCCCATGCAAATATGTAAACATGTACATATCCACATAATATCCAATCACACAATCATGTCATGTAATTAATCAATCTATGCATCAAAATTAGCCTTCACTTTGGGCTAATGATCAAACACGAGCACCGACCAATCAATTGGATCATACACAAGCCACACAAAATATATTTAAGATCTGTTTCGAATAGTGAAACCCCTGCTACTATTCCCAAAACAATTCATCGATTCACTTTGTGAACCCGCATTTCACGGCCATTCCCGGCCTAATTTCAATCACTACATGATTTAACATATAAATATACAATTTCACGCCCCAAGCATCCGTGGTCAGTCACGGCTGCACCATTTTGATTTCAAAATTTCATTAATTTGCCCAAGGTTCGGGGATTCCATCAAACGGCCCCTAACGGCCTCAATCGACTCAAACATTCGTAAAGTACTTAAAGAGGGAATAAAACCCAAGTAGGGAGAAACCCCTACCTCAAGGAGTTTGTCTAAACTCCTTAAATCCGGTACCCACGCGAAGCCCTCTCTACGTAAAGCAGCCTCCTTGCCCGAAGACTCCATTGACTGGCTGATCGCGATATTTTAGAGAGAAGTTTCTCTCTCTCTAAAGAAAATCTCCCAAAAATCCGTTCTGCATCTCCCGCGCTCCCATTTTTTGGCTTTAATTTCATAAGGTAGGAGACAACTGCAGCTTGCCTTATTATCCAATCCTATTGCACCTTAATTAATTCCCAATACGCCGCCTTCCCGCTTTGACATTCGGCACTATCTCGACCGTTCATTTTCATCATTTCTCTACTCATACCACTTATGGCACACGAGTACTTGTTATATGTGACTTTCGTCGCATCGAAATTCTTTTTACGGCACCTGAAACACAATGCCTTGAAAAACGTGTAAATTCCAACTGTCTCGAAATTCGACGAAATTTTACGTGCTAGCTAGATTTCGTGAGACAATTCCAACGGTGCAATCTGTTTCATCATCCGAGATCTAGAGAATAAATTATGGATTTTTTTAACCGAAATAACAATTTTATAATCGAAATTACGATTTTGCCCTTTTTCCAGATATTGGAATTTCTCGAGACTTACACATCCCTTAATTTGTCATCATCAAGAGATGTTTGGCAACCAAGAAAATGCAAGAAAGTAAAGGGGGGAAGGAGAGAAAATCACCAACAGGAGGGAGGGAGGAAGTTTCAGGCTCGATTGATTTGACACGATAAGATGTCTCTCTTACAAGCATGGTTGTTTATATAGGCTCAAAAGAAAGAGGAAATTACAAAAGTGTATTAAAGAATCAAAATTGCATATACAACTCCGATATAAAACCACCAACAAGTGGATCAAAAAGGTATATGTGCACAGTATGAGCAAAGGTTCGTAGGTCATAAAATTGTGAACTCCGCGCGAAATTTACAGGTTGCCAAATTTTCCAACCCCCAAAATTTCCATAGTTTGCTCCTTCAATCTCCAATAAATTCGCTCCTAATTTCCATTGATTTGATCATGAGTCTTCGACCAAATCCAAAGTTCATTGTGCGCTACCAAATTGAGGAATCATGAGGCTTTGACCGCAAAACTACTAATAGCTACACCAGATCGGGCAGCAAATCCGAGACTCGACATGTCAATTGAGTTATTGAAGCCGATTAGTACACAAAATGCATAAACCTCGCTATAAACAAGGCTCATCGCACTATTTGGGCAATTAATCGCCAGCCATCAAAGTCACGGTTGCGCATATACATCCCGTCCTCGGCCACGCGCTAGTGGGACCTCTTATCCAAGTTAACGGGGAAGGAGATGGATTAGTCCTCCCCACGAGCCACCGCCGGCATATGGAAGTGACAGGCTGAAAACGTGGTGTGTATATATGTACACCTATGTGCGCAAGTGCACGCGTCGCCTCAAGTAATATAGTGTACCAATGGTACGGATATCGATCCACGAGGATAGGTGAGTTGACTACAGAGATTTGCTTTTCAAATATTATCTGGATGTACGTATTATGTAAAAGGGTACTAATGTCTGAAAGTAAAATAAACAAACTGATCTGATTGAATTACTATGTAATGGAGACTAGGCAGGTCTCCCCGCCACTTTCGATGGATTATTTCTAAAGATGATATTATTCATCATTTATGATTTATTAATGGCAAGGTGATCTTGCTTACGAGATACCCTCTCTAGGTGTATTCGCCATCTCGCTAGTAGAGTTGAGTGTATCTTCACCCAACTCGACATCCAAATGCTTAAATGTTCTAACCTTAATTGCCACCTTCGATCAGAATATCTCATTTACCAAATCAACCAAAGGTCGCTCTACTCATGTCCCCAGTATCCATCTCTAACTCGATCTCTAGTATGATCATGCTAATGTTGGCCAAACATCACCATGTAATTGATCCACAGATGTAAAGCAGATAATAATGAATCATAAATCAATGAATAATATAAATTAATAAACTTTAATCCATTCAGACGTGACAGGGTTCAACAAGACCCTAGATATAGATCTAGAACATCATGAATAAGAAAATGTCAATATGTGATATATAAACATCAACTCTATTATCCAAAACAAAGAAAATACAAATCACAGCTCTTCTTCAAGATCGATGTCACTAATGCTCGATTCGCCCCCAATTCGCATTTATCCCGATCCGATCCCCTACCTAATTCCGCTCCATTTGCCTTTAATGATTGAGAGGAGAAATCATAATGACGCCGCGACGTTGAGCTGGCCGCGACGCTTGCCGCTTTGTTGACTTATTTATATGCTGACTCAACGCCATGACGCTGGGACGCCGCGACGCTCCAAACCATCCCATGCACTCGCTCCTATCGCTCCAAATCGCCTAAAGCCGCCTAGTGACCAATTGCACCCGAGACACACCAATCACCACAACCGTATCCACCACAAAACTACATATTTAAATATAAAATAAACGAGAAAACGTAAGACCGACGCGAGTATAATCTGAGTGTTTTAGGCACTCATCACACACCCAAACTTAGTTTCTTGCTTATCCCCAAGCAAGAACTGACTCTAAACCTAACACACACTCTGTGTACTATAATCTAACACGAAGATCATGTTGCCAATGCTAATAGAGAGAGGATCAAATTAGACCGACTCGCACCGCTGCCGTTCTATTTGAAGTTCACAGGATTCGCAAATGTGTTCGAATTTCGAAAGAACTAGGTTGAACTCGGTGAAATCGCCAAGTGTCTCATCTTCTGATATATTCAATGGCCTTTCCCAATGATCCTATGTGCGTATAAAGAAATGACTCCTATATACTTTGCTCGACGCCCCAAACTTGAGTTCAACTCATTTAAATGGGAAAATCTAACTACAAAAGGATAAGAACGCACCGCTTGCAATATCTAATATATCTACTCACTACATAGAAACAAACTAGTGCCCATAAGTTGGCAGCAGGTCCATGTACGGATTAAATGGTGACTCCTCACCGCTTGGTTAAGGGCACCGCATTGAATTTCGAACGCCACCCGAACACCCAACTAAACCTAAGGGTTGCAAGCTGAAACTTCCCATCTTCCCCGTCCCCTCGTAGCGGCAAAGGGAAGTCACGACTCCCCGCCGCCTGGCTCAGAGCATCAGCTTTGAAAGGCCCTCTGACCGTGCCCAGATTCCGATTGGAAGATCCCTACTCTATTCTTATCTTCTCTCTCTCTCTCTCTCTCTCTCTCTCTCTCTCTTCTCTCTCTCTCTCTCTCTCTACATGAGGCAGAGAGGCATATGGCATATATATATATATATATATATATATATATATATATATATATATATATATATTTTTTTTTTTTTTTTTTTTTTTTTTTTTCATTTGGGGCTCGAAGGCAATCCTCTTTATTCACTGTCCCATCTCTTGCATTTAGAGACCTGCAGTCTGTTGAACCTTAGTAGTTGTGGCTCCTAATCTATGCATAACCTAGAGATCTATTTGAGTGTGATAGGCTCATTGAGAAATGGTTTCTGAATAACCTAAGTGATCTACTATGCCTCCTCCTATTCAACCTAATTCCGAACATTCAAACGACTAATGCAACTCATTTTATCGACACAAGTGTGTTCGGCTAAAATTTGATCCCCACTTAAAGTTATGGGTATCACATACGCAGCTCTGCACACTACACCAATTACATGTATATGAACTACCTAAACACAAACATGACTAAACACAAAACTCAATATCCTAGGATGAGCAATCGTGAATGCAATGACGTTATAAATGTAAACAACATGCATAAATAAAAATAAAACTACTAAGACTAATACGAAAATCAAAGCAAAATAGTATTTAATTTCCATTAAAACCCATCACCACTCACACCCCTAAACAAAAATATCCAAAGGTCCCCACCGGCAAACAAAAAAGAACAATAGAGGGTGAAGAACTCCCCGTGATCGACGGTCACCGCGTAGGCGGCGGCCGTGGAATGCCAAGAGCCGAGCAAGCCGGGCCCGAGGATCGCCGCCGCCAAGAATAAAGGGTCTGCCGCCAACATCAGACGCATATCGGCCGCGCTCTATATCTCGTGATGAGGACTCGTGCCCCGGTCTCGCCCCGTAATACCAGCGCGCTTTGTGGCGGGAAGAGAGCACGGTCTCGAGGTCGGGTGAGACTCTGAGGGAGCCGCTCCGTGACCGGGCCAGAAGGCGCGGAGGGGCGGGTGGGACGAGGGATCGCCAATGCTCCCCCGCTGGGATCGCCAGTGAGTCCAAACAGGCCTAATAGTGGTGAAGCTCGCCCGTCCGAGGGGCTCATGGTCGGAACCATAGACCCCGTGCCGGCACCCGCTTGTCTCATTTAATCGATATGGCCTTGATGAGGTAACCACGCCATTGCCATCTAGGGCACCTTGGCCACTGCATAAGCCATAAATGAGGAAAGGGTACTTAAATTCATTTTAGCATCCCGGTTATGGGGGATGGCGTCCTCTATAACCTGCCCAACATCAAAAGGAATATCCTGAATGATGGCATAGTTGATCAAGGCACGCTTGGCGGTCACTTCACACACGTTCGTCATCGGAATGAGACGCGACGTGATGAAGTGATGCCAGACCTTGGGGATATAAGCCAAATGCTTAGCCTTGAAGTGGACGGCATGGCCCTCACTATTGAGTTTCCACTCACCCCGACCATTAGTCAAGACCCGAATGACCTCGGGGTAGTCGGGGTGCTTGTAAAGCTGATCAAACGGCTCCGAGGGGACATGGGCAAGATCATAATAGTGATTGATCGACTCAAGATCAAGTCGGCACTCAAAGCACCCTCACTAACCTTCTTGACGACGTGGGAGGCCAGATTACGTGAAATTCTCGCACCACACCTGGTCGCGCTTGGATGAGGTGGCTCGCAAAGTGCTCACGCATCCCTTGCCGCAATCGCTTTCATAAGAAGTCAGGCGATGAAACCCCTTTTCCTTGATAAACGAACGGTTCTTACATATGGTGCCGAACCGATCGGAGGCTCCCTCGTTCACGACCTCTGACTGTTGTCACGACCCTTCACCCTTTAGAATCGGCGTCGCTGATCACCGCTGATGTCGCGACCTTGGTGTTATTCACTCGATGTCGCTAATTCCGACCGCCGGTCGATCTTCTTTCCTCGCTTTGTTGTTACGATGCTTAATTATGTCATGACTCTTTCAGATCATGTCACATAACTAGGTGTTGTCGCGACTTCTTCTTTGCCTATGATGTCGCGAATCGGGCCGACCGATGTCGCTGACAACCGCTCAGAATATCGATGTCATACCTCCGACCGAAGTCGCGACAACTTTGATGCGGCGTTGATGTCGCACCGACCGATGTCGCGACAACTCGATGCAAGAATGATGTCGCTAATTCTCCGACCGATGTCGATAACAAAGTTGTTCACCAATTGTACATCTTATGTCGCGGACTTATTTGCGTCACGACAACCTCGCCCACCGTGACTGGTTTAATTATGTCGCGACCTCAAAGTGATGTCGCGACCTCATGTCTTTTTTTTCATCAATTCATAGTTGCCCGAATTTGGAAGCCGGCTGCGCCCCAACTCGCTTTTTGCCTTCAATTACTCTTCCGTTAACCGGAGTTTTGTCACAACACCTTGATATGAATTCTCTTATCATGTCAAGACTTCACGACATCAGGTCTTTTAATCCTTGTGTGCCTCCCACGTATAGCTTCTTCACTCACTATATCACACTTCGCTCCTTCTAACAAGAAAATTCCTCTTCTTGAATTCCTCGCCGTATAGCAAGTTGGTGTGAGTTTTTTCCATATTTCTACATAACCCTCATTTTTTAGATAAAAATCAATCAGAAAAATGGACTGTAAATGGATAACTTTTAAGCTCATCAGGAACCTGAGCTCTTATGTCCCTCTTACCGCATCGTAGACTGGCGTGGTCAAAGGATGATCTCGCGATCCGCATGGAACCCGCTCAAGTACGGCTTCAATCGTTAGGGTGGTAACTCGTGAATGTTCCTTTCTCAGATGTGTAATCTCTCGCCCCACCATGAAAAGACCTTGGTCAATGAAAGGTCTTGACCATCTAGACTTCAATTTTCCTTTAAAAGAGTTTAGACGGAGTTAAACAAGAGAACTTGTTGGCCCGCCTAATTCCTTCCCGTAATGTGTGTTTATCGTGCCAGGCTTTTGTCTTTTCTTTGTAAATACGCATTTTCATAAGCTTCGCTCTCGACCGCCTAGTTCATCGGTCAGAGCGCCAGCTTCACCGCCAATTTACTCGCCCGGCGTTCACCGCCGAGTTGCCCAATAGGCTCGATGCTCTAATTCCACTGGAAGATGGCATGCTTTGCCATAAACAATTCTAAAGGGTGACATACCCAAGGGTGTTTTAAATGTTGTTAGGTATGCCCAGAGTGCATCTTCAATCTTTTTAGACCAATCCTTCGAACGTTAACCCGCCTCTCCGTATCGGACTTCATTTCTCGACAGATACCTCTCGCTTGCCCATTTGATCGTGGGTGATACTTAAGAGATGTACGATGGCGCACTTCATGCTTTTGCAAACCTCAACCACCCATTGCAGAAATGAGTACCATTATCTCAGGATCGTTTCGAGGTTCCAAATCGTGGGAATATGTGGCCGCAAGAAACCGAGTCACAACCTTTGTATCATTGGAAAGTGCCTGAATCGCCTAACCCACTTTTTGAACATAGTCTATCACAAAGATGATGTGTACAAAGGTTATAAGATGTGAAATGGTCCCATGAAATCTATCCCCATAGGTCGAACGCTTCTACTTCCAGTAATGGGGTGCATGGGCGGTTCGTCCTTTCTAGAAATACCCCATTCGTTGACATTTGTCACATGTGGATACGAAATGATGACCATCTTTGAATAAAGCCTGGCCAATAAAAGCCCGATTGAAGGACCTGGCTATCGCTCTTCGCCACCAAAATGTCCACTACATGGTAGAGCGCAAATGATTCAATATACGTTCATTTATCCGCGGCACACATCTCCGGATCAATTGACAAGAAGGTTCGTAAAGAATTGGCTCCTCCTAATAGTAATGTTTCAAATTTGCAAAAACCGCTTCGATAGTTAAACTCCCAGGAACCACTGGGCCACCAACAATTCATATAATCAGAAACCATGGAATCGCCTCGTCTTTCAATAGCTAAGAGTTTCTCATCCGAAATTGCCATTCATCAATGATTACCACGCCTTTCCACCGTGAAAGTGATGATCTCGCCACTAGGTTCCGCCTTTTGTCTTTAATCTCAACATCGAATTCTTGCAGCAAAAGAACCCATCGGATTAATCGAGGTTTGGCGTCTTTTTTAGTCATCAAGTATTTAATGGCAGAATGATCAGTGTGGACTACTACCTTGTTACCAATCAAATAAGGCCTGAATTTGTCAAAAGCAAAGACAATAGCCAAAAGTTCTTTCTGCCAGGCATAATCAACCGAGCATCATTCAAAGTTCTCACGGTGCATATTAGATACCCGAAAATTTTCTCTCGCTTCGCCCCAACACCGCCCCACTCAAAATCGCTTGTTTGTACACATAAGTTCAAATGGAAAGTTCATCGGAGCCACGATAATAGAGCTGATACTAAACTTATCCTTCAACACCGAAAATGCATGCAACATCATGACCCAAAACCCAAAAGGGATCCCTTGACCAGAAGGTTAGATTAATCTGTTTTGGGTATAACTGAGAGAAGTCTTTGATGAACCGCCTATAGAATCTAGCGTCGCCTAAAGTCCTTCGCATCCTTTACCGATGAGGGGTGGAGGTAATTTTTCAATTGCTTCACCTTCGCCTGTTTACCTCTATTCCTCTGGCTGAACTGGCTGTCCGAAAGTACAAGACCCTTTTGCACTACATTACAAATCAAAAACACATGCCAAATTATAGCCACTACCAAAGGACTAGTGTCTAATCCTCAAGAACCTTGCCATAAACTCGTGGAAATTATAATAGGGAATGTAATCTTTAAAATAAGTCATTTTCAAAGCTTTGTTTTGATTCGCTTATTCGCAAGTGCACAGTCAACAAGTAGTAAACGATTTAAGTCCGCATATCATCCATGATATCAAGAATTTTAAATCAACACCCCGACTACTCCAAGCTCCATACTATTTGGACGAATAAATGATAGTGGAGTCCAGTGATTCAGAGCGTCTGAAAACAAGAACAAAGGAAATAACTGAAATAACTAACAACCGGGAGAGATAAAGAATAAAGAATAATGAATTTAATAAAGAAATGAATAATAATAGTTATCCTCAAAGACACTAATAAAATGATATAGTGAACTATCACCGTAGTTAAATTCGATAGAATTTCGACAACTCAAGTTTCAAAATTGGCTCCAAGGCAATTGTAGTGCAAATTCGATCTTCTCCACACTCTACATTTCATTATTTGACTATAATCGATTCTCTTAATATAGGAATTAGATAACTAAATTTAAAAGGACTTCCTTAATCTGGGTATTTTCCTTTTACAATACTTCATACCCATTTTATGGACTGTAAACCTTAACTCCCAAGTTATCGGTCAAGCAAGTGATATACAGTCTCCGCATTTCTCCTCTCGAAATTGAAGATAGATCAACCTTCCTGATTAGATCTCACTAACACGGGATTGGTCTCAATTATCCGACCGAGGTGAACTTTGCTTGTTTATGGATAACTCATTCAACTCATTCTGACTTAAGTAGAAGAGGATTTATCCAAGTGAACTTGCAAAGCGCAAAGGATCCCTAATACAGTTAGTATACCTTCAAAGAACTAGACGTTACCCCTGTGATTTGCCTCTCTGTCACGCAGAGGACTTCCTTGAAATCAGGGTAATGACGCATTTCTTAACGGGTATAAGAAATCGGGGTCGATCCAAAATCAATAAAACCAAAATCAAGTAAATTCGTAAATTGAAATTAAATAAACTCGCTAGAACATCACAGAAAGATAAATTCGACTATATCGTTCAACTAATGGTTGGATTCCTCAATTACTAAATTACACGATACAAAGATTCCTCCGATCATAAGAAAACCGTAAGTTGAAATCAAAACAATCGAATTCCGTAATTTGTCCGAACTTCAAACATTCCGTAGTAATTTGAAAAGAAATAGAATCGCATTCAGCCACAAAACGATAACATCCAAGATCTTAAAATACAACGAAAATGAAAATACGAAAACATAATCGCTTCTAAACGATCAAGAACAACAAAATAAAATAAAAGAAAAGAAAAGAAAAGAAAAAGAAAAATGAGTTTCAAAGAATCCGCACTCTCGCCCGCGTCGCCAAGTTATCAGCTTGAATGAGCCGATAGTCGGTATTTATAGGCTCTAATTAAATCTTGATCCGGTTCGTGGCGCCCTGGCTTGCATCAAAATAGCCAGCCCGTTATCGCTTCAAGTCGCGATCGCTTCCTTGTCGTGACACATCATCGGTGTCGCTGACTTCTCATCTCACGCCGCGACTTCCGCGGTTCACTATATAGTTTTATTTGTCACGGATGTCGCGATATCACCACTTTGTCGCCATATCGTTTCATTCTTTACAGTTTCCACTGATGATTCCCTGGCGTCGCGACTTCCAATCCCTCGTCAGCGACATCACTTCAAGTCTTCTCGCAGCCTAATTTCGGATGTCGCACATCAACCTTCACGCGACTTACCTTAAGGATCCGTAGATTAACTGGTTGTTTCCGATGTCGCTGACATCACTTTGATGTCGCCGTATTGCTTTATGACTCTGGCAGATGACGGCGCGCTCCTCGATGTCGCGATTGATTTTGTCGCGATATCTTGCCGCTCAGCGCATTTCAACTGCCCTTTGATGTCGTGACTTCGCAAGTCTCCACGGCCTGCTCTGATGTCAATGAAGCATCGAAGCGACTCCCTTGCCTGCTTTCAGAGATCAGATGTTCGCGACATCGCCTTGTCGTGACATCCATTCTAGTTCCTTGCGCTTTTCAATGGTCGTTCCTGGCGTCGCGACATCGGATGTCAAGCCGCGTATATCGGGCTCAAGTCTCCACCCTTCACCGGCATCGTTTCCTTTGAACGGTCCCCGGAGCGTCGCGGACTTCCAACCTCATAGCTCAAGCCTTTGTTGATCTCCCTTGATGTCACGACTTCCGCATAAGTCTTCGCTTCAGGAATTAAACTAGGTGGCGCCTGGACGGCTGCTGATGCACGGCCTTTGGTCGCATGACCACTTCTTTAATTTCTTCCTTCTTCCGCCGCCATATTGTGTTCCCCGTCACGACATGCCCCAATGTCTTCACCTTCCCGAGGTCACAACCTCGTAACTCGGACTGTAGACTTTCCAAGACTGCATCAATAGTTCAGCCACTTGCTTTTATTTCTGCTCTACTATCGACTGCATTTTTATCCACTTATCACGCATTTTCATCTTTCTTGCTTCCTTCCCGCTAATGACAAATTGGTGAGTTTCTTCACAATTCGTAGATATTAAATATTCAATTTTAACTGAAAATCAAACAGAAAAATGGACTAAAAGGAGATGACTTTTAAGCTCATCAAACTCCCCCAAACTTAAAATTTTGCTTGTCCTCAAGCAAAGGAAAAGAAAGATTTGTTTGTCCTCAAACAAAAGGACATTTTTCTGTTTTGTTTTAGAAGTATTATTCAATTTAAACTTAAAAGGACATTTTCGAATTCAAATTAAAATATCATTATTATTTCAAAATTCGCTTTAAAAAATGCAGAATAGAGCATGGTATACTTCTATTACAAAATCAACCCGATAAACTAATGTATGTAAACAAGCTTCATTATTCAAGTCTGTTTGTGTGTGTGTGCGGGTCAGCAATCCTTCTCAACGGTATTAGATTTAGTCAATCTCCTGGGAGGTTTTCTCAAACTTTTTATTCAAGTCCCATATGCTGGTTTTTCATATTGATCTCCACTAATGTAGGTGATTCCAACCTTCAAAATCAATCAGGTCTTTTGGGCTTGTAATGTTAGGCTTGGGTAATGGGTAGGATGGAAGGAATTTTTAGGTGAAGACACCTCGATCCTTTCTCTCTTCTTCGCCTCTTTCTTCCTTATAGTTTCTCTAAATATCTCCCCTCAGCTTCATGTTTGGGACATCTCTTTGATTTCTTCAATTCAGAACTGTATGCCCCCTATTTTTCACTTGTAATTTCACTGGGGATTTTTTTCTTTGTTTGTCACCATTTAAGGATAGTGCAATGTTTTAACCTTTTAGGCTTTCTAACACTCTACTTAACTTTGGGTTAGTAGTTCCATACCGTATGGCACATTAGGGTACTAGGTATGAAACACCCTAAGAACTTAATTGTTCAAGAGAGTTAGGCCACAAGATAAAACTTATCCCTAGAAGCCTTCTTTTCTGTTGCCTTTTCTGCTCTTTGCCTTTTTTTTTTTTTCTTTTCATTCCCTTTTTGAGTTTCTCAAAAATATATACTCCCCCAAACTTCATTTCTTCCTTCCTCTTTGAATTCCTGGGTAATCATAGGTTTTTTACTGAAGAATTGGTGTCTTAGGATGAGTCTGGGTTTCCATTGGTTTATTTTTCATCAAGAATGTGCTTGTTGCCCAATTGCTCGGAACTACTGTATATGTATCAAGATATGAATAGTGGATAGCTAGAATGGCTCAAACTGCTCAAGAATGGCTCAGATCATTTCGGTTTGGGCTGCTTTCAACTAGGATTTCATTTTTAATCATTCAAACAAGTTCTAGGACTATGGATTATACTCCCGAATTTAAAATTTTCCTAATTTCGCATTAAAATTTCATATGGGTGTCGTTGACCGAGGTATTATTTCCTTCCAAGACTTGTGCTATTCACTCACATAAATACAATAGCTTTCCAAAAGTTTTGTTATATAAGTAACCGCTTTCATTTTTCAACCTAAATCAACCTCGAACAACAAGTGCATATTCTACATTCCGCCACTATTCATGCCTCTATTCATTTTAGATAAACCGAATAAATCAGAATGTTATTTCATAAGTTAAATCGAAAATAAACTTATTATAAAACTAAATCACACATCATGATCAACAAACTCTGAAATCAACAAACTTTATTCAAATATCAAAACGATTTCGATATTACAAAAGAACTATTGATTTGCCAACAAATGTTCCGTATCTCGACTCTGAGAAAACTTTCTACTCATCCTAAAAACCTATATCTTCTTCTGGGCACAGCTCTCCTCGCTTCAAAAATTTGGCTCACTGCACTCCTGAGCTCCTAGTGAGCGATTCGGCTGTTAATAAGGTCGTTCAACAAATCGGGGTTAGCTCACTTTTTTTTTTTTTTTTCTCGGGAGCTTTTGCCGATGGATTCAATTTAATCCATATTCCCTCGCTATCAACTCGCTCCGGATGAAGCCATCGCTTTTATGGAACAAACAAATGAACTCGGTTTGTTTTCCGAATTCTCTCATCTCCATATAAAATGGTTTTCATCCTTCTGGACGCCTTTGTTCTCGCACTTCCTTCCCTCCATTCTTATTGCTCGAAACCTTCCTTTGTTCTCCCTCCTTTTATAGTGCACAAGGTCCCTTGGGAAGACATCGGGAATGTTTTATTACTCACTTCAATTTCCAGGAAGTATTAAACAGACTCTCGTTTGCTCTTGCCCACGCTCACTCATTTTTACTTTTCGATGGGGAAATTGGATCGTTTCCCTTCCAAGTCTTTATTCTCTTCTAATTATTCTTCTTGAAACTGAAACTATTCTACTATTTGGTTAGATCAAGATGTAAATTTCTGTTTCTGCATTCATGACAATTTATTTCTTCCAATTTGACAAGTTTGGGTGACTTGTAATTTGATGCAGTTAAGTGAGATTTGACACTGGGTTCATGTGCGGAATCATCCCTTAAAGACAAGATATTCATTATTGGGTCATTAACTCAATGGGATTTTATGGATGTCCCGATTTTCAGATTTTTATGTTGTGACATGAAAATTGGAGTCGCATATGGAATGTTTCCTTTATTCTTGGGGGGTGATGACTAAGTTTCATTCATTTGTTTTCTTTTTTCCTTTACTATTCTTCATACTCTAATTATTCCTCGTTATCCTCCTTAAACCCGTGTTATATCCCAAAATAGCAGACAAACCAATTAAAACATTTCGCTATAATGTTCCTCAAAACAACTACAAATTAATTATTTTATCATGAATAAGACACTTCTCCTATTTAATAGTTACATTCCTGATAAGATAAAATAAATTCCCCCAAACTTGCAATCTTGCTACTTTAAATTTGAGATATCTCCGACCAATTATTTGGCTTCAAATGCAATTAAATAAAGTAGAAAAAAGAGTGAGAACTCCTTTTGTTCGTACCATATAATCTCACTGCCTTCAACTCGCTAGGAGGTTCTTCCATCCGTCCACTCTTCATTCTTTCCACAAGTCTCGGCTTGCTGTTAGCCTTCATGGAGCTTCCCGTATTCATCAAATAACCAATTCATCCAGCCTTGGCCTCTATACGATGCTTTCTGGTCCATCACATTCATTTTGTCTCCTTTAGCTCGCCATTTCTCTCTCAAGATCCGCATGACTCATGTTGTATTCAAAGAAAATCCCTCCAAAGCAATATGCCTATCCCCATCTCCTTCCGCTGGAATTAATGATTTCTTTTCCTTGTTTCTCGACCGGCGGATGGGATAAAGAATTTGTTGAAATAAGCTCACGCCTCCTCCCAAGTGTTACCAGATTCTCGAGGTGTGAGTTAAACTAGTTATAGCCATGTCTCGCAAGGAGAATGGGAATAACTGTATTTGAATAACTTCTGGCTTCACTCCATTAAATTGAGTTGAATTCGCTTATTCTCGTAAATCGCCCCAAGTGTTCATTTGGGATTTGCAAAGGGCCTGGTCCAAATGAATCGGGTTCTCATGGACCATAGTTATCACACGCCGGCTCGAGCTCATAATCATTAGCATCGATCGCCGTTGTTTTATCACAATATTTATCAGGAATGAATGTATTCCATAAATTTCCATGGTATCCGCTTCCTGAGGACTCCGCTCCCGCACATTCTCGGGTTGGTCTCTTCCGTCCGACCTTTATCTATCATGGTCGTACTAAAGGCCTTCCCAAATCGTAAATACACCTCGCATCATCAGATTAGCCTAGTCAACAAACATTTTCAATATGGTCTGCTAAAGGTCGTGACAAATGAACCACGCTTTTAAAACTATTTTTGTTCTTTTCTTTAAATGTCCAAATTAGTATTTCCTTCTTCATCCGAATATTGATTTGTTAAATTCTTTCTCGACCTAAGAATCTAGCTTACAAAACTTGTTGACAAAATCAAAACACATGTACAAATTTATGACACTATTACCAGCCGACCATTGTCTAATCCTCAGCAACCTTGCCATAAACTGGTGGAAATTATAATAGGTAGAACATAAATCTCTTAAAATAAGTCATTTTCGAAGCTTTGTTTTGATTTGCTATTCTGCAAGTGCACAGGTCAACAAGTAGTAAAATGGATTTATGTCCGTATATCTATCCCAGATCTCAAGAATTTTAAATCAATCATCTTACTACCAAGCTCCATACTATTCGACGAATAAATGATAGGTGGAGTCCAAAGTATTCGATGCCGGAAATTGAAGAACAAAAGGAAATAACCTAAATAACCAACAATCGAGATAAAGAATAAAGAATAATGAATTTCTAATAAAGAAATGAATACTGAATAGTTATCCTCAAAGACACATCAATAAAAAACATGAGAAGAACCTATCAATTCCCCGTAGTTAAATCTCGTATAGAATTTCTTGATAACTCAAGTTTCAAAATCAGTCTAAGGCAATTCAGAGGCAATGATCTCCACACTCCACATTTCATTATCTAATTTATGACCCGATTCTCTCGAATACAGGGAATTAGATAACTAAATTTAAAAGGGACTTCCTTAACTGGGTATTTTTCTTTACAATACTTCATACCCATTTCCTTATGGATCAGAAACCTTAACTCCCAAGTTATCGGGTCAAGCAAGCGATATACAACTTCCATTTCTCCTCCTTTTCGAAATTAGGATAGATCAACCTTCCTTGATTAGATCTCACTAACACTCTGATTGGTCTCACTATCCGACCGAGGTGAATCCTCATTGTTTAAGTGGGATAACTCATTCAACTCATTCTGACTTCAAGTGAAGAGGATTTATCCATGAACTTGCAGTTGCAGCGATCCTAATATGCAATGGTATACCTTCAAAGAACTAGACGTTACCCCCGTGATTGTCTTCCTCGTGTCACCAGAGGACTTCCTTGGAAATCGTGGTAATGACGCATTTCTTAATCCTGCATAAGAAAACTCGGTATTCGCATCCAAAATCAATAAAACCAAAATCAAGTAAATTCGTGAAATTGAAATTAATAAACCGCTAGAACGACCATAGAAAGATAAATTCGACTATATCGCTCAATTAATGGTCGGATTCCCCAATTACTAAATTACACGATACAAAGATTCTCCGATCATAAGAAAACCGCAAGTTGAAACTCAACAATCAATTCTGCACTTGTCTCAACTTCAAACATTCCAGTAATTTGAAAGAAATAAATCGCATTCAAATTTCTTCGGGCCTAAACGATAACATCCAGATTCAGAAAATACAACGAAAATGAAAATACGAAAACATAATCTGCTCTAAAACGACGGCAACAACAAAATAAAAATAAAAGAAAAGAAAAGAAAAGAAAAAGAAAAAATGAGCTTTCAGCAATCCAGACCTCTCGTCTGTGGCCGCCAAGCTACTTGAATGAGCTGGATAGCTGTGTATTTATAGGGTTTCTCAATTGGGCCCTAATCCCAATGTAGCCTGCTGTGGACTTCAAAATAGCCAGGCCCAAGTTACTGCTTCAAGTCGCGACTTCAGTTTCCTTGTCGTGACATCATCGAGGTCGCGACTTCGATCTCACGTCGCGACTTCAGTGTCCACTATATAGCTTTTATTTAGTCATTCTGATGTCGCGACATCACCATCTTGTCGCGACATCACTTCATTCCCTTTGCTGTGCTTCCACCGATGAGCTTCGATGTCGCGACTTCAACCCTCGTCGCGACATCACTTCAAGTCTTCTAGCTTCCAATTTCTCTTCTGGATGTCGCCGATATCAACCTCTCGCGCGAATTCTCGCCTTAAGGATCTGCAGATTTCTAACTGAAAGAGTTTCGATGTCGCGACATCACTTTGATGTCGCCGATATCGCTTTATGACTCGCAGATGAATCTATGCTGCCTTCGATGTCGCTGATTTCGATCTTTGTCGCCACATCTTGTCACGCTCAGCATTCAACCGCCCTTTTGATGTCGTGGACTTCGCGAAGTCTCCACTTCGCCTGCTCTGAGATGTCACGACATCGAAGCCAATCCCTTGCCCGCTTCAGATGATCGCTGTGATGTCGCCGGTTATCAGCGGCCTTGTCGCGACATCCATTCTAGTTCGCGTTTCAATGGTTAGTTCGATGTCGCTGACATCGTGATGTTGTCGCGACATGGGCTCAAGTCTCCTGCACCCTTTCACTGGTACTGTTTCCTTGAACGGGTTTCTTCTGATGTCGTGACTTCAACCTCATAGTTTCGAAGCCTTTAGTTGATCTCCTCTTGATGTCACGACTTCAAGATAAGTCTCTCGTCAGAATAAATCTGGTCTCGATGTCGCGACATCGCCTTCTTGTCGCGACATCACCTTTAATTTCTCGCCCTTCTTCCGCCGCCATATTGCGGTTCCCGTCACGACATGCCCTACCGTTCAATCTTCCCGAGGTCACAACCCTAATCGACCGTAGACTTCAAGATCGCATCAATAGTTCACCAATTGCTTTTATTCGCCTACTATTGACTCAGATTTCTATCCACTTATTGCCGCATTTTTCATCTTTTCTTTAAGCCTTCCCCGCTAATGACAATCGGGTGAGTTTCTTCATAATTCAGATATTAAATATTCACCTTAACTAAAATCAAACGTAAAATGGACTAAAAAGAGATGACTTTAAGCTCATCAACCATAAATGGCACTTCTCCCAATTGGAGTAATTAAGCTGGGTCTCCTCACATCTTATCAACACCGATCTCAAATTTTCCAAATGAATATCAAATGAATTACCTAATACCGAAAATCATCCATGAAGATTTTGATTTGTCTTTCAACCATGTCGGAGAAAATGAATATCATACATCGTTGAGTGCCCTACAGATTGCACAACTCAAAGGGCATCTCGCTCGAATGCGAATGTCCCACAGTGGGACATGTGAATGTCGCTTCTCCTAATCTTCGTGGGCTATAGCGATTTGATCAGAATCTCTAATATCCATCCAAAAGCACAATATTCATGACCTATTATTCGATCCAAGATCTCGATCTAGAAACAAAGAATGGGAAATGATCTTTTCGAAAGTGGCTTTGTTCGCTTCCGATAATCAATACAAATCCTCCACCCGGTAATCACTGTAGCTGCGTACATGTTATTCGCTCTTATGATGCTTGTTCCGCTCTTCTTAGGTACTACTTGAATCGGACTTACCCATGCACTATCCGGGAATAGATAAATTACTCCTAGTATCCAACCATTTCAATACTTCCTTCTGGACAACTTCTTTCATCGTTGATTCAAATTTTCCTTCAAGGGCTCCATCAAGCGTTTATGCCCATCTTCTAGCAAAATACGATGCATGCACATGGAAGGGCGAATCCCTTTTAAATCGGCTAGAGACCATCCGAGAGCATTTCTATGATCTCTAAGGACCCTCAATAACTTCTCCTCCTCTAGTTCAGTCAAGGATGCTGAGATGATCACTGGTAAGGTAGATGTTTCCTCTAGATATGCATACTTCAAATGGCTAGGTAGAAGTTTTTGTTCCATCTTGGGTGGTTGTTCAACTGATGGCATCGGGCGCTTAGCCCTTCGCCTAGATTCAAGTATCTCATCAGTCCGAAAGAGTCCATCCATTTAACATATTCTCCGCCTTCGGCCATGTTCTCGTAATCATTCTCTACTAGGCTAGCCTCCAAAGGGTCAGTGAGACCACTTTGGCTAGACAATATAGCCTCTACTATTTCTGCCATGAAGCACGTATCACCTTCTGCCGGATGTCTCACAGCTTCAAACACGTTGAACTTGACTTCGTCTTCCTACACCTAATTTCGCCTCCCTCTCGAACATCAATCATTGCCCTTCCAATCTAAGAAACTGGCCTACCCAAGATTATGGGTATTTCTTTATCTTCTTCCATATCTAATACAATGAAATTCACGGGAAGATAAACTTGTCAACCTTTTACTAAGACATCTTCTATTACACCTCCTGATGCTTCAAAGATCCACGGCAAGCTGAAGTGTGACTGTAGTTGACTCCGCCTCACCAATCCCAAACGTTTAAAATGGATATGGGCATGATTAACGTCGCACCTAAATCACAAAGAGCTCTCTCAAAGATAGCATTTCCAATGGTGCATGGAATAGTGAAACTACCTGGGTCTTTAAGCTTTCATGATGCCTTCCTCTCAAGTATGGCACTACATTCCCGCTTGGGTTAATCAGTTTCAAATCACCAATCTTCTCTTCTCGAGACGTAATGTCTTTCATAAATTTCACATAGCCGGGCATCCGCCTGCATCAAAGAAATGGGATATCGATGTGTAACTTTTAAACACTTCCATGAATTTAGTGAATCGTTTATCCAACTTATGCTTCTTTAGGCGCTAGGATATGGAATTGGTGGTCATTCCTTGCTTCAATAGTGTTTCTTGCAGACTGTTTCTCATTAGGCTGTTCTTTATCTGCATTATCATTCTGACTTGGCTGGATGACCTTCTTAGCCTCTACCTCCTCTACAACTGGGGGTTGTGCCTGTGTTTCCAATTCCTTACCACTTCTCAGCATGACTGCTTTAACGTGTTCATTCCCATCTCTCGGTTTACTTCCCCGAATTGCTTCGTAAGGAACCTCTGTTGCCTTTCTCGCTAAGAGATTAGCCATTCGCCCATCTATACCTCCAAGTTTCGCAACTGCGCTTGATTGTTCAATCGAGGGCATGTTGTCGCATATTCGCTTGGTCTCATTCATGAAAGCAAGAGTGTGAGGTCATCATTCGGGCAAGAGCTTGTTCTAAATCCACCTTTTTCTGAGGTGGTTCACTAACTCTAGCTTGATGGCATATCGCCTCGATTGTTCCTCCATCCATACCCCTTGATTGTTTCTTTGGATCGCTCGATTCTCATTATTACGCCTACCCTCGCCTTGAATTTGATTTTTGATAATTGCTTCCATACCGTCCTTGCCGGCCGTGATCGGGTTCTGACAACTCGACACACATACCTGCCTCGCTCTACTGCTTCGTTCCGACCGACACTGCTCTATCGTACGCCTCCACAAAATTCACAACTCCCATGGTCGGGTCTCTCGTATGGCACGGTCGACCTGGCCGCCTGTAGTCAACCCGCTAGTGTTGTGCAACATGATTAACCAAATTATTGAGAACCTCATTATCCGTGCCACCCATGGCTTTCTATCAAATCTTTCCCTGTGCCATTGATTTTGTGTTAGTCGCAAAGATCTTCCGCACTTCATAAGCTTCGTCCGCGGGTTTTCTTCATTAGTGCTCCTAGTCAGAAAATAATCATCGCTTCGCTTGCATTCCTCGCACTCATTATAGGTATGGACCCGACCATCCGGGTCACTATGATGTGTACTTCCTCGCAGTTCGTGAAATCGCCTCATGCCTCTGGCTGCCTCCTCACGTCAAAAGTATTGATCTCTGCACAGTTGTGCAATTTTTCGAGGGTGGGAAGAATTTGGTCAGATTTGCACTAAATCATTCCATGATGTAATGGAATCCTGGTATCGGGATTTGTTAACCAATGCTCGTCTCTATCTCCTAGTGAGAGTGGAAACAGCCTCAACCCGAGTGCTCTTCAAAGAACTCCATCACTTGATCGTATCGCGCACTTCAAGGAAGTCAGTCAAACGCATACCTGATTCTCATTAGCAACCCAAGGAACAAGATGTTCAAGCATCCGTAGTAAGACCGACTTAACCTCGAAGTTGCTCACTGGAATCGTACCTTCTTATAGCCGTCAATGAAGTGAGAGCAAACCTCTTCTAGCAAAGATGAATGGATCATCTCGTTGTATAAACGGCCCGGGCCCGATTCCTTCCGTGATTACCATTTCGGCCTCTCTGGGGCTCGTTTTGTTCAATGCTAAGATCCTGCTCTTCATTGTTCTCCATGTTTGCTAATTTCGAAATGTCTTCGCTTCTCTCGTTCTCGACATGTTCGTAAAGTTCTTTCCGCTCATAATCAACAACAGATGTCGTCAACCTATTCTCGTCTGCGTACGCATCACCGAAATCTAAACCGCAATCACACAACGAAACAACAAGACCAAATTACCACATTGTAAAAACAAATAAAAAAACGAATTCCAAGAGTAATATCTAATCGTTTATTCTCTATATCATCAAAATCCCATCACTGCAAGAATCCAAGGCCTCAAAAAACACGACAAGCCGAAAACGTACTGTATATATATGTACGCCTATATGCAAGTTCACGCGTCGCCCTCAAGTAACATACAGTACCAATGAAAAATTATATCGATCCACGAGGATAGGTGGAGTTTTACTCACACGTAGATTTGCTTTCAAATATTATCCGATGTACGCATTGTGTAAAAGGGCAAAATACTAATGTCCCAGTAAATAAACAAACTGGACTGATTGAATTACTATGTAATGGAGACTAGGTTATGTCTCCCCGCCACTTCGATGGATTATTTCAAAGATGATATTATTCAAGCCATTTTATGATTTATTAATGGCAAGGTGATCTTGCTTACGTAGATAAATTTCTCTCAGGAGGCATTCGCCTATCTCTGGCCAGTAGAGCTGAGTGTATCTCTACTCCCAACTCGACACCAAAATGCTTAAATGTTCTAACCTTAATTGCCACCTTCTGACTGTGAATATCTCATTTACCAAATCAACCAAAGGTCAGCGCTCTACTCATGTCCCTAGGTATCCTCATCTCTAACTTCTGGATTCTAGCATGATCATGCTAATGTTGGCCAAACATCACCATGTAATTGATCCACATGTAAAGCGTATAATAATGAATCATAAATCAATGAATAATATAAATTAATAAACTTAATCCATTCGTGACGTGACATGGTTCAACAAGACCCTAGATATAGATCTAGAAACATCATGAATAAGAAAAATACCAATATGTGATATATAAAACATCGCTTCTATTATCCAAAACAAAGAAAATACAAATCACAGTTCTTCTTCAAGATCGTATGTCACCATTGCTCGATTTCCGCGCCCGATTCGCACGCATTCTCGATCTCCGATCCCACGACCCGCTCCCATTTGCCTTTAATGATCGGGAGGAGAACTGCCGACGTCAGCGACGCTAGTAACGCCGCGACGCCGACGCCGTTACCGCCGGAGCCGCGAACGTCGCCGCTGGACTTCTTTATATATCATTCAACGTCGCGGACATCGGGACGCCACGACGCCGGGACGTCAGCGCGACGCCGACGCCGTGGACGCCCAAACCATCCTTATGTGACCGCCTCCGTCGCCCAAAACTCGTCTAAAGTCGCCTCTTTGCACCAATTGCACCTGCATACACACCAATCACCAAATCAGGTATCTAGCCACAAAAACTACGTATTTAAATATAAAATAAACGCGAAAACGTAAGAACGACACGGGTATAATCTGAGTGTTTTAAGCACTCATCAGGAAGCTATAAGGGTAAAGATCGTGCATGTGCGCGACGAAATGGTTTCTCTGGTCGAAGGGCCTCCAATAGTTAATGAGTGCCTGGGCAGTTTCTTGATCAGGAGCCCGCACATCCTTCATAGGCCTAGCCCACTCCATCGACTCAACATATGAGCTAAGCACCAGCCTTTTAGGGGGGCCCCGAACACCATCAACTGTAAGACGGGCCAGTCTGGCCCACGACAGCAGTGCATCGGTCACTTCGACAAGTGAAGCTCGACTGGCTCATCATCAACGCGAGGAGATTCTCCAGTTGGAATTTCATCCTCCAACGCAGCACAAGACCTCTAACGCAGCACAAGAGGCATCCTGGACGGCACCCCCGACAAAGACTTCAACAGCACCCTAATAGCACACGGCCTTAAGAACTCGTTCGACCGCTTCCACAAAGAATCACCGTCAGTCAACTTGACCTCTTCGAGCATGTATCTGGCCCGATGTTGTCGCCAGAACCTCGAGGTCGGGTAAGTCCCTCCTAAGCATTGGCAGGTAGCTTCCACATCTGTGTAGCAAACCCAACGATGAGGCCAGACATTTTAGCCTCTCTCTCTCTCTTCAACCGACACAATCAAGCCGATTCATCCACCAACAAACCTCCATCCTTCACCTAGCCTTCGCCACTCCGCACTTCTTCTTATTCTTTGTCACCGCTTGGGAGGCATGCTTAGGGTCCCGCACGGCCAAAGGTGGACAATTTGGTCGGATAAGGGGCTCTACCTAGGTAAAGCCTCCGGGCAACGATTTCAGAAGGTCCGTGAGAACAAAATGCTCGCCCTTGACAACCTCCCTGGGCAGAGGATGAGGAAGAACATGCACTATGTAGGGGCAAGGACTAGAGCCCAAGTCCTGTAGGCTCTGTGATCTCCAAAGAATGACGACGCATCCAAATTCCTCGCTTCCACCTAGCTTGACTAGCCAGCCTTGTCTGCACCTATCTATAGATAATTTTAAAAAAAATAGGTATGTCAATACACCCGCAACCTAGGGAAGAGAAAAATGTGTGAAAATAGTGATGGAGACAAACCCGGGAATGTAAGGGACAGGTTCATATTGAAAGGAAGCCCTGGGGAGACAAGGTCTCATACCATGAGCCCTTAACCAGATCCAATTCCCTTTCCCTCCGTCTTAGGACCCCGAGTCATAAATTGAAGTCGGGAGCGTAGTCGACATGGACCGAGGCGGCCCCAGTCCGGCTTGAGTGTAAATGAAGCATATCTCAATGAGTGAAATGTCCGTGGTCGAGAGTTCGATTACACTCTGACCCCTCAAAAATCAAATGGGTCGGATGCAAGTAGGAGGTGCCTAGGTAAAATGGAAGACGCCGCGGCTGACGGAGCGAAGCGAAGCCAGCCCGGTATTTGCTCGGTGTAAAATAGGCGGCATTATCACGCCTCCCAAAGTTGAGTAGTCGTCTGTCGATGTCTCATCTTGATTTTGATAGGAATTTGGCTAAATAACCTCAGTTCCTCTGCAAACATGGCGACTAGGCCTTGTATATGACACCCAAACCGGGTCAGTTGACTACCGTCTGACGTGAAACACTCGTTAATGTCGGGACCTTGAGCATTTCTCTGAAAATCGGGCGGTGTCTCCTTTGTATGGGGAGCTCTGCCCGAATACAAAACTGCGTATACATCCCAAGCGATTGCAATATATCAATATATCCAATCACATGATATCTTTGGCCACTTGGGCCTAAGCATTCTATAATACATGCAACTATGAATCGACTATATTCCAAATAATTACAAGGATTACAAATATTTCACTCTTATACAATACATATATTAAAAATTAGACAATACATGTATATATCATCAGCAACCACAACCCAGGCTTTCTTCACAATCCTCGATCCTTAGGACGAGCGAGTCCCTATACCAGCTCTATTTATAAAATAATATCCCTCGATAGGGTGACTAATGCTCGTGGAATCGCCACTAAGTGGGCCACTCTACCTAGAGGTGCGGAGTGCAATGTTCCCAGAATAAACGCACATTCAAGCAAATGCATGATCCTGCTTGAATGTCTAACAAATCATCTACGTGCAGGTCTCATGAGCTCATACCGTACTGGCTAGCCTCGTAGTAAGGAGATTCTTATGTTGTTGTTTATTGAATGACCCTCCCAGATGTATATATATCGATTATGGGTGAGTCTCAGGCGATTAATATTATTTGTGGACTACCCTCAGATGTATATCAATTGGGTGATCAGATGATTGATATTTTAGTTTAGACACCTCGATAATTAACATTTTTAGACAGCCTCAGACATTTTATACAGGCTCATCTCATTACTCACTCTATCCAGTCAGGGTGCTCCGAGTGCATATGGAATGCATGATGTCAATTCCATTACAGTCTATGTCACATGTAAATATATAAACATGCATATATTCACTATAAAATTCAATCATACAATCATGTTATGTAAATTCTCATTTCATACATCAAAATTAGCTCACTTGGGCTAATGATCAAACACGAGCAATTCTACTTGAATTACTCGACCAAACATAACAATTCGCGAAAAAATTATTTTGAGAACAGCATTTGAGAATAGTGAAACCCTCGGTTTACTATTCGGAAATTCTAAATCATCGGTTCCTTAGTGAACGGGGTTTCCTTGCATTTCGGCCTGTGCATATCACAATACAATTCATTTCATAATTTATGAATTTAGCACCCCATAATAGTCCCGACAGTCACGGACTGTAAAAAAAAATTTCTAAAAAAATTTCCAACAATTCGGTCTCAAGTTTTTGGGAGCCCGATCAAAGCGGCCTGGCGGTAGAAAGCGCGATTGTGTAAATGTCATATGTGCGCAGGGTGTCTGCAGCGTCACCCGAATATAGTGTACTCACTGGTCTGGATATCAGTCCATAAGGGCAGTGTATTGACTTCCCTGAAAGGTTCGGCACCCAGATAATATACGAAGAGATGATTTTAGGAAAGAAGGTGAATATGTGAAAGTCGTGAGGTTTTAGATTCTAATGAATTGTGGTATTGTGAAGGCTAGGGTTATATCTCCCCTGTCACTTTTAATGGATTATTTCTTAAAAATATTATTATTCAATGTATTTCAATTTGTCAATGAGTGATCTTACTTACGAGATATCCTCTCTCGAGTATATAGCCTATCTCGTGAATAGAGTTGAGTATATCTCATCGACTCATTAAGATGCTTACTTGGTCCAGCAGTGCCACCTTGAGAGCGGAATATCTCTGTTCTTAGAATCAGGCGAAAGTTTGCTTTCACATCAGAATCACTGGAAAGCCTCATCGCTCGAATCTCGGATCTCGATTGATTATGCTAATGTTGGCCGGACATTATCATATATTGAACTTCTAGTAGAAGCGAGATGTAATAGATTGATAAACAAGCTGAATAATATAAAAGATCAAACTTTTAATCCATCGACATATGTGAGGGTTCAATATAACCTAAGAAATAAATCTAGAACATATTGAATGAAAAGATCAAAATGTTTAGTGTTAAAAAACATATTCTAATATCAAAAATAAGAAAGCAGTGCAAATCAGGGCCTTATACGAAGTGTGTCACTAATAAATTTAGTGCCTTGATTTTATTAGCCTCAGATGCCTTGATTTATGAGCCTATTTTGCTTTTTAATGATGAGAAGCGAGATCTCGTGTTGACGTCGCGCTGGCGTTGAGGCGTCATGGCGTTCCACTTGTTGACTTACGCATTGTTGATGACGTCGTGGCGTTGGGGCGTCGAAGCGATGACGGTCGGCTTCGCGCTCCGATCCGGTTCAACCAAAATTGCTTCAGTACGCTCTTTCAGCTCGATGCACTGCATTGAGCCGGACACGGTCGAGTCTGGCACAAAAACTATCAAATTACTATCAAATAAGCGATAAAGAAAGGCCGAAGCGGTATAATATGAGTGTTTTAGGCGCTCATCATACCCTGAACTTAGTTTCTTGCTTGTCCTCGGCGAATGACTCAACGGGACACACACGGAACTACGAAAATTAACACGAGGCGTGTTGCATCTTGAATTAGGGGATCATTTTGAATGTTTCCTACCGGGTTGTTGTTTTGCTCAAAGTTCCTGAAAATGCATACGAATGGGAAAACTGGGATTGAAATAGGTAAAAGTAGCTAATTTTCAAATCCATGATATTCAATATTACTCCCCAAAGCCCCTATGTGCTTATAATGAATGACCTCATTATATGTCTAGGTTGAGCACCCCCGAACTTGAGCTCGACTCACCCTATTTGGAAGAAGCTAACTAGAAAGGATAAAGACCTTCCATTTTATTCATGACTAAATACACAGAAACTTCACATGTACTAAAATAAATGGAAAACCTAGTGCCCGAGTTTTGGCAGAAATTGTTCTACGTGCGGGGGATCCATTGGTGACTCCCCACAGGTTGGTTAAGGGCGCACAGGCATTAAAGTTCCTTCAAACTACCCAGAACCTCAGCGAGCTTCAAGGCCTAGGTTGTGGAAAATCCATCTTGTCCGTAGCGAGGCGGTGAGTCGATGACTCGGCCCGGGTTGGCTTAGGGCATTAGGCTTTGAAGAGCCCCTCGATTTGTGCCGGGATTCAGGTGGATAATCACATTTATATTCTTATGCGAGATATCTATTTTTTTTTTTCTTTTCACTTTTCTATTGTTTTGTATTTTCTCTTTTGTTGGGGCTCGATGGCAATCCTCTTTTTATTGGGTGTCCCATCACTTAAATGGTTCGAGTCTCGAGTTAGTCGAACTACATTAGTTGGTCTCGCTAATGCATATACGAGAAGGTCATTAAGTGTGTGAGTGTGATAGGGTTCTTGAGAGCGGTGTCTTGACGCTACTCGGATTGGTTCGCCCTAACCCTTTCCATCTATTAACCCGAATTACGATCAAACATTGTATGCATTTGAACATCCATGTTAATCGTGGTCGATCCAAAGTGATCCTCGATTTTAACATGGCACCTGAAAACACTTAATTATTACATATAAAGATTGACTAACACAACATAAGCGAACTACACATGACTCAGGTAAGCTGAACTAAACATGAACCAAATAGAAACACAACTATGTCGAACAAAAAATAAAAGCACTATAAAAACAAAAGCACTATAAAAAAACACTAAAACAAAACAGAACTAAACAAAACAAAAACATAATCACCACCCCAAACAAAATATCCTGTCCCCACCGCAAGAAACAACAAGAAGGTGAAGGGACTCCCCGGTGATCACCGCGGTGGTGGTGGTGGAGGCCGACAAGGCAAGGAGCCGGGCCAATCCGGGCTCTAAGGATTCCCCGTCGCAAGAACGACGGCCTCGATTGCCAGATAAAGGCGTATCAAAGACGAGGGCCTCCAAATCCTGTGGTGGAGATCGCAGGACGCGGTGCTCCTGGTCTCATCCCGCACGCCAAAGGCCGGCGAGGAGAGCACCGGTCCCCAAGGTCCGGGAAGGATCATGGCCGCGCCCCGGCCGCTGGGTGGCGGAAGGGCCGACGAGGATCGCCACCGCCTCCCCGACGCCAGGATCCACGCATAGCGAGCCCGACACCATAAAGCCTCGCCCTCGTCCGAGGGCTCATGACCGAATCGCACACCTCAAGTCGCTGACACCGTGTGTGTCCCGCTCGACAGATATCACTACGGGACGGCTGTGCCTCATCATTGCCTGTTAGACTCCCATTGTCTGCAAGCCAAAGATCGTGAAGGGGTGTCCTAAGTTCATCTTCGTCCCTTGCTATGGAGGATGGAATTTATAACCCGCCCAACATCGAAAGTGTATGTCCCTAAGACGGCATACTGAAAGCAGAGCGCTGCTGCAATACTTCACACATTCATCGTCGGAATGAGACGCGAAGTGATGAAGTGATGCCAAACCTTAGGGATGAAGGCCAAATGCTTGGCCTTGAAATTGACCGCATGACCTCGCACTCATCGATTCCACTCACCCCGACCATCGGGTCAATACGCGTGATAACCCTGGTACGGTGGTGCCTCGTGGAGCCTGGGCCGACGCCTCTCCTCAAGGGACATGCTCGAGATCAGACAACTCATTGATCGACTCCGCACTGAAGTCGACCAATATGCCCCGCACCCTGACTTTCTTCAACACACGGAGGCTAGATCGCGCAGAACCACGCGACCACACTCATCGCCGGCCGACGAGGTGGTCGCAAAGCACACCAACCCTTAGCCGCACGTATCCCTATCAAGAAATTCACTGGGTGCAGGAAACCCCTTCTCCTTGATGAATGATCGACAGAAATGGTGCCAAACTGACGCACAGATCAGATTCACAAACCGCACAGGTATCGCAAGTGTGGCCTGGTCCTCATCGCTCTGACCGTCAGTACCGCACTTTGCCTCTCGCGCATATCGACCTAGACGACACGTGGTCGGCACCAAAGTGGCACCTACCGACTTAGACAAAGCAAAACACCTGAAGTGTGCAACCAACCGAACCAAAACTACTATGCAAAAACTAACTATGACTCCAAACCCTAGAATATACCTAAAAACCCTAAAATAGAATCTAAGAGACCCTGTAATTAACTGAGAATGCCCTAAGGCTAGACCGAGCACAATGTGGTGGAAATGCCACAAGGACTCCTGAGCCAATGTGAGGAGAGATCTGGTGATGCACAACGGCGCCTAAGGCGATATACAAAACCTCCTGGCCAACAGGATGTAGAGCTCCTAGGCTAGTGAGTGTAGTAAAGGTGGCTAGGGTTTCAGGCAATGGAGTGGGCGAGGTGAAGATCCAAAATGAACTGGTCTTGGCTTTAAAACAGGGCAACGTCGCGACGTGCGGGGCAACGTCGCGACGTGACAGAGAGTGAAATTAACAACGTCGCGACGTCTAGACTTAACGCCGCGACGCACAGAATATTAAAATCCACATCGCGACGCTGATTCCACGCCAGAACGCGATGAGGATACAATTTGACGCTATGACGCTGGGATCCACGTCGACGTGACGCAGAGGGGTCACTTGGATTTACGGCAAAATCCACGTCGGCTACGACGTAGAGGAATCAATCTGACGTCATGACGTTGGGAGGTCCACGCCACGGACAGAGGCTATGGATCAGTCATAAATTTGTGCACATTGATGATCTCTTGATCAGAAAACCTCCCACTTGAGACTGTGACTTTATGGACTCAGAATGCACAAATAACGAATCCTCCTCCTGCACTGACGATTCGCAGTTCCGAAATTAAACAAACAAGTGGAAACACCGATTACGAGAAAGCTAAACCCTATATCGCTGGAAAATAAAAACAATAGAAAATTGGAACTAAGAAAAGGAAAGCTTAAGAAACACTGGGTTGCCTCCCAAGAAGCGCTTATGTTTACTCCGTCACAGCTGTTCTAATTCGAACTTCACCTGCGACACGGCCAAGGAACTAGGAACGCTTATGCATCTCCTATAATGCTCAAGCACCCCCATGTTCAAGGTGGATGAAATATCTCTTCCGCTCACGTCCTCGCTCTTCCTGTCTTTCCGTGCGCCACAGTTTTATCCTCGTTTTTCAGATCTTCGCAACATCTCCGTACCGAGGTTCCGAGGATATCTTCATTCGTAGTCATCTGATGCTTCATAAAGTTGAAATATATACGGGTGCGATCTCCATCCCCTGTACTTCAATTTATTCACCTTCGCACATTGATTCGAGCTCTTCCCGGCTAGGAAGGGTCTACCTAGCGATGATGGGGAACTGAGTCGCCTTCCTCCGCGGTCGTGAATGACGGGTCCGGGCTGAAGGACAAATTTACTAACGCTTAATAAGACATTTTCGATTATGCCCGAGGATGTCGGGTATGACCTCGTCCCGTGAAGTTGCAAGCCGGACAGAGTTGATTTTGGTTCCCCCAACTTTAGCCTTTTAAACATCGAAGTGGCATCAAGTTGATGCTGGCTCCCAAGTCACACAGGGCTTTTCCAGATACCCGATTCCCTATAGAAAACGGTATAGAAAAAGCTACCCTTGATTCAAGTTTCGATAAGCCACAGTATGCACCGCATTCCTTCGCTAAGGCGATGGTCCATACTCTTCCAATTTCTTCCACTTGCCAAGATCTTTTCTTTCTAATGAATTTCACATAACTCGGGCATATTCTCTAATGCTTCCAAAAAGTATAAAGACATGTAGTTTCTCAAGATATCAAGAAACTTTGTGAACTCCGCTTCTCTAACTTACCTTCTTTCAATCTTCGGGGATACGTATCATGTTTGCAGGTTCATCCATTTTAATCGCTCTGGGTCTCATCCCCAACTTTGTTATCTCGACCGCTCTCGATCTCTGGTCGCTTCTGGCCAGATCCGGTCTGGAAACATCCATCATGCCCTTTATTTTCTAGTTCTCGCATCACCTGGTTGCGTCCCAAGTTTTCCACCCTCTTCCACTCCTAGAGTGATGGCTCAATACTTCTTTTCCTTTCCGCCTCTGGGTTTACTGAATTGCTCGCAACGATCCCAAATAGCTTTTCGCTAACAGACAGTTAATTACCATTCGAACCTCTCCAAATTTCTCAACCGTGGCCGCTTGATCGTTCAACTGGTCATTGTCAGCCGCATGCTCGCTTAGTCTTCATTCATAAAGGCAGAGTGGGAAGTTAACATCCGTGCAAGAGCTGCTCTAATCCAACTTTTTCTCAAAGGTGTCTCACTAGTCTCTGCCTCGATAACGATTGCTCGATTCATTCCGCCACCCATATCCTCGATTGTTCCGACTCATTCCGCTCGACATACGCCCACCCTCGTCCCGATTCCCTACTCCCGATAACTGGCTTCCCCATACTCTGGCCCTCGCTGTTGTGATCGATTCTCGATTGAAACCCCGACACTTACCGGGCTTCACTTAACGTAGGGTTTCCCGATCGACATTCCGCGGCCGCCAGGCGCGGGCCCACCACGTAATTACATAACTCCTACGGGTCGCTCGATCAAGGCCGCGCTCGTCGCCTATTTAATCGCTTAGTCAACGGCGTTGCCATTCACCGCATTGCCGAGGACCTCATTATCCGTGCCACCCACCAAGCATCGGGTGTAGCCTTCTCTAGGCCATCGATTAGTGTTAGTCGCAAAGATTCTAAGATTTCATAAGTCTGGTCTGCGGGTTTTCTTCATCATGCTCTCCCTTGGTACTCACATCAATAATCGTTTGGGCTTGCATTTCGCACCATTATGTGGGCGTGGACTTGCATCCATCCGGTCGCCTGGTGGGCACTTCCGCACACCGCGGAACTGGCCCCATGCTTCCCCGCTAAGTTCTCCCCCCTCCCAATTGTCCAAACGCATGGATCTCGCACGTCGCGCAATTTCGAAGGTAAAGAACTCGGGTCAAGAATTTTGCGATCAAGTCATTCCACGGTGTAATGGAACCCGTGGTCGAATCGGTTAGCCAATGTTTGGCCTATCCCCTGAAAGAGCTGGAACAACCGTAACCCAGAGTTCTTTCCAAGAATCTACAGATTTCCCTGATAGTATCGCAAACTTCGAGGAAGTTAGTCAAATGCAAGGTTCGGTTCTCATGAGGTAGCCCATGGAACAAGATATTCTCAAGATCAGATTGCGGATCGACTTAATTCAAAATTGTTTCGCTTGAATAGTGGTCGCTCGATACCGTCAACAACAAGCCAGGTAATACGAACTCATCTAATGAAGATGAAAGTATTATCCGGGTCAGATAAACTAAGGCTGCGCTCGATTCCTTCCATGATTCCCATTTCTACTCGGTTCAGCTCGTCTAATGCCAAGATTTTGCTCTTCAGTGTTTTCCATGATTATTGATTTCAACTGCTTCCGCTCTTCCGTTTCGCGCAACTGCGCGTAGTCTTTCCGGTTCAGATCAAAACAGGTTGGTTGACTCCGATCTCGTCGTCAGACGATTTATCAAAACTACGCCGCACTAACACACGAACCAACAAACCAAATTACTTCAAAGACTGTGAAAAATGTTAAAGCAAAGAAATTTCCTTAATAATATCTATTTGCTTAATTCTCTATATCAATCTAAACTTATCACTAAGAATCCGCGCCAAAACTCGACAGCCGAAACGCTGTGTAAAATGTACGCCCTTACGTATGTTAAGTGTACGCTGGTCGCCTAAGTAATATAGTGTACTCACTATGACAGAGCATCGATCCACAGTGGATGTGTATCACTACAAAGGTCTCTAGCTTTTAGATAATATCCGAAGAGATGATTTTAGAAAGAAGGTGAATATGTGAAAGTCAACTAAGTTTAGATTCTAATGAATTATCATATCAAGGCTGTGGTTATACTCCCTCGTCACTTTTAATGGATTATTTCTAGGCCACATATTCAATGTATTTGCATACAATTTGTCAATGGCGAGGTGATCTTACTTACGAGATATCCTCTCTCGAGGTATATCCGCCTATTCGTGAATGTAGCTGAAAGTATATCTCTATCTCAACTCGCATTCGAGATGCTTAAACGCTCTAACCCTAAGTGCCACCTTCAGGATCTAATATCTCTATTTACCGAATCAATCAAGGTCGTCGATCCGCATCCCCTCGAAAACCTCATCAATTAATCTCTGATCTCCAGGTGATTATGCTAATGTTGGCCGACATTATCATATAATCGAACTACGTAAATAGAGCGTATGTAACAAATCGATAAACAACTCAATAATATAAAAGCATCAAAACTTAATCCATCAACATATTTATTGTGTCTCAATATAACCTCTAGAAATAAATCTGTAACATATTGAATGAAAAGATCAAAATGTTTAGTGTTAAAAACATAATTTAATATCCAAAAATAAGAAACAAGACAAATCCCGCACTTCCTAAGTCTGCTACTCCGCTTCCACCAGGCTCTTCGTCGTGACGCCTCCGACACGGCCTTGATTTCTCTCAGCCCTATTTTGCTTTTAATGATGAGAGCAAGATTCGTGAATGACGCCGCGACGCTGAGACGTCAAGGAAGACAGACATCGCGACGCCGAGACATCGCGACGCTTCCACTTGCCGACTGCGATTGTCAACCCGACGCCGTGACGCTGGGACGCCGCGATCGCCGACGCCAGACGCCGATGTACCGCTCGTCCGATCCCCATCGCCCAAAATCGCTTTCCAAAGCCATCTTTCGCCTGTCGCACTCCGTGATCCAAACCGATACACTGCAGTCGTGGCCCAGCCACAAAAACTATAAAATTACTATCAAATAAACGATAAAAAGAAAGACCGACACGAGTATAATATGAGTGTTTTAGGCACTCATCACCCCTCACGACCTCATTCAGCTCAAACATCGAAAAAGTACTTAAAGAAGGAATAAAACCCAAGTAGGGAGAAACCCTTACCTCTCGGAGTTTGTCAAAACTACAACCGGCAGGTCCACGCTGTGAGCTCCGCTCCACAGAAAGGCCTTTCCTTCTTGGCTCTAAGACTGTCGACAAATGACATTCGATATTCTAGAGAGAAGGAAGCACTCCTCACTAAACTCAACGAAAAATGGCTACTTGTTATTATCTTTTTTTGGTTTCCTAATGCTTTTTCTCTTCTTTTCATTTCCGGTACATAAATACTATTCCTATTTTGTCTTCTTGTCGACCTAAACAAATCCCAAAATGCTCATTATGTCCTCATTTCCTGGGCTTTACATTCTACTTCACTCTACTGGGTCCATTTTCATCATTTCTCTACTCATGCCACTCTATAGCACATGAGTATCGGTTATATGTGATTTTCATCAGATCGAAAATCTTTACTACACCCGACCATGATGCTCGAAAACGGTAAATTCCACCGTCCCTTTAATTCAACGAAATTTTCCGCGCTAGCTAGATTTCCCCATGAGACGATTCCAACCTGGAACTGGGCTTCATCATCCGAGATCTAGAGAATAAATCTCGGATTTTTAACCGAAATTACAATTTTGTAATCGAAATTACGATGGCTCTTTCCGTAAATCGAATTTCGGTCTTACATTCTCCCCTCCTTAAAAGGAATTTCTTCCCAAAATTCTAAACGATCACAATCACTCACATGCATATGCAACATGCACTCTACCATGCATGTAAACAGTCATTTAAATCTTAAACGACTAAACTTCGTACCTTCATCCCTAAACAAGAGCGGTTGTGTGGCCCGTGATCAATCTCGGGCCTCCCACGTTGACTCCTCCACTCCATATTATGAATCCTCACTAGCCTCACGATCTTAAGGCCGCAAAACCCGGTCACGGCTTATCACACGCACACCGGTCCCTCCTCGGCGTCCGATCCGTGTCAGTTCCCACCGCCCCAATCCACCACATGAGCCGGATCTCGGAGTATACCTAGAGCATGGAGACGTGAAATACCTCGGACACCTATCATGCCAAGCAGAAAGTCAACTCCGGTATGCTACAACGCCATCCTCTCGAGTATCTCGAAAAGGCCCAATAAATCTCTAATGATAGCTTCCCTTCGGGCCACGAACCTCGGTTCACTTCCTCTTAGGCATCACCTTCAAGAAGACATGATCCCCAACCCTAACTCTACGTCGACACGCCGCACATCTACAACTCTTCCGCCGCCTGAGCCATGAGAAGACACAGTATCAAGCTCACCTTCTCGCAGGTGGTGTCTCTAATCGATCAGACCCGTGATTTAAGCTCTCTCCCACCTTGGTCCACCATAATCTGATCTACATGGCCCCAGACAAGTGCCTCATACGGCCATCTATATACCGCCGATAACTCGTTGTCAGAGCGATTCCACTAAAGGCAAATGCTCCTCCCACCGCTCTTATGATCCAGACGATGCCCCACTCATGTCCTTTAATACCTAGTCCTCCCACTACCATCCATCCGAGGGTGGAACGTTGTACCCATGGTCGTGGTGTTCATAGCCTTTTGGAAACTCTTCCAAAATTGAACCTGTCCTATCCGATACTATGGATACCAGACTCATGTAAATTCTGACTATCTCTCGAATATACAACCGACATAATCTCTCCAATGAAGGTCATCCGCAGACGGCTAGAAAGTGTGCTCTATTTCGTGAGCCTGGCCTATACTATCACCCATACGCATCATGCCTCTCATGGCTGCCTCGTGGGCAAGTGGGTCACAAATCCATCGTGACGTGCTCCACTCCACCCACCCACCTCCAATGGCCGGCACTTCATTGGCTTCCGCCAAATTTTTAACTCACGACACGTGAGACATCGTTGAACAAAGTCCCTTACATGTCTCATCCCGTCCAGCAGTACCGACGACGAAGATCCCAGACATCTTCGTGCAATTGATACCTTAATCAGAGCAGAACTCTGAGATAATCTCCTCTCTCAATCGGCCACCGTGTGTCCACTCACCCGTCCTCTATACCAAAGACTACCATCCGCGGAACGGTCCAAATTTCTCGCCACCGTACTGATCAGATTCTGGCCCCCGATGGATACTGACTTCTAAGGCCCCGCCATCGGGACTCAATCAGTCAGCCTCAACAGATCAGCCACTAAACTCCCTGGTACTCGAGTCTCGTCGCTATACTCAGAGCCCCAAATCGTCTCTACAAGCCATGAGACCGCTACTCCGGTAGGGCTATACTAGCCAACGCCCGTGATCTCCGACCGAAAGTGCATCACCACTACATTTGGGGCCTTACCAGATGTAATGCAAAGTGAAGTCATAATCCTCTCTGTAGAACTCCATCCATCTCAAGGTCGCTCATATCGAGGCCTACTCATGAAAATATACTTTAGACTTTACTAAGTCCGGGAGAGCCCTAACTCTCACCAGTTGATTTAACTCAGAGATCTCTCACTGTGAATCCCGACTCCATCAAATCAATTCTCACCCTACATCCTAGGGAAGAAAACATCTATACCGGGCTTCAAAGGTCTTAACCTCTAAACCCAAATCCATGGGCCGTGTCAACATGCCAACCCGAACTAAGGTTCCACCATTGACAACCCGATGGTCACAATCATCCACGCCGGGCTTCCACACTACCAACCAATAAGTCTACCACCTTATAAGGTCCACTGACGCCTGTCAAAACTCTCAATTAGTCTTAACTTCACTCCACACTCCGCCCCTTCGCCTATCTCATACGCTGGAGGCCAGATAGCACCCCTGGACCGAAACTGTCTCTAACCAGACAGGCGTGGGAGAATGAACCGTATACTCTCCCCGGTTTCTACTCCGCCAACTGAATCACATTGTCCCAAAGTCCCAGGATCCCCGTTCCTGGCAATCCCGCCTCACATGCCAAACCAGAGCCCCACTTGAAACTCCGTGCACAGTCTCCGCCTTTCCTAAACTAGAAGAAGGCTGATCCTCCCTTCTGCTACTGGCAACCTCAGATTCTAGCGGAATTCCAGCACCCCACATCTCTGGCACTGTATCGTCCCAACCATGAAGTCCATGTCCCAGAAAGGGTCCTACGATCCTCGCCAAACCTGGCAAATTCCTCACCCATTCGACCTCCTATAATGCAATCTTAATGATCCAAAAGAAATCCATTGATCTCAAGATCATATCTGTCCTCCCAACTCCAATGTCGCCTTCAACCTTCTGTGTCCACCGACACTCCTTTGCCACACTGACGTGTCCTGTAACCCACCCCAAATAGTTTCTCAAAATTCGTGACTTATCGAACTTGGCCGCACAACCTGACGGTCTCTCAACAACCCGTAAACAATCCTCAAGTGATACCCATGCCCCACTCTGGACCGGGAGTAGATCAAGATGTCATCCACGATGACTACGCATAAACTAATCTGTAGATACTGAAACACCTGCACAGGGCTCGCTGAATGCCGCCAAAGCATCATTAATCCAAAGGGCATCACCAGTGAATCCCAAAGTGCCCATAACGTCCTAAACACCGGCCTTGGGTGGGGACATTAACATCCCGCTTCCCTAACCCTCACTGATGGTAACCAAGGTAAATCATCTCGAGCAGACTCGCCTCCTCCCTGTCCTGACTAACAACTGGCCAATCCTTCTGCAATGGGTACCCGATTCCCGATCAGAACTCGCTCAATCGTCGTAGTCACCGCACAAATAAGGGTCTTACCTTCTTCTCGCAACAACCGAGCGCCCCATGGTGAAGTGCCTGATCCGATGAACCCTCTGGTCTAATAGCTCCCGTAATCGGACTCCAAGTTCCCGCAACTCAACTCAGGCCATCCCATGCGAGTCACAGAGATGGGTGACGCACTGTGGTGTAACTCGACACCGGGCCCGCACTCCTCCTCGAGAGTAGTCCGTGCAGCTCCATTCGGGAAAACATCCACATACTCGCAAACTACTGAGGTAGATCTAAGTCCGGTCTCTCCGTCCTTCAGGTAAGGCTCGGGCAAATCTAACCCGCTTAACTCGTCCCTCGACACCTGGACTCGCATAGCACCGTCTGGGGCAAAATATCATGCTCATTCCCCCCCGAAATACCACGAGTACCATCCCGCGCGGTAAGTGATAACCTCCTAAGCTCACAATCGATAACGACCTCGTAAGCCGTCAAACAATCCATCCCTGATGACATCGAACTCCGACATGTCCATGATCCCCTCAAGTCCTAATCGCGTGAGTGAGTCCCCAGATCTCAACCCAAGAACTGGGATACATATCATACCTATTCTCGCCCCTAATCCCTAAGGAGAACTCACATACCAAGGCCCTAAGGTCCTAAGAGGTCCTTGCCCTCCTTTCCAATTCATATCTGCCTCACTCTCTAAATTGAACACAACCTAGCCTATCCCCGTAAAGGTCCAAATCCCACGGCTCTAACACCTTCCTGATCCATAAATCAATGGTCCGTCACTCACCGACCCCTCCCGTGAATGCTCCGAGGATGATGCGCCCTAACCCCAGAGGCTACTAGGATCTTCCTATCTACCGCTATACTGCACCAGGCGATAAAGAATCGTCGTAATACCTACAACCTCGTGAAAGCCCGCCGATCAAATAATCGGTGGTTCGATCAAGACCATGGATCGCCCTCTACTTCTCGTTCTCACTAGCCATCTATATACCAATGGCAAGTTAAATCAATACATTATCTCTCAAGGTCAACACAAAATTTCGAGACACTAATCATACACATAATCGTTGTATACACATTATCCTTCCATTTATAGGTAATGCAAGACAACTTAACATGTTATTTAAAATATTTTTAATGGGTCAAAAATTTCATTTTTGAAAATTTTATTTTTCAAAATTTTGTCAAATTTTATTTGATTTTGATTTTCGACTTCTTAATTTTAAAAAAATTAGTTTTTTCATTTATTTCCATTATTTCAAAGTAGCTGGAAAAAATCACTAAAATTATTTCTTTTTCGTTTTTCTAACACTCAAATAAATTTATAAAATTTTATTTTCTCTCATTTTCTTCGCCTCTACACCTCAGAAACCTTAGAAAATAATTTTCTTCTCACTTAAACTAAATAAATACATAAAAAAATTCTTCTAATTCGACCATATTGTCCAAAATCTCTCAAAACCTCCCGATCTAACATTCAACCAAATAAAATTTATTAAAATCTTATTTCATTATCCAATAAATTTATTAAATTTTTATCTCATTTTCTTTTCTTTTTTTTCATTTCCAAAGAGCCTCCTTGTTATTTCCATACATGGTTTGAACACCGCAATTTCTACACAATAATTTTATGTGAGTCTACTTTAAAATTCATTTAAATTTTTTTTTTCTTTTGTCTAAACCAAGTAAACTTTTGTAAAATTTATTTATTTTATTTTGTTCCAAGCTTACATCAAAATTCTAAAATTTTCTCTAAGCTACTTCATCCGTATGTTTATTTAAACTAAGCATATCAACTTATAATCCTAATCTATAACATCTAACAATTCATGTTATGCACAACCAAGCATGCAAGTTAATAATCTCCAAAATCCAATCACACAAAACACACCAACGCATGCATGCAAAGAGAAGCCCAGTTTGTCCCATGATTTCCTAGGTAATTCATAATCTAAACCGAACATCAACCACACATAGATGCTCTTACTGACTACACAGCCTAAGCCCTCCAAATCCTCAATCTCTAGGTTTCATATACCTATATTTCTACATCAAACCACCCAAGTGGCGGCGGATGCCAACCCAGCTCCCTAGGTATTCGTAGATAATTCAAGCTCATACTAAGCCGTGACACCCCAAACCCGGGTCCTGATCACCCGTCAACCCGCAAACACTCGTGAATGCCTGGGTGACCCAAAATTTTCACAAAATCTAGCATAGTCTCCTTTGTACGGTAGGGGATCCTCAACAACACAAAAACCCGCAGATACCCTCGTCTCCAAAACAATGCAATATATCCAATATATCCAATATATCCAATCACAGCATGAGTAATACGCCACTGGGGCCTCCACAAATACATATTCTTCATATAATACATACCAACTATGAATCCAACTATATACTCAAATAATTACAAGAGTTACAATATTTCATCAATATACAATACATATATTAAATTAGACATTTCCAAGACATGTATATATCATCAACCAAAGCCACAACCCGCTTTCTAACTCAATCCCTAGGACAGCTGCCCCTCGCCCCCGCATCAGAAATAATATCCTCGGGATAGTATTGTACCTAATGCTCAAGAGTGGAATCGCCCTAAGTGGGCTACTCTCACTTAAGTGCAAGCAATGTTCCAAATAAAACACACACATTCAAGCAAAATGCATGATCCTACTTGAAATTGGTCTAACTCATCATCTAGTACCTCGAGCCTCATCAATTCCTCACACAATAAGCCTCGTATGGTAATTCTTGTTTGGTCTGTCAGGATGAACCCTCCCAATGTAAGAGAGACAATCAAACGCTCCCAATTGGTCACATATTTGTATCATCCAGAGTATCAATTGCCGCCTCCGACGATTTGATATTTTTGGTTTGACTACCCTCCGAGCATCGGACATTTTAGACAACCCTCCGAATCCATTTTTTCTAAACTCATTCATGCACTCACTCCTATCGTCTTGGTACCCGAGTGCATATGGAAATTCTTATTGATGTCAATTCCTAATACAGTCTATATGTCACATGTAAATATATAAACATTTAAGAGTATTCACTTAAAATCTAATCACAATAACTCATGTTATGTAAATTCTCATTTCATACATCAAAATTATCATCAAGTATTTGATCAAACATTTGAGTTAATTCTACTTGAATTTACTCATCAAACATATTAATTCAAGAAAAATTATTTGGAGAATTGTTTTGGGAATAGTGAAACCTCAAGCATTATTCCTGTAAATTATTGAATCATCTGGGCTCACTTAGTGAACTCTGTGGGTTTCACGGCCATTTCCTACTCTATGCATATCAATACAATTCATTCATAATTTATGAATTTAGCACCCCATAACAGTCCCGACAGTCACGGATTGTAAAAAAAAAAATTTACTTCAGACACCCGGTCCCAAGTTTTAACACATCAACTACTCACTTTGCCTCATTCAGCTCAAACATCGAAAAAGTACTTAAAGAAGGAATAAACCCAAGTAGGAGAAACCCCTACCTCCTCTCTGAGTTTGTCAAAACTCACAAATCCAAGGTCCAGCGAGCTTCGCTCCGCAGAGCGCTTCCTTCTCATTCTCAAAGACTACCGACTATTGATCGCTCGACATTCTAGGAGAGAGAAGGAAGACTCTCTCTCACTAAACTCAAACGAAATGGCCATCACATCTTTCGTTTCCCACGTTTTCTCTCTTCTTTCATTCGTATATGTCATCATCTGTTTTGTCTTCTGCTGACTTAAAAACCCAAAATTATTATGTCCCTTCCATTTCCTCGCTTTATATCTCTACTACCCTACATCCATTTTCATCATTTCACCATGCCACTTATGGCACATGAGTACGGTTATATTTTTTCGACGAAAATCGCTTTACTGCACTAATCGCGATGCTCGAAAATACAAATTCAATTGTTGTAGTGGAATTCACTAAATTTTACGTATGCATTAGATTTTGGGAAGGACGATTCCAACGAGAATCCCCGTTTCAGCTATCCGAGATCTAGAGAATAAATCTAGATTTTTAATTGAAAATTACAATTTTGTAATCGAAATTACGATTTTGCCCTTTTTCAGAAATTGAAATTTCTTGCCCATAGCGCTAGGTGTGCTTGAAGGAACTCCGCTTTCACTAGCGATTTAATGGTGCTTGGCCCAAAGAACAACCGTCTCTGTGTAAAATAGATCGGCTGATTCATTCTCCCTGCAAGCTGAGGCTGATCACTGATATGTTCTATATCGATTTGACATTAGAATTTGGCTAAATAACCTCATTCCTCTCAGAGACATGAAGGCCAGCCTAGATTAAGCCAGAGAGGGCTTCCCAGAGAAACTTCCCGCCGCCCAACCTCGACGAAGGTCAGAAACCTCTTCATGACCTCTCAAGCATTCTACTGCAAATAAAAAGCAGAGTAGAAGAAGGGTCAACTAGAGGCCCCAGAAGCAAAATAAACCTTGAAAGAAAAGAAACTCTTAAGATGACACAATCAAGGATAAACCTAAGGAATATAAAACAAAAACCTTCACGAAAACAAATAGAACACCTCCAACCATTGAGACATCTAAGCAAAACCAACACAGGTAGAAAAGTGGGTTTGAGTTTTACCACCGAAAAATCAAAAGTCGGCCGGCATATCGAGAGTTTCCACACAAATTTTCGTTGAAGGAAAAATTTGCAAAAGCACAGAAAAAGGATGAAGTACAAGAATCAAAAGAAAGAAAACAAAAAATCTTTTGAGAAAACGCAAAAGAAAACCACTATTGAGACCACTATCCCTATTTATGGGGGTGGGACACAGATGATTAGAATAATGCTGCGCTCATCAGAGCGATGCGAGGATGCACGTTGATATGCATCTCCCACGCCGCCACAAGGCAAGCTGCCACCGGCTTATTTAATGCATTAGTCGCTTCACAAACATTTCAAGTCTCAGATCTGCAATATTTGAACTGCATAATATTTTCCCTCTCGGAATAGTTGAAAACTCCGAAATGATGGAAAATGGGAGCATTGTGAGTACACGATTCTAGGATCCGCGGCCTGACATGGGCCCGTGGCCCAATCGGGCCGTGTGGTGAAGTGATCCACTAGTAGCACTGTCCCATCAAGACCAAAGTGACATCATCGTACTAAGGATCTATGAAGTGCCGCCAGGCCTGGGAGAACTATGTTTGCTCGAGCGCTCACCTGGGATTTCAAGCCCTGGTACCAGATTTCACCCTATATAAATTTTGAACCCATAAGGGAAGTATGGCTTGAGTCAGCACGCATAGTTTAAAAATCCACAAAAGCGATCTTATCAGTGAAGTTACTAGCTTCCGAATCCCTCATTCCTTGGAGAGATAATCCTGAAAAAAAAAAAAAAAGCAATCCCCAATAAGGAAGAACGAGTCGTCAATAAGGAAAAGAAGATTTCCTCCCTCAAACTAGGAGGAGATAGTATCCTACCCCGAGGAGGAAGGAGAGGATTTCGCGAACCGAACCCTATAAGTCATAAAGATCCCCACTGGGAAGGTATGTACCTTAACTGGGGCCTATTCTCAAGCCCTTCCAGAGCTTTACAACTTAATCATCAAAGAGACTAGCGACCCATTGCGCTGTAACGCCAAATGATGTGTTAAGAATAAGTTAGTGGAACCGAACATCATCCCTACAACTTGACGCTGTGGACCAAGATCAAAAGTCCCACAGTACCAGATAATTGGTTATAAACTTTCCTCTCCTCCCCATCTCGATGTGCTATGTCACTACTCAGCTTAACTTCTACCAAGGACATAATGGTACTGTAGCTTTGTATCACTTTTCTTGATTTTGGCGTAAATGTAACTTGGGTTTTAAGAATCTGCTCTTGTGAGGGAAATTTGATCACTGAAAATTGAGAATTTGATGTTGAATTAGTTTTCCAAACTTTGTGCTTTGATTTTTTTTTAATCTCGATGCTTTAAGGTCATGGATTGTTATTCTCTTAATCTTGTCAATAAATTCTTACATCAGAAAAATGGAGTGGTCAGATTTTCAAAAAATTATCTTCTTTTCTTTTGTTTTCTCTGCAACCAAACAATGGCTTGGATTAATCACTTCTGTGCCTACTTAAACTGACTTTAATCCATGAAGGTTGATCACTTTCTCATTTGGGTTCTGAATATTCATGCAACAAAATTGATCTTGAGACACCCTGAGTTTGGTTTGAGTCCCCATTTTCTTGGAGTTCTTTGATCATGTAGCTATTATTTCTTGTTATAAAATCATAATTTATGTATGAAATTCTCTGAATAAACTCTCCTATTGAGTCTTTATAAAGAAAAATATCTTTGTGGTAGAAATATCAGAGACACTTTGAAGTCTGAAAGTTTTTGGGCCGTAAATGAACTATATGTATCATAAATCAAAATTCCTTGGTTGTCAAAAAAGAAAAAAATAAAAATAAAAATCCCTTGGTTAAATATGAGAATTCAGTTTTGCCCTCTCAAATCTTCCTTCAAGTAACAACAACTTGATTTATACCATTGATGTCAATTCATAAATTAACACAGTATCAAACTTTGATTCTTCAAAGTGGGTCAAGTTGTAAAGTATTATCTTAACATACATCATCCATTGAAGTATGATATTTTTGATTGGCTAAAATACTCTAGTGTTTCATTTTTCTATTACTTTTTGTAATATATTTGTATCTATTATTTCTTTTCTTTAAAATGGTGGATATTCTGATCAGTTTATGTGCATCTTAACTAATCTCATGGACTCTGAAATTACTTCTAATGACCATGAGAGGACTCAAAAACCATTGAATAACCCAACCCAATACGTTTCACCCCTCAATGGGTAAAGATATTTGTACATAGCATGGCTAAAAAAAGATTATTTCCTATTGGTCAGTTAAGTTGCATGGTTAAGGTTAATAATTAATTATAGAGGTGACAATTCGATTGGACGGACTGGGATGAAATCGGGCCAATCAAATTTGGTTCGGTTTTTTTATGACCAATAAAATATCAATTCGGCTCGGTCTTAATTCCAAATGGGCTGAACCAAATTGCCTTATAAAGCAAAAAAATTATTAGGCCGACTCAAAATTGGCCTGATTTTTTTATTTATAATAAATTAACAGCCCAACCTGACCCTAATTCCATGTAGGTCGGACTAACCCAACAGATCATACTTAAATTGCCACCTTGTAATTATTGGTCTCTTGGATGCTATTGAATTGTGAAACCGACTGATGTTGAAATGTTGAAGGGAAGAAAAATAATTTAAAAAGATTTAACATTGACATGGATACTTCTTGACCATATGATTATAAAATAATCTACAACAGTTAATTACACTTTTTAATGTACAAAATTTAGATTAAATAAATTCTCTAAGAACAGGGCACATTGTTTTTATATACATCTATGTTTGAAAATAACTGTATTTACTTTTTATTTTTCTTTATATTGAGGCAAACTTGAATATAGTGAAATAAGGTTATGGTATGTATGAGGCGATGGAACTATAATAAGAATAAGATCATGAATGTCTCCAAAAGTATGTTAAAATATATAGCAGCAAAAATATCACTTAAACTTTATATGCAAATTATAATAAACACTAAATTATAATAAGGAAAGAAGAGAAACTTTAAGAAAAATGATTTCTTATGTGAAGATTTGATATTATTTAATATTGTTAATTTTGCACTTGACAAATAGGAAATGGTTCTAGAATTGATGGTGCACATGATTTTATTCTATTTATATTATGAAAAAAATTCTTATTTCATAAAAGTCTTGTAAAATATCAATTTCCAATTAAACATATTTTTTCCATGTATTATGGAAAAATTATTATACTCATAAAAATCTTGGAAAATATCAGTTTTCACTTTTCAATGATACATATTTTTTGCCAATCTCAGAAAATACCGGTTTTCAATATATATTACACATTTACATATTTTGTTAAATTGGCAAGGAAAAAATTTTTTACAAACACCCAGTCCTTTTTATATTAGTATTGACTTGTATATATATATATATATATATATATATATATATATATATATATATATATATATATATATATATATATATATATATATATATATTATTTACAATAATTTATGGAATGTTTTAAAATCTACTTCTTCCTATTAGTATTATTGGTTACATTATGGGAAGATTTGATATTATTAAATATTGTTAATTTTGCATGATTTTATTCTATATATTATGCATGATCGTGCATGATTTTATTCTATTTATATTATGGAAAAATTCTTATGTGTGTGCATAAAAGTCCTGTAAAATATCAGTTCTCAATTAAGGTTATATTTAGTCTTTACAAAGTCATGGAAAATAAATTTAAGAAAATATATATTTCTTATATATATAATAAAAGTAAAAAATTATAATGAAAATATGAATTAATTTATAAAAATCAAAATAATATGTAAATATATGATATTTTCTTCATTTTCTTTGAATGCATTAAATTAACATTAATGCAAAATTTAACAATTTTTGAGGACCTTAATGCATGATTCAAGTAGTAAAAGGGGTGAGATGGGTTTATTAGAAATCTAAAAATCTAAGAACATTGTAGTACAAAGTGAATAGAAGTAACATATTTACAACTATCTCAAAATTCAATGGTTTAGAAAGCAAAATAGGAAGGTGACTATAAGTTCTCCCATAATAATTGTAATTTGGTTTAAAAGTAAAAATGTTCAGAAATCTTAAACTATATTCATTACATATACGTAGATATAGTAGCTATGAAAAATACTACAGAAAATAGATATCATAGGAATAAATAAATTAATATCCTAAACTTAGCTATTACTATAACTACAATCTTTATTTCACTATTATTATAATGGATAATTTAGGATTTTTAAAGACCTTGCCTTTTTAAATCAAACACGATTAATTTTTAAGAACATGTACTTATTATTCCCTATTTTACTTTTTTTATCACTGCTCTACGAAAGGGTATGACTATTACTTTTATTTTTATTTTAGCCTTTTTTTTTTATGAATATAGAAGGGAGAAAGCTTCCGAAGGGCCCAAAAGCTTGAGAGAGTTGATAAGTGAAATTTATACATAAATTATGATAAAAGTAAGGAGCTATACGTGTGCTTTGTTGGCCGCTGTGATTTGAAGGTGGCTACTGGTTTTGATCTTCTCAATCTTTGTCTGTTCAAAACCTACAGCCTCTCCTTCCTCCTCCTCCTCCATTTTCTTCCTCTCAAAAAACCCATTTTTCTCTTCTTCTCTGTGTATCGCCATACTGGGTTCAAGTTGAAGTTCATCATCAAACCATCAAGAGTTTTGCAGCTAGTCGAGCTGAATTCGTCCATGGAGCCTCCCCCTTTTCTTCTCCTTCTCTTTCTTCTTCTGGGTTTCTCTTTCTCTGGGCATTTCACTTGCCAGGCTCAACTTCTGCCAGATAATGAAGGTACATCACTGTAACACTCGCTTCTTCTTTCCATTTTTGGCAAGCCCAAACTTTTTTGGGTCTGTTTGTTTGATGAGAAATTTGAAGAAAAAGGAATTGCATGGAAGAAAATATTATTGTAAATATTAAAGTAAAACATATACAAAAATCATTATACAAAAAAAATTTAAAAGAATCCACCATGGGTTTCTAAGGTTTCTTATCATATACAAACTATGGACACCACCCTTGAATTATGAATCATGATGTCAGTAGTTACTAAAATATTAACAATTTTGACTTGATGATAACAAGTTTCGGGTTAGGGTAAATGGTCAGTGGAGTTTCTAAGACTCGCTATGGCACTTTTTCACACTGTAGAAGAATTTTAAAGTTGTTAGCTTATACTTTAAAAGTGAATAATATTTATAAGGGTGATGGGTTGAGATTATCAAGTAGCATATACCAATATTTCTAGGTTTCATAGTACCTATTAGCTATGAAATACTGAAAAAAAAAAAAAAATTCCGGTGGATTGGGGGAATCAAGTGGAAATTTTGGTGGGCCTTGAAAATTTTATGCTTAAATGAGCTGAGGATGGGCTATGGTTGACTGATTCCTTGGAATATAAAACATTTGTGAAGAATATTATTAGCATAAGGAGCTCTTGATCTTAAGATCTTATAATAAACTGTTAGTGTAAATCTTTGATTCTTCCTGATAATTATTTTCCTGAATCCAAATCAGTAATGCTAACGACGTGTTTCTACCATGTAACAGTGCAAACTCTTGAGACAATAGCCTCAAGATTGAATAACAGATACTGGAATATCAGCAATACATCTTGTCGAGGAGGTTTCAATGTGAATTTCACCGATGATTATTTTAGCAATGTTACCTGTAACTGTACTTTCAAGAGTTCCACCGTTTGCCATGTCACAAACATGTACGATCTTTGTTTTTCTTTATTCTCCAGATTATAATGCATATGCATACTGCATTGGGAGTGGAACAATACCTCAGAGAGTGGTAATATAGTATAACTACGGGCTTATAGGACTATGTTGAACATCTAGCATGTGGAATCCCCAAGGTCTAGATAGACTTTTCTGAGTAGATTGATGATATAAAACTGATGTTTGGGATCTTCAAGTTCAGCACAATATGTGCAACATGGTGTGCCTATATATTTTTCAGTATTTTGATGCGTGCTTCTGAACCAAGGCGGTTCATAATAGTAAAATTTGATCTAACAATATATTGATTTATGAACTTCATTTGCTGCAGCCTTATTTGATAAATATATTGTATTTGTAGAAGTTGACTTCTTGTTGAAAAGAAAGTTAACAGTCGTGTGTCATTCTGAGTTGAGTTTCTAGTGGATGAGAAAATGTCCCAATGGATTTTGAGTGCCAAATTCTTGCTGCAGTTACAATAGTTTATGCCAGAGTGCTGAATTGCAAATGCTGGTCCCTTTAAAATCCTTATACTCCAAATTTTGAAATAATTTTACCATGTTTTGCAGATATACAACCATAATTTTTTAGTACAAAATTGTGTTCTAATTCTGTTTTTCCCTTTTCTGTTCCTTGTCTTTCCTTTTGATTTTACAGCCAGCTAGGTCTTAATTTAATCTGAGGTTATACCCAGAGTTTGGAAATCTTACTCACCTGCAAGAAATGTAAGTGACTCAAGTTTCTCTACATTGAGATTAGCCTCAATTATAATGTTTAATTCTATATGCCTTTTTTTCCTTTTAAACAGCGATCTCACCTGCAACTATCTGAATGGATCAATCCCTACAAGTCTTGCTCGGATTCCTCTTGTCTCTCTGTGAGTTCTTATTTGCATTTGCATCCGTGAGGGCCTTTGTGTTTCAGTAATTTACTAAGTAGTTATAAGTTGGTAAATCTGTAACGTTAGGCATTCTGCAGGTCTGGTTTGGGAAACCGTCTCTCTGGGTCTATTCCTAAGGAAATTGGTGACATTGCTACACTTGAGGAGCTGTAAGTCTAGAAGAAGATTTCTGTCTTCATTAGGGCGATGAAAGAGGCTGAACCTTGATTATATTTCAAATTTTCTATTTCAGGGTATTGGAAAATAATCAGCTAGAAGGACCCCTGCCAGAAAACCTTGGAAATTTGAGGAGTTTGAGGAGACTGTAAGATACTTCTTTAACTCCTCTTTATATCTCTATTAATTTTCTATCTAGGAAAATTTATTGTTCACAAGATATGAGTCCACCTTTCCACTGATAGACATCAGAATAATCCAATCACAATTTAACATTAATGAAAGAAGATAGACAAAAACCTTGTGTAAAAGATGGTTTGCCAGGAAATATGCTTTGAGAGATACACAACAACCTATCTTGCAATACGCGTACCAGGCTACATGGTGCCATTAAGCATTACATTTCATTTGGATTCTCTACTATCATTTTCCAATAAGGCAAGATTTCTCAAAGTTGCTTTGCCCATCTCTAAGCTTCCTTTACATTTTGGTGTTGAATTTTGACCTCTCCAACATCACCTTATAACTTTTGATACTTAAGCCTCTTTGGCTGAGAGCATTTAAGTAGGCTTTTCCACTGATGAAGCTAATTTCTTTGCTTTATGGGAATAGGTTAAGATGAGAAATAGAAGGCTTGTGATTTAGCTTTTTTTGAGAATTACCAAGGCTGAGAAAGGACATCCTTTCTCAAGGGATGTCAAGTTTCATAATTCCTTTAAGAGGGAGCTACTTGGCATTAACTAACACAATCATGTTGGTAAATCTTAATCATCTTGTGGAGTTTGAGAAAGAGAATTGGGTTATAAGATTTTTGAAAGCATTAATTTGTGGAAACCTATATCCATGCTCGGTCTTTTACACAACTATGTCCTCTATGAATGGGATGCTTTGAAACAGTTGCATTTTTCATAGGTTATTTACTGGAGATCTGTCTTTAATTGCATGTTTATATCTCAGTTCGACCTTTTCATATGTGTATGTCTATCTGTGTCATCAACTTCTATTCTGTGTGCCTTTTGTATTGTAGCTACTGTTACTGGTTCTATGAAGACTACTACTACTACTAGATTGATTTCTGTCATATGGTTCAGAAGGATTTATAACATTGTTTTGTTACATGCAGTCTTCTTTCGGCAAACAATTTTACAGGAACAATACCAGTAACATTTAGCAGTCTAAAAAATTTAACTGATGTGTAAGTGATATAATCATTTCAACATCTATCTTTATCTTAGTTATGAAATTCTATAATCAGTATACTGCTTGCAGTCGGTTAGATGGGAATACATTTCAGGGAAGATACCAGATTTTATAGGGAATTGGACCAAACTTGTGAGACTGTAAGTGTTGCACTCCATTCCATTTATTTTTCGAATTTTACCCACTCTGAGAATTTCATACAAATTTCTTTTATATTTTGTTTCTTTATCTATAAACATATTAAATTGTTGCAGAGATATGCAAGGCTCATCCATGGAGGGTCCGATTCCTTCTACTATATCCCTGTTGACAAAATTAACTGATTTGTGAGCACCCATTCAGCTAACTGATGACTGCAATATTCAGTTTCATGACCTTATGCATTAGTCAAATTGAATAGCTAGGAATATTGGCAATTAACTGGATCCAACATATCTTAATTTTCAGGAGAATTACTGATTTGAAGGGATCACCTATGGATTTCCCCAACTTGCAGAATTTGACGGAGATGGATAAATTGTGAGTTGAATATGGATTAATGTCATTGCCAAAATGCAATCCTATGCTATTCATTTTTTTTGTCTTATTCACTTATCAAATTGTGTATTATTTTATTTTTTATTCAGGGTGCTGAGAAATTGTTCAATTACTGACTCAATCCCAGAATACATTGGAGAAATGACATCTTTAAAAATATTGTAAGTTGCTTGCACATGGATGTTTGTAATTGAGTTGGTTAATTGGCTTTGAAAACAAATAGAATTCCATTGAAAATGAATTGGACGCACAGTTCAACCTTTTTGGAGTTGATTTTATCCTATTCACACTTCTTTTCTGTTGTTATTGTTATTGTTGTAGAGACCTGAGCTTTAACAGACTGACGGCCGGGTCCCGGATACTGTGGGAGTTTGCCACACCTGGAATATCTGTAAGTTCAGATGTATTGAAATCTATATCCATTATACAAATAGGCTTTACGCTTATTTTAATTTTTTCAGTTACAAATGAGATATAATGTTGTCTATGCATATAGGTTTCTGACTAACAACCTTTTGAGTGGAACAATACCCAGTTGGATATCAGACGGCAACGATAATTTGTTAGTATTTCTCGCATTTCTAGTTTACATATGGTGTACGTTACCTAAAATTGTTATAGAACTCATGCACTTGATCTTGATCATGTCTAATTCAACTATCTTCATTTTCAATCAACAAAATTCAGCTCTAATGCCATGACTATATATCTTTTGCAGTGATGTATCTTACAACAACTTTACAGGGCCGTCATCTCTCAATGTTTGCCAGCAAAGGGCTGTGTAAGCTTCTATTGATTGTTTTTTCTTCATAATTTTCAGTTTTTTGTCTCATCTTTTATGAACATTGTTTTATGATTCAACAGGAACTTAGTTTCCAGTTTTTCATCTTCAGTCAACAACACGTAAGTAGATAATACTAGTGTACCTATTTTTTCATGCATTTCACACCAGAACTCTAAATGAGATATTGCACGGAAATCCCATTTTTCAGGGTATTATGGTGTCTTAAGAAGGATCTCCCCTGCCCTGGAAATGCCAAACGTAAGTATTAAACACACTCTTGTGAAGTGGCAATTATTCATTTTCAAAGCTAGTTATAGTTCCTCACAAAAAGGACCTGATTTCAATTACATTTGCAGACAATTCCTTGTTTATTAACTGTGGAGGGAGTGAGATAACGTACGAGGGAAATGAATATGAAAGGGATTTGGATGGATCGAGTTCATCACAATTCATTGATTATTCTGAAAAGTGGGGTTACAGTAACACAGGGCTTTTCACAAACAAAGAAAATGCCCCTTATCTAGCAACAAACACATTTTCCCTGAATATAACGGGTCCAGAGTATTTTCAAACAGCTCGCACCTCGCCTATGTCGCTCAAGTATTATGGTTTCTGCATGCGAAAGGGCAGCTACAGAGTGCAACTCCACTTTGCTGAAATTATGTTTTCTGATAATAATGAGACATTTAGCAGCTTGGGGAAGCGCATTTTCGATGTTTCAATCCAAGTGAGTGAGGAAACAATTCCCATTCTCAGGATTCATTTTTTGGCCTCATTAATTATTTACTACGATCTTTTATTTGAAAATCATTAGTCACTGAGACTAATGGGCATCTTCATTTTGTTTCACAGGGGGTTACAGTGTTGAAGGATTTTAACATTATGGAGGAAGCTGGAGGTGTAGGGAAAGGCATCACTAAGGATTTTAAGAATGTCACTGTCGAAGGTAGCACTTTGGAGATCCATTTATACTGGGCAGGCAAAGGGACTAATGCTATTCCTAGGAGAGGTGTATATGGACCTCTTATATCGGCTATTACAGTGACACCATGTAAGTTGTCCTGTATTCTCAGCCCTCCTGCTTCCTTTTCTACTAGCTTCTCATGATTATATACCTACTCTTCCCGTAGACGTTAACACCAAATCAGGGCTATCTGCTGGAGCTATTGCTGGTATTGTAATTGCTTCAGTTGCAGCTGTCGTTTTGATCTTTATTGTCCTCAGACTGACAGGCTACCTAAGAGGGAAAAGCAAAAAAGATGAAGGTGAGAATAATCACGAGTTGTTTGTCAAATATTGTGTTTCTTTGTTACTTTCTGTTCACTAAGTTGGGGACAGAGGTTTGTGTTATAGAAAGTTGTGTAAGTTTGTCTGTGCAGTTTGTAACTTTGAATCCATGTCTATGGCTTCTGATTACAATGATAAAAAACAGTGATTCAGACCAGTTTTTAAATGGTGGTGTCCTCTCTAAACCATCTAAGGATCCACCCACATGATTTGAGATCTAATGGTAAACCGTAAAGGGTATTTGACAAATAATTTTTAGAAGAGATTCTAATTGATCAGTGCATAGAGTTTATATTTATGACAGCTAAAGACAAAATGCCATCCTGCATAGGAATTTCTTTGCATGAAAACATATACCTTTTCTATAAACTGATCATATTCGGCCTACTGAAGTATTGACTGGTTTTGCTTTACTGATTGTATTACATACATACATACATATGCCTTCTTTGGTTAATATTTCATTTCTGTCCCTGTTACAGAAATTCAAGCCCTCAAGCTACAAACTGGTTATTTCAGTTTACGACAGATCAAAGTTGCTACCAACAACTTTGATCGTGCAAACAAGATAGGTGAAGGTGGATTTGGACCAGTTTACAAAGTAATTACAATATTTCTTTTTACTTTTTCTTTCTCTATGGGTTGTCAACATGACAACACCATTGTAGCATTTAGGCCAGTGACTATTTTATGTGTAATGCTTCATGGATCTGTCTCATATAACGTTTATCCAGAAGTTGAATTGTTTTTTTTTTTTCTGCTTGATCTTAGGGTGTACTCTCAGATGGTTCAGTAATTGCAGTCAAGAAGCTCTCCTCCAAATCAAAACAAGGGAATCACAAATTTGTCAATGAGATAGGCATGATTTCTGCCTTGCAACACCCAAATCTGGTAAAGCTTTACGGCTGTCTTATTGAAGGAAACCAGTTGTTGCTCGTATACGAATATTTGGAAAACAACAGTCTTGCCCGTGCACTATTTGGTAAATGCTTAACTAAAATTTGGTTTTATTAACATTTCAACAATGAATATATGATCATGACTTAACCTCTCCCTCGGTCACTTGTAGGACATGATGATCAGCGGCTAAAGTTGGACTGGCCAACAAGAAATAAGATATGCTTGGCAATAGCGAGGGGACTAGCATATCTGCATGAGGAGTCGAGATTGAAAATTGTTCACAGAGATATCAAGGCAACCAATGTACTGCTTGATAAGAACCTAAATGCTAAGATATCTGACTTTGGCTTGGCTAAACTTGACGAAGAAGAGAACTCACGCATCAGCACTCGTAACCCTGGAACAATGTGAGTTTTTCCATTCTGTTCTCTTCCTTGTTTCTCCACTCCTGATATGTTTAAGATACAAACAAACATATTAATTAACATCTTCAAATTGGAAGATATGCATGTAAATAGTCTGGCAATGGTTTTTGCATCTAGGTGTTCCATTTTATTACATTTCAATTTGAAATAAGCACGTGGCTTCCTTCTAATTTATTTTTTTCTGGAATATAATCTTCAAATAATGTGAACTAATGACTTCCTAATCTCTTATAGACAACTGACTTTTTGATAAAAAGATACACTCCTCCACATAGCCAATGCATGCATTTGTCTTTCTTCATTTCACGGTCTACACAGTGAATGGAGTTTTCTTCTTTTGTTGGTTTTATAGAAATAACTACAAGTTTAATGAGACTGTTGAGTTCTGAAATGAATTTAGTGTATATTTAGAAAAAATATTTGAGTCAGAATTTGTTGACTGGACAACATGCAGTACCACTTTGTGTGATCAGTTTTTCTCATTCATTTCTCGATTGGTAGTTTCTTTTCAGAAGGATGCATGGACAATTGAACATACCTTGATTGTTATTAGTATGATGCATGGACAATTGAACATACCTTGATTGTTATTAGTATGACTCAAGACCTAATGTTGGGGTGCTAATTTTTCTTCAGAGGATACATGGCTCCTGAATATGCAATGAGGGGTTACTTAACAGACAAAGCAGATGTTTACAGCTTTGGAATTGTTGTTCTAGAGATTGTCAGTGGGAAAAGCAACACCAATTACAGGCCCAAGGAGGAGTTTGTCTATCTTCTTGACTGGGTAAACTTTGCTTTCGAGAAGTTCTTGTCTGTTTTCATTTTTCTGGCCTGCATACTAGCACATTCTTGAAACACATGAAATGGCATTACAATGTTCTCTTAAGACGGCATTTGCACATGAAAAAATTGAAGTTGTAACTTGAAAAAAGCGAGGAAAAATGATGTGAAAAGAGGTGAAGAAAACATTGTTTTGTATACATGTTTGTTCAATATTGTCAGAGCATGATATATATTGTCTGCCAAAATCCTAGTAGCTTCAGTTTTTAGGAAAATTGGTTACTCAAAATGGTATTTACTTCTGGTTAACTGGAGTTCTCCGGTTCAAGTCCTTTCTTTAAGCTTTTCTATAGGTTTTCTGAACCTCAAATGCCCCAAATTTGTATTTTTGCTTAGAATTTAATCACAAGATGGTGAAACTTGCCTTTTCCTTCTGACATGAACTGCAGGCTTACGTCCTACAAGAGCAAGGAAACCTTCTTGAGCTGGTGGATCCAAGTCTCGGTTCGAAGTACTCCAAGGAAGAGGCGCAGAGGATGCTGAACTTAGCTCTTCTGTGCACCAACCCATCTCCGACACTCAGGCCATCCATGTCTTCTGTAGTGAGTATGCTCGAAGGCAAAACACCACTCCAAGTACCAATAATCAAGTGTAGCTCAATGAATTCGATGAGGTTCAAAGGCTTTGAGAACAGCCAAACATACGTCGCAGATTCCTCAGATTTCTTCCCGTATAAAGACAAGTCCCAAGAACATTCTTCATCAAGCACACAACGACTTCTGCCATGACTATTAGCTAAACTGATTAACCACAATACACAATGCATGGGTTCCCCACATCAGTTTGAAGTTATGCTTGTTTGAATTTTATGCAGATTCTTTTGTGAAGAGTGTTTGCCATATATGTAAGAAAAACACATGAAATCTCATTTTTGTTTGATCAAATGCAGATTCTTTGCGCAAAGAATATATAGATTCTTTGTTGAATGAAAATTATTTACTGGTGTTTAATAACGTATGAATGCTATTTACACGATTTGATTCCATTTTCACTAGAGATGAAAATTCTGGTCCGTTTGCAATAAGAAGGTTACTTGGCAGGTGGCCTCAACTAGCAGGTGAAGTCATATTTCCTCTCTTTTTTACTTGTCTTGCATTGCAGGGGTACTATTTACTAAACAGCTCCATTACTGGTTTGTTTAATACTAAACGCTTGCGAGTAAATCCATTACGTGATTTTAACCATGCATGCATGCATGAAATTTAACGATTTCTAGGAAATATTATCATATTCTACTGTCTACCTCCTAACTTCAAACTTACTTTATAAATAAGATGAGTCATCTCTTTTATGAGTTTTAAATACTTTTCTTAACCATCTTTGTATAACTCAAAAAATTTATAGTGATCAAATTAGAAAATGTTACTATATCGAATAGGGTATTATATTGAACTCAAAATATAAACCCCTAAGTTTATGATCATATCTCAACTATTGAACTAAGAACATTGAAAATGAAACTAAAGCGCATGAAAATGGAACATGTATATAATAAAGAAAGGACTCAAATATATAACAATTGAAAGTTGAAAATAAAAAATTTCCAGGTATCAATTTGATTCGTACTCTGAACTTGTTATCTTATTATAAGTATAAGATGAAATTTAGATCATTTGATGTGATTTTTATGAGAAGAGTAGATATTAGGGAAAAAGTGTATAAATGCTCATGATTTATGAACATATGTCCAATTTAGTCTCATGTCCTAGACTTTAGTATGATAGTTTATCCATGTCCATATCGTCACGAGTTTGCATAGACCGACAAAGTGATGCTTCATGTCAACTATATTTAAATGACTATTTGTCTATTTGCACAAGTTTAAGACAATATGGACATGAATAAACTAAGACACTAAACATTAACAACAACTGTGAATAAAAAAAAAATTTAATTGGACATACGACGGTCAAGGTCATTTATCCACCTAATCCATATTTTCAGCAGTTCTGTTTTAAACTCTCATGGCTTCTAAATGGGAATAGCACGAAATCTACATCTGGGTGTGTGTGCCAAAAACAATCTTCCAAATTCCAAGCACGTGCGTACGATGGTAAAGCAGGAGCATCATTGAACTGTGTGTCGCCCTGCAGCTTAGCTTATCCTCATCCCTGACAACCCAACCTGTCAGATCAACCCACCACAGCCGTTGGATCAACACCCTATCCGAGCATTTCTATTGGTTGATTCCCCACTCAATCTCAACCGCGTGCCATTTAGCACACAGCCCAAGAAAATAACGGTTTGTGCCATGTCATCATTTTCCCGCCCTATAAAGTCCCTCTTACAGTTATACCATGCTCTCAAGGGTTCCTTTTAAGATACTCTTCTCCTCCATTTTGCCTCTCACCAAACCCACCTCAATTTTCACCATGGACGACTCCAAAATTCTTGGAAAGGATAGAATCAACAAGATGGATCGCGGGTTTGTCAATGATCTTGACGATTTTCGCGATTCCGATGATAAAAATGATGTGAATTTAGGTGGGGTTGCCAATGTGCTTAAACTCTTTCTGCAGAAAAACGTTGGCCATGGAGTTGATAAGCTTTTCTTACCTCCAAAATGCCGAGAAACAAACACTCAGAGAACTTGCAGTTGCGGCCGGTTATGGGTTGAGAATGGAAATGGGGTTGAAGAAATAAGAAAGAAGTCTGAGTTTTCTTTGCAGGACAAGCAAAACGCATGGGAAGAACCCGAAATCATCGCATCTCAAGCAAGCTTATTTCCATATGGAAGTACCAGCCAAAGGAAGGAGGACTACATCAATATTCCAAAGGGGGTCTACGATGAATTCCCTATGAACTTCATCACTTTCTTTGCAATTTTGCTGATTAAATCATTCGGCTTTCAAATTAATCTTCTTGTTACCTTCCTTACATTCCCGCTCTATCTATCATACTTCTGGTTCACTTTGATGATGCTTCCATTCCAAACTCTAAAGCATATCAGAAGCTATATGATGAAACAAGCTACTAGAAGGTGGGATGCTTTATTTTCAAGTGTTTCTTCCTTTGCATTCGCCCGCATAAACGCGCCAAAATCAGTTATGAAAATGGCAGTGAGGATGAGCAGGGCCTTTTTATGCTCAATCTATGTCTTCTGTGCGCTAATTGGATTACTGGTTTCGAGTTTTGTAATTGGTATTTTGTTGATGCGAATTATAGTCGAGGAGCCGATTCAGGAGACGAGGACACTGAATTTTGATTACACTAAGGCCAGTCCGGTTGCTTTTTTTCCGATGATGTCTCACAATTCCCTGTCAGGCTTGGTCCCGCCGGTAGACGAAAATGTGAAGAGTGCTGAAGTTCGTGTCATTCCATACAACCATATTTTGCAGCTCACTGTATCATTGACACTGCCTGAATCCGAATACAATCGGAAGCTTGGAGTTTTTCAGGTATGCTAGCCCTAAATAACTACTACAATTATATTGATTGTACTTAATAGGGGATAAGGTACACTAATGCCAGTAAGTTTTGGTCATGCTGTCTAACTTGGTTCTTAAACTTTTTTGGAGTCTAATGCTATCTATAATGTTTGTTTTATGGCTCAAATATGCTTCTACGAGTAAACAGATGGAACGCCGTTGATGTATCACCCGTCAGGAGCGTGACACATTGACAAATTATGCCACATGTGAATGACACATCAATGGCGTTAGGTGTTCACTTGTTCACTCCGTTGACGATAGTCGATAGGGATATATTTAAACTACGAAACAAACGTTAGGGATATCATTGGACCCAAAAAAAGTTTAAGGACAAGTTAAAAATATGACTAAACTTAAGGGACATTTGTGTCCCTTATCCCGTACTTAATATGCACTATTTTATTGTTTGATGACACCGTTTCCATCAGGTAAACGTGGAATTCTTGTCCACAAATGGCAAGGTCACTGCAACACAAAGCCATCCATGCATTCTCAGATACAAAAGCAGACCAATCCGCCATATCCAAACCTTTATCAAGGCCGCTCCTCTACTCGTCGGGTTCAAGTCTGAATCTCAATCTCTGAACGTAAAAATGGGGGAATTCAGGGAAGGCCTTGAGCCAACTGCCAGCCTGAAGGTGTCCCTGGTGCAGCGTGCAGAATTCGGACCTGGGGCTGGTATCCCTGAGATTCATGCAGCAACATTAGCCCTTGAATCTGAACTCCCTCAACTGAAAAGGATGATCTTGACTTGGAGGAGGACGATTCTTGTATGGACAAGTTTTGTGTTATTCTTGATGGAGTTAGTTCTTATGTTGATCATCTGCAGGCCTATCATCATTCCAAGGGGAAGGCAGCAGGCGAGATTGGTAGGTATTAAAGAAGATTCTAAGCCAAAAACCATTGCCTGGTATAAAGGCATGGTGTTGATGATGATCATGACTTAAGAGTTATATAAAATAGATGAATTATGATAATATGATTTAAGAATAAGCTGGTGGAGAGTTAGAAGTCAAAAATCAGTGGATTGAGCGAGTTTTAACTAATTTCAATCATATTTTATGCAAATTACTGTCATAAACTGTTAGTATAAATAAGGTAACTGTATTAATATTAATGTTTGTGATCATGTAATGAATTGTACCAACCTACGTGATTCTCTTAAAAATAATTTGAGCAGTGAAGAGTTGCGTTACAAGCACTTCCTAGTTAAAAGATTGTTTTTTTACGTGTGTACCATAGAAGGTGCAACAATCTCATCAGAATTCTCAATACAAACAATTATTGCTAAATTTATAATATAATATGAGTTAATTTATAGCACTAGACAAATGTGGGAAAGAGATTAAACGGTTACGCCACTTCTTAGAGATATTCCAAGATGGCCAAAGCTTGTACCTCTAAAATGCATATATTGTGGTAATCAATCTACTGTTGGTACAACATAAAGTAGCATGTATAATGGTAAGTCTAGACATATTCATCGTAGACACTATACCATCAAACAACTACTCACAACTGGGGTCATCTCTTTAGACTATGTAATGTCTAATGATAACATTGTGGATTTGCAAACCAAATGGTTAAATAAATAGTTAGTTGAAAAGTCATCATGGGAAATGGGACTAAAGCCCGCAAAAGAGTAAGTCAATATAGTGGACACCCAACCTAGCTGACTAGAGATCTCAAGATTTAGGTTCAAAATGGACAACTAATCTATGTAAAGACTAAGTTAAATCACCATTGGATCTTCCCTTTCCATTCTTATGATAAAACAGTGATGCTTATAAGGAGAAGCTTAAGTTATTCTTTTAGTAATCCCTATGCAATGGTAAGGAGAAGCTTAAGTTATTCTTTTAGTAATCCCTATGCAATGGAAAGTAAAACAAGAGTAATATAAGTTAATTTTAATTAGGAGATCACTTATGTAAAAATGAAGTGGAGCCACTTCAAAGAGAATTGAATATAGCACAATTCCTTTGAACTCTTCTAGAACCAAGCGCAAATTCATGCCCAAAATGAAAATCAAAAATGAGAATTGGAATGTGTTAAGAAGATTCATGTGTGAAATATGTTAGTGTTTACGCAAATGGTAGAACAGTTCAAGGATATCATGTCTATCGTTAGTTAGTTGGGTAAACAAATTTTTATAAATGAAGGTTCAAAAGGTAATACCTACATCTCTTATGTAGGTTTCAACTGTTAACTCTCTCACCAAGTTGTCATGTCTATAGTCCTTAATTTCATTCATGTGGGGAGTTGTTATAAAATGTGGATAAAATTATGAGGTGTAAAAGGTTTAGAATTCTAGGAGAAGGTTCAAGTTTCTAAGAGTCCCTGAGAAGCAAAAATCGTTTGACATTCTAGAAGGGTGTCAAAGTCTTTCAGGATATATACTGAAGTTTAGTGAGTTTCAAGTTTTCCTTCATTCCTTCTCCTTTCGTTGGTGTGCATGATAGATCAAACTCATTTTTAGTTTGTTGGAGTAGCATCAAAGTACTTTTGTTGACCATTTGATAAACCAATTTATCCTAGGAAATAGACACCCTCCAATCTCAAAGCAAATGGAAAAGGCGAATACGTTTTAAGGATAGAGTGATTTCACAAGATTTGGTTTTCTCCTTCCTTCTTTATGATTCAATTTGTCATTTTATCAAAAAAAAAAAAATTTTGGATTAACCATTTTTATGCAGAAGAAGATTAAGTCTGGCCAACAAAAGGTTGGTGAAAGAAAATAAAAAGGAAACATAGCAAGAATGATGAAGAAAATAAAAAATAGATTAAGATTGTTAAAATATTTATATGCTACTTCAATCTCATTTTAACCTTTTCAATTATTCAATATAAAAATTAAATAATTTGAAAATATATAAAGTTCTTATTTTTTATATTTATAATCTTATTTGGTGTTTTTAATTAGACAATTAAAAACAAAAAATCATTTTTGTAAGCAATTTTTTTAAAATACTTTCTTTATCAAAACGTGAACTTAAAGAAAAATAAATTATATATCTTTAACTAATTTTCTTATTCCATTTAAAGATTTAATAATTTAAAAATGTGTACTTCAAAAAAAAAATTCAAAATGTGTCAGTTTTTAACAAATTTAAATGACATTTGAAATTTATTTTCTTTTTTTAGTAGTAAATCAAATATAAGTGTTATAGTATATATCTACTTTACATATAAAGTTGTATTCTACTATGAATATTAGATTGGCTCATATATATATATATATATATATATATATATATATATATAGCCAATGAATCAATGCAAAAATGCAAGGAATTCTTTCTTCCAATTCTTTTTTGCTTTCTACATGGTATTAGAGCTTAGGGCTAATTGGCGAAAGGTGTGTTTTTTGAAACACTGTGTTTAGGAGAGTGTGGGACGACACCGCCCCATAGGAAGGTGCGCCAGTCTTCAACGACCCTAGCCATCAAGTCCGGTGGCCATAAAAGGCGTGCTTAAGTCACACATGTGGCCTGTGTAAGATTGCCTTGTTCCCCACGCGCCAACGCGTGAGGGTGCTAGGCCATCCTCTAGCGACGTGCCACCTCCTTTGACACCTTAGGCCGCCGACAAGCCTCCTCAACCACTCCACTTCCCTGTTTGATCACTAGAAAAGGGTCTTTCAAATGATTCTAGATCCGGCAGTAGCATCCTTAGGAGTTTGGGTTGCAAACCTAGGTTTTTGGGGAAGTTCTTGTACGTTTGGTTTCTGAAGGTGTCCTTCTGCCATGATCTCGTGTCTTTGACTTCATAATGAGTAGTTCAGATTCTTCAGAAGATAAGAAGCATGTTTCGACACCTAAAGTTGTCCTAATTTACCTTGATCGCCTGCACTCTTAGGCATCAGCAACGCAATGTAAACCTGCAAAATGGGCAATCCGGCGACGGTGAGTCGGCTGCCTCTAAGATGATTAAGTCAGCAAAAGGATGGAGAAGAAGAAGCAGGGAGTTCACGCGGTTGGAATTGCATACCTCTCCCTTGTGGGGGATCTTCCTGATTTATAGAAAATTGTTTCTGAATCTCCCTCCTATCTCAGGAAGGAATCTCCTATTTTTAGGGATAAAAATGTTTTCTCTTATCAAGGACTGATTTTCCCTTATCAAGGACTAATTCTTCCTTATCAAAGATTATTCCTCTGAGAAGTATGAGATTTGGAAACTTGGAAATTTGCGGATAAATATCCTTTTCATATTTCCTGTCTTTATCTATTTATCAATAATGAACTTGTCATATACGAAAGGATGGCTGGTTGAGGGACTTAAAACTCTAGATAGGCCGCCCTAAATCTGGCATTTTGGGAGAAACCCCGGCTCTCATAAACGAACTTTCGGATTCTCCCATCTAGTAGTGCCCCTTGGTTTTAATATGGTAGGTGGGCTTAGGCCGCTTCTCATCGCAGGCCAGGCAAGCCTCAGGCCAAACGAGCCTTGAGCCCATTGAGTAATGGGTCTAAAGACCATGGTACTCATAATGCCATTCTTTTCCTCGATTGGAAATTTGTGCTTTTTCAGTTGAGGAAAATACTATGCTTTAAACCTAGGGTGTGGAAAGTTGAAATGACAAGGATAACTAATGCGTTCATGGAAGGCACCGGAAGGTGAAGCATGTAGGAACATGAAGCGAGTGGGAAGCACACGTTTTCTCAATGTGTCTGATGGCACATTTAATGTGTCTGTTGATGTTACGCCCCTATTTATAGGTGTTGGGCTCCAAGTATTCCCTTTTTTACTACTTCTCAAAACTCTTTGCTTATTGCAGTCTCGTTTCCATTGCGCTTCTGCAAACCTTGCTCTCTAGGCGTCACCGGAGGCCCCTCAAGAACTTTTAATTTTTCGGTGAGTTTTTCCAGCTTCATTTGTATTACCTCCTTCGTTTTGTTGTTGTTTTTTTTTTTTTTTTTTTTTTTGGCAATGTTGGATGAGCGTTTTTAGGTTAGAAGGTTTTAGGTTAGTTTGAGGGTGCGGTTTTGGTCACGAGGTTGCGGGCAGTTTCTAGGATACTCCCAAGGGTTCTTAGGTTGTTTTATTAGTGGGTTGTCAAACCTCAAGGGGGGTGTGGTGGAATTAATTTTGTCTTTCTAGGGTCTTGTCATTTTCTCTATTTAAAGATCCTCAAGCTGATCCCTTTTATCATTTTTTTTTTTTACCTATAGAATGGTGAGAGGTTAGGAGGAGACTACAGTCGGTAGACTTAGGAGGAACCGCAAGAAATGGCTTACGCAAGCGGCACGGTTCTTTACGCTATGTCTGTGCCAGAAGGTTGAGGTCATACACGGTAAGTCTCGGTGACATTGATGCGGAGTTTTCGGATGGCTCAGCTAGGGGACATAAAACTCTAGATGAGCTGCCCTAAATCTGATATTTAGGGAAACACCACAGCTTTCACAGACGAGCTTTTAGATTCTTCCGTCTAGTAGTGCCCCCCGATTTTAATATGGTAGGTGGACTTGGGCCGCTTCTCATCGCGGGCCAAGCGGGCCTCGAGCCAAAAAGGCCCTGGGCCCATTGAGTAGTGGGTCTAAAGACCATGGTACTCACACCGATGATGTCAAAGATCAAGGAGGACAAACTAACTGGTTCCAATTACTCGGATTAAAGTAAAACAGTCTGCCTCTACTTGAAGAGTATCTATATGGCTAGTCATCTTTCTAAGGACACTCCTACGGATGATTCAAAAGACCAATGGCTGGAGGAGGATGACCATCTCTTCCTACAAATTTGTAATTTCACTAACGGTAAAGTACTCACCCTCATTAATCACTGTGAGTATGTTAAGGAACTAATGGAATATTTGAAATTTGTGTAATCTGGCTAAGGTAATATTTCTCACATATTTGATATGTGTAGTGTGACGCCCCCAACCCGGCACCTGGTGTGACGCCCTAAAATCGAGGTGTCCATTGACAACCCGTCAACCCGTAGAATACTCGTGAATGTCGAGTAACCCGACACCACACCATCATGTCCCCTTTTCCGGGACCCATGATTTAACGAAAATCGGGCAGAGTCTCCTTTGTATGGGGAGCTCTACCCAAAATACAACTTGTACAATTACATGGCAACATGGCCGTATTGCTCTAGCGACCACCGGGTCCACGCTCACAGTAAAATGGCCATGGCCCGTTATCCATACTCAAACATATAAGCACATGACTATAAAACCATAGTCAATAAAAGTTTAAATTACATCACTCTTATACCAATAAATACAACCCATATATATTTACAAAATATATATCAAAGCCACAATCCGGCTTTCTTCATATGTGCGATCTGAATGCGGGTCATTCCGTCTACTTTTTGACTGTGCACGAAAGGGGATCGCGTGGTGAGCAAAGCCCGGTAATGATAATCTCCCTCTGAGCTACTCCCGCCTAAGTGCACATGCAATGGTAGCATAATCAAACACACATCTAAGTGTAACATACACATATCTACCTGAATGTCTACATGCCATGAATGAGACTCAACTCACCATGCTCCAGAAATCTGCAGAGGCTCGTCGGCTCCATCACTCAATATGTCATTGAGTAATATATCCCGAGTCACTCACCGACTCGTCTCACAATCATACGCCAACTGTGACAACTGTCATTGGTATTACCAATGACCCAAGTATCGAGCCCTCACCGGCTCCATTACCCAATGCAAGTGTCAATGGGCAAAAAATCTAAAGTCAATCCCGACTCCTGCTCGCGCCGAAGTCTATGTGATAAACATGACCGTGTGTCTTCTTTAGACTGACATAACTTTTGGGATGTTATGGTCTCTTACACCCATATAGAACATGATATAATCAGGTCTCTTACACCATACGCCTCGAGTTCTCACTGACTCCCTCAAACATGTATTTTGCCATGAATGAAAACCATTTCCAAACAAAGGTATTTGTTTTTTAACCGTGGACAACTTCTCAGATATAAATAGTGGACCAGGACTCCGACTGTCCCATTTTGTGGGCCAGCCTCAATGTATATCAATTGGGCGAGACTCGACTGATTGATATTATGGTTTCAACCCTCCAGATGTTGCTTAATTGGACACACTTTCAGATAAATAATATTGTTAGTCAACCCTCGGAAAAATTCTCTCAAGAAACCACCTCATGCACTCACTCATACTGTTCTAGGGTGCCCCAGTGCATATGAAATGCAATGAGCCATTTCCATTTTCCTAACCCGTGCGACTCATTTGGACGTTGTCTTATTAATCAAGCCCACTAATCAACACCCTACGCGGTGTTGATCCTAACAAATGTACTCACGACACACCATCAAACACCTAACATAGTCGATCTCAACTATGCACTCACACACAATTTCTAGGTTGCCACAGGTGCGTATGGAATGCATGATGCCAATTCAAATACATTTATCTTTAATATATTCACATGCATATATATTAACATAATTAAATAACATAAAACATGTTATGCAAATTCACAATCAGTCTGTCAAAATTAAAACAGTAGGCGAATTAACCAACCTTGAATTCATTTTGAATCGCTCCGACCATACACATTTCACACAAAAAAATAATTTAGTGTCACTATTCCTGTTATTCATTTTCTAGTAATAACACACAAAATGGCCCAAATCTCGGACCCATATAAGCAGAGGCACCTCTTGGTCCTTCGCAATTTCATCACCCAAGATATTGATACCAGCACACCACAAAACCCAAAGACATCGATCCAGGAGCAAAAACCAAACCTCAACCTGGTCTGGGATTGCTGAAAATAGTCGAAAAATTCTATCATGGTATGCAAGCAGTCTGAAAAGTCGGCTCAGGCTTGTCAAAATAGTCCAGAAGTGAAGGCCGGGTTGTCAAAAATAGTCGAGAAAATTCCTAAAAATTCCTACACTCGGTCAAGGTGAGGACTGAAATTCTGACCTTTCATGGCCTCTAAGCCAATTCAGGCCATTAAATAGCCTTTGGGCTAGAAATAACACACAAATAGGAAAATTCTACCTGTGATTTGATGGAAACTCCAAGATTTTGGTGTCCACGCGTAGCTCTCGTCGCGTAGATCAACTTTGCCTTCAGTCTCGACGAAAACCTGCAGTCCGATTTTCATAAATCTAAGAAAGAAACAAAGAGAAATAAAAAAATAAAATCATCTCAACCTCTCTCTCTCCAAGTTCCACGGTCTCCGTTCTGACCTCCCTTTTATCCTTTTATTATTATTATTATTATTATTATTATTATTATTATTAGTTTGGATACTTGATTCATATTGCTTCATTCGGATTCGTTTATGTCCCGAAAATTTTTATTTCTTTTCAGTTCACTTTATTTTAAATGAACATCGAGTCATTTCGACTTAGAAGTTTTCGTAAAAATCTTATCTCTGAAGTCATTGACTGTTTATCACCCAGAAAATCGTCAAAATATTCCGCTTGTCTCAGAATTTGACGAAACTTTTCTGGGTCACCTAGATTTCACGAACCAAATTTAGCAGGCGCAATCTGTTTAGATCAACCAGAATCAGAGAATTTTTGTTTTCAGCCCGAAATTACCGTTTCTTGAAAAATTGAATTTTTCCGGGTTTACATTCTCCCCCTTAGCAATTTAGGTCAAAAGTTCACACTGCTCTATCCTCATGCATATGAAACCATACACAACTCCAAGATCCTGTCGGGTATGATGACCTACCTCAGGTCACAATCATTGACAACGCGATGGGTTGTCAACTCTTCCTTTTCCAGAATGACATCAAAACCCAATATGTCTACCACTCGAAGGTCCATCATGAGCAAAATCCCTGAGATCTCTGACTCACAATCCCGACATATCTTACCAACTCTCACCCTAGATCCTATGGGAGAATTTTCCCATCTGATGGCTTTCCCACGTGGGCCTCGACCCTCCCCAAGCCCCAGGCAACACACAAGTGCAATAATGAACCTTGGTGCATCAAATAACAAATACAGGTATGAAAATGTACCTGCATAACCTGTACCTTTCTGCCGTAGCTCGGCTTGTGGTACAGCGGCGTAGACACGCCCCTGAGTCCTGAAGTCTGGCTGTGAGCCACAATCACGACCTTGACCCATAATCTGGCCCCCTCGTAACTTTATGCGTCTTTGCCGAAGGTGCTTGTACCTTTCCCAACTAAAACCGGTTCCTCTGACCCATACTGGGGTGTGGAGGAATAAACTGTGTCTGCACCTGTCCCAGCGATAGTGGGATGCTTGGCAGGCCAAACCATGGGATCCATACCTCGGTGGGCGATCAGCTTCATATGTCGGTGATGGCAATAGAAGCATGTCATCGGCCAGCGGCCTTGTACACCAGGGCACTCTATTGGAACGGGAAGTCCTCTGTCTCTTTTCCAAGCCGAAGAAAACAATCCTCCTTCCTCTTCCTGCTTTCGCATCCCAAATGCCCTATCGTCCTCCGTCTCTCTCTCTCTATGGCGAGTTGTCGACCATAGAGTCCATGTCTGTGGCGAAGGCCCACAATCTTGCGAATGGACAACTTCAGTCCATTCTCAAATCTCTGACCCCTTGGCCATATGCGTGGCACATAGTCATCACCAAAACATGCCAGCCGGTGAATGCGGCCATGTATGCATCAACTGTCATCGTTCCCTACCTCAGCTCTAGGAACTCTTGGGCCTTTGCATGTCGTGGTGGTCGAAATACTTGCTCATAAGAGCCCATGGAACTACTTAGTCATTACCTCTCTAATCCTAGGAGGTGTAGCCTAGATCCCACCACACTTGGGACTCACCCTCTAGCTAGGCATGATTGCTGATCTTGGCTACATCGAAGGTAATATCCATAGCCTCATTACATTCCTAAAATCTGGGAACCAATGACTACCAAGCTGCGCTGCTTTGTCTGATAGTAGCTACAACCCGACGGCCTCGGCCAAAGGCCCTCTTTGGTCAGAAATATTGCTAATGCTTGGCTAACACCTCGTGGGCGACCTCGTCCTCGAAGCCTGGAAACTTGCCATCTTGCACATGTCAAATAATGACAAACTTTATTTAATCTCATTTGATCTAACTAGTCTTGCACATGCCAATTACTAATAGATTTAACAGCCATGGGCGGCCGTTCATACTTTAAGTGGTGCTGCGCCAGCCACTCCTTTATTATTTCAATAAAATTCAACACTTTCGGAGTTCATTTCATTTTTCCGAGCTCCCTGAGTTATAGTTCCTAACCTTAGCATTCCACTTCTTCATATACATTATGCCATGCATATAATTTTCCAGCATAATAACCACGCAATCACACAATCACAAACATGGAACACATATCCAGACACAACACGAAACACACCATGTACGGTGGGTATAAACCCGTCCATGAACTCCTAGGTATTGTACCTAAACCCCGGAAATGCAAAAATTTATAGGCGCTAGTATCAATTTCACCACAATAGCAATGGCCTAAGCCCTTGTCCCTCCAAGCCCTAGGTGAGTCGTATACCTGTATACGATACCATCTTTGTGAGCCCTAATCAAGGTGTCCGTTGACAACCCGTCAACTAGCGGAATACTTGTGAATGTCGGGTAATCCGACACCACACCATCGTGTCCCCTTTTCCGGGAACCATGATTTAACGAAAATTGAGCAGAGTCTCCTTTGTATAGGGAGCTCTACCCAAAATACAACCTGTACAATTACATGGCAACATGACCCAATATTATACAACGACCACACCGGGTCCACATTGATAGGCTGAAAGTGTGGTGTGTATAAATGTACACCTATGTGCGCAAGTGCACGCGTCGCCCTAAGTAATATAGTGTACCTATGGTACGGATATCGATCCACGGGGATAGGTGTGTTGAATACAGAGATTGGCTTGTAGATATTATGCGGATATAAGTGTTGTGTGAAGAGTACTGGTGTCTAAATGTAAACTAAACTAAGCGTCTGAATGAATTCTTGTGTAATGGAAACGAGGCTATGTCTCCCACATCACTTCGATGGATTGTTTCTTAAAAATATTATTCAGTTTATTTATGATTTATTGATGGCTAGGTGATCTTGCTTACGAAATACCCTCTCTCGAGGTGTATCCGCCTATCTCGCTAGTAGAGTTTAGTGTATCTCTACCCCAACTCGATACTCCGAAATGCTTAAATGTTCTAACCTTAAATGCCACCCTCGGGATCGGAATATCTCTATTTACGAATCATGAAGGTTACTCTACTCGAATCCACAGGTCTCCTGTCTCTCGAATCTGGATCTCTAGTATAGTCACGCTAATGTTGGCCAGACATCACCATGTAAATGATTCACAGATATAAAGCAGATGCTAACAAATTATAAACAATTGAATAATATAAAATATAATCTTTAATCCATCGCAAATGTGACAGGCTCAACACTTTCATTATAAAACATCGATCTTTACATCCGAGAAAGAAGAATATACAAATAGTGGCTCTTCTCGAGGTGAATCCTCTTGCTGTGATTTAGGTACTTGCAGATTCGTCACGTTCCTCGATCTCGATCCTCCCCAATTGCAGTCCCCTTTTTGCTTTTTAATGATTGAGCGCCTTTGCGCGGCGTCAGCGGCGATTCTGACGTCGCGGCGTTGAAGATCAGCGACGTTGAGGCGTCGCCCGGCGTTGCCGCTTCGTTGACTTCTATATATGTTGATAGCGTCGCGGCGTTGGGCGTCCGCGGCGATGGGGGCGTCGGCGTTCCAACCATCTTTATGCCTTGCCTCCTTCTACTCCAATGCTTAAAGTTGCCCTTTCACTTTGCATTCTGTCCTTTCTGTCAGGATATCGGGCTACAAACAATACGTATTTAAATATAAAATAACGCCAAAAACGTAAGACAGACGCGGGTATGACCTGAATATTACAGCCACTCATCACACCCCCAAACTTAGCTTCTTGCTTGTCCCCAAGCAAGAACTGACTCTAAACTGAACACACACCCTACATACTATAGTCTAACACGAAGATAGTGATACACATGCTGATAGAGAGAGGATCAAATTGGACCGACTCACACCGCTGTCGTTTTATTTGAAGTTCATAGGATTCGCAAAGGTGTTCGACTTTCGAAAGAACTAGGTTGAACTCGGTGAAGTTGACTAGTGCCTGCGAACCTCGAGGTGTTGATAACCTTTCCCCAGGACCTATGCGTTAAATAAATGGCCTACGAGTGTACCTTGAGGTTCAGGCACCCCCGAGCAGAGTTCCAGCTCGCCTAATTGGGAGAAAGAATCTAACTACAAAGGATTGGAACCTTGCCGTTTGCAATTTCTAATATACCTACTCACAACATAGAACAAAACTAGTGCCCGTAAGTTTGTGTTAAGTGTTCATGTAGCGGGGATTAGTTGGTGACTCCCCACCAGTTGGTTAAGGGCACCGGGCATTCAGTTCCCCTCGAACGTCACCCCGAACACTCAACTAAACCTAAGGGCCCTAAGGCACAGCCTGAAACTTCCATCTTACATCCTGTAGTAGGCGGTGAAGTCAGAACTCCGCTGATTGGCTTAGGGCGGTATTGGGCTTTGAAAGGCCCTCAGGACTATGCAGGGATTAGATTGGAAGATCCGCTTATTATTCTATCTCTATTTTTTTTTTCTTTTCTTTTCTCTTTTTTTTTTCTATATTTTTTTATTTATTTTATTTTATTTTTATTTTGGGGCTCGAAGGCAATCCTCTTTTATTCACGGTGTCCCATCTCTTTGGTGTTTAGAGACTCCCAGGGTTTGTTGAACCTTAGTAGTCGGGCTCGGCACCTAGGTATACCCTAGAGATCATTTGTGTGTGAGTGTGATAGGCTCCTTGAGAAATAGTTTCTTGAATAACCGGATGTGATTCACTATGCCTCCCCACCTATTCAACCTAATTCCCGAGCATTCAAACATCCAATGAATCCTTTCTTCCATGACACTAGTGGATTCGGCTCAAAAGTGATCCCCTACTCTCAAGCATGGCATCATACACAAGGTTGGAAATATCGGTTTCGATGGATATATCGGTACTTGCATTTTATGGATATATCGGAGATATATCGGTGGATATTTTTTTATGAATATCGATATATCGAAAATTAACAAAAATACTTTGAAATTCATAAAAAATATTTTAAATGTGTAAAAATGACATTAATAATCAAATATATACATTGCAATGAGTTTTAAAATCAAAATGAAGATTGATGTATTTCAATTCTGACGTTTGATGGATAGATCAAATTTCGGTAAAAACCAATCTCATGCCCGAGACATGGTGTTCGATAATATTGATTATAAGATCGAACATGTCATGAATAAATGTCTTGTGACTTGTATCTACAACTTCTCTATGGATAGGAAATTGAGTTCATCCACATACTCGTTTAAATATTAACTAACATGAAAAATTAATTTATTAATATATTATTACTAAATTAAACTAATTTAAAATATATAGAAAACTTCATATAATACTATAAATTTATAATATGCATACACGATATTAACTAATATATAACTTGATTTTAAAGTGCGAACATGAAATGTTAATTTATTAATATATTATTACTAAATTAACTAATTTAAAATATTAAACTAATATATAGTTATTTAGAGATATCACAAAAATTTTTTGAGTGAAATGAAGATTGGATATTGGTAGAGAAGATTTGTGATCAAATTGAATGATTTTAGAAGGTATTTTATAGATTTTTTTGGAGTGAAAATACTTGGTTGGATGGTCAAAATATGTTGTAATTTGGTATAGCCGTTGGATTTAATTTTGGTGCAAATATGGTCGCTGATATATTTCAGATATATCTAGATATATCTCAGATATTTTATCGATATTATTTAGATATATTTCCGATATTTTACCGATATTTCCGATATATCTCGATATTTTCTGAATCTTTCCGATATATCTCCGATATTTTGAGCAAAAATCGATCCGCAGCGTGTGTTCTACCGAGAAATTTAGCGGTTGATCTGATCTGATATATCGTGAGAAATCGCGATTTTAATTTTCTGTAGCGATTTTCTTTATCAAAAATTGTTTCGAGTGGGCCCGATATCAATATATCGCCGATATATCGGCCGATATATCCGAAATTTCAATCCTTGATCATACACACAAACTACCTAAACACGACACCACTACACAAGTATATGATCTACCTAAAACACAAACATGACTGAACACAAAACTCAACATCCTAAGATGAGCAAGAGTAAATGAAACTAAAGGGAAATGTAAACTAGCATGCATAAACGAAAATAAACTACAGCACAAATAAACACAAAACTAATCTAAGAAAAACCCAAGCACCAACCACCCAGAGCAAAATGGGCGGTGTCCCAGCGATGAAAATAACGAGAAGAAGGTGGAGGAACTCCTGAGTGATGGAGCGGAGTCCTTTGTGGTGGCGGTGGCGGTGGCGGTAGTGGTGGGCGAAGTGTGCAAGGCTGGGCTGGAGCGTGCTTGCTATTGAGAATAACTGGTTGGCCCGGCACGGAATGCAGCATATCGTGTGAGCGCCTCCATCTGTGTGAGGAGGGACTCGGTGCTCTGGGTCTCATCCCGCTAATGCATCAGCATTGAGTGGGGCGAGCTTGGGTCTCTAAATCGAGTGATGGGATTGGGCGGCTCTGAGAAACTGTCTTGTGGTGGTAATGGTGAGTGGGTGAGTGGGGAGCGCGATGTCCTCTTGGCGAGGAGTCTTCAGGGGTCTGGCGAACTTTGATAGTCATGAAGCTGAGTCACAGTGGGAAACAGGCACAGATAAATCGGTCCCCTCGGGTCGTCATTTACCGGTTTGTCCCTCTTAGCAAATGTATTGCTTTGATGGGGTGTAACCCTTCTGAACATATCTGAAGCACCACAGTAGTTTTCATAAGCGCATGCAGCCAAGAGAAAGATTGCCCCAGTTCATTTGCATCACGATTATGGAGGATGGCATCCTCTATAACACACCTTGATATCGAAAGGAATATCACGGGCAGTGGCATAATTGAAAGCGAGCACGCTTAGCGGTCACTTCACACCGTTAGGTCAGCCGAATGAGGCGGCGTGATGAAGTGATGCCGGTTTAGGATGCCGGAGAGCCCGAATGCTTGGCGCCCAAATTGGCGGCGTGACCCTCATTGTTGAGTTTCCACTCACCATCGGGTTTGTCAGGAGCCTAATGACTTTGGGGTAGTGGGTTTAACAAATAAAGTCGATCAGAGCTCTAGAGGACGCCAGTCAAGATTATAAAAGTGGTTGATAGACTCATGTGCCTGACACACCGTGCCGGGACCTTCTTGGCGATGTGGGAGGCGGGGTTGGGCCAAAGATTCGCACCCTCATGTGGCGGTTGAGGTGGTTGGAAGAAGTACGCTCAGTATCGCGGCATGATCGTCTTGCGGAAAAAATCATCAGTGGTGGAAACCCTTTTCCTTAATAAAGAGCGGTTCTTGGAATGGTCTTTGAGCCCAGATCGACACCCTAAGTTCGCGACTGTGGCCGCTGAAATTTGGGGTGGGTCCTCAACGGCCCGAAACCAGGATTGGCTGACTCAGCCGCCTTTTGTTGTTGGTGAGAAAATCTTAGAGCTCCTGGAAGGACGATTAAATAAGCCCGGCACTAGGTGGCACCTGAGTTGGCCCCAGGCAAATATCGGCTTTTCTGATGAGCCCATAAACACTAGAGGCCAAATGGGCCTGGAAGTGACACCGGCCCTGGACATATGACCACTCTGCTGGCTCTGAGCTGGATGCAGGCCACAGGAGGGAGGGGCCCAGAGACCGATCACGGGACCTCGTGTGGTGCTGAAAAAGTCATAAGGCGGGACGGTGGATAGGATGGGACTGGGTGGCGAGTGTCGGAGGGTGTGGGAAGCAAAAACAATGGCGCACTCCGTACGGCGGTGCAGTGGACTCAGGCAGGGGACGGTGGAGTTCGACACGGGAACCTTAGGGTTGAAGCGAGAGGAGAAAGGTGCGAGGCAAAATGGGGTGTTTGACCTTAAACGGGGTCGGCGTGTTCCGGTCTTGACGTCGCGACGTTCCGGTGGTAAATCAACGTCCGCGACATTCGGAGGTGCAAAACGCGTATGGCGTTGAGATCCAACGTCTGTGACGTTCCCAGGGGTTCAAAACCAGCGTCGCGGCGGTTCAGATCTTCCGTCTGGCGATTCGAGAGAGGGTCTAATCGGCGTCGCGGCGTTGAGATCTCCGTGATTACGGAGAAGAGTCGGCCGGCGTGCGGCAACGCTGGCGGTGAGGCGTCGGCGTTACGAGAAGACCCCGAAATGTACATTATCTGACCATGGTCTAAGATAGAAAACCCTCGTGTGAATGGGCGACTCACGGGTTTTGCGGCGGTGCTGCATGAGCGGATCCTCCCGATCTTGTTGTCGCGGGTGCGACGCGGTATCAAAAAGATTGAATTACGGGCGAGCGATAATATAACCCAGCGAGATAATAAAAAAAAAATTGAACGAGAGAAAGGAAAATTGCAAAAGCTTGGGTTTACTCCCGAGAAGCGCTATGTTTAATAGATTAGCTGTGACGCAAGATCCCGATGTGCTCAGAACGCATTTCAATGATAAGCAATGTATAGCCGGATGTAGTCGATGGGCCGATGCGTATCGCATGAAATTCGCCCACCAATCTGGCTTCCGCGGGTTGGCGTATGGCAATGAATGTTAAACGCCGGGATGTGTAACCACCACCACCCCTCCATGTGGAAGGTCAGCGAAGGTCGCGACCGTCTAGACGATTTCGGGGAAAAAGTTTGACGGGAAATTAAACAAGAGGACCTGTTGCCCCGCCTCGAATTCCTTCCTGGTAATGTGTTTATCATGCCAGGCCTTTGTCTTTTCCTTGTAAATCTTGAGCATTTTCATACTTCATTTTGGAGTCGTAGTTCTTTGAGAAGTGCAGCGATCGCTTCTCAGGCTAGTGTCTGTCCATGTTCCCAAGCTGTAGGAGTTGCCCGATAGGCTCGATGGCCGATTCCACTAGTAGACATGCTTTGCGCAAACAATTTTGAAGGCATTATGCGGTGTTTGCCAATGTTGTTCGTTACGCTGGAAGTCGTCGCGATCTTTTTGAACCGGTCCTTTGCAGGCTATTGCAGCGTTTTCTCAGAATGGACATTTTGCCGATTGATACCTCACGCTTGCCCATTTGGTTGTGGGTGATATGCGAAGGAAGTGCGATGTGCCCTTCATGCTTTTTCAAAACCTTGTCGAATCATCTTATGCGAGGCGGTAAGTTATGAGATCGGGGCTCGAGGTTCGAATCGCGAGAATATGTGGGCTGCCGGAGAAATTTAGCCACTACCTTGGCATCATTAATTAGTGAATTGGTGCTTGACCCACTTTGAGACCTCAATCTACGCGGCCAGATGTACGGTTGTTATAAGATGGGAAATGATCGTAAAATCCATCCCCATCATCTAAAACAATTCCTTCTATAATAGGATGCATGGCGGTTCATCACTTTAAGTACCACACCGACGTTGACATTTGTCTACGTAATGGATCTAGTAGTGAGCATCCTTAAATAAAGGTAAGGCGAGTAGAAGCGATTGAAGCACCTTGGCGCTCTTGTTCGGCGGCTCTGAAGTGTCCCTCCATGAGTAACGTGTGGCGGTGAATTCACAGAATCATTGGTACATTCATCTTGAGGTTTTGCTGGATCACCCGGTCGTATGATGTACATGAGTGAAATATCAATGTTAGTCCGTTTTAGAGTGTCGCGGCGGCCTCCGTTGATCGTCAGGTGGAAGGACTGCCAGCTACGATAATTCACACGTAATCTGCCAGGCGGTTTATATCTTGTCTTCATTATTGGGGAAATTGCAAACAAATGCCGATAGTGTTCGCGAACATCATTCCGCGCGCTGATCGAAGATGATGCGTAGGTTCGCCGGTGTGCTTTCTTGTAACAATCGGTGATTCTTTGCGTGAAGACCCTGGCGAATTAGTCGGGGTTTGGCGTCTTTTAGTCATCATCAGTGGCGTGGCGAATGATCGATTAACGAACTACGACCTTGTTACCAATCAAATGAGCCTGAATTTGTGGCGAGGCAGCGCTTGATAGTTATTTTGTGGTCGTTGCCGTTGGCGACGTATTCAAAGGTGCCGCTGCTGGTAGATTACGAAGTTCCTCCATGGTTTATACCAACACCCATCATTCGCCCGATCTTGCGTCACGCCGCTTCAAATGGAGGACGATACGGGCTGGTGGTGATACGACTTATCTTTTAACTGCGAAGTGCGTGTTGTGGTCGCTGATGGATTCGCCAGACGGAAGTTGTTAGGCGGTTTTAATGCGGGAAGAGAATCTTTGATGAATCGCTAATAAGTCATTAACTTCAAAACTTTATTGTCCATACTGCATTGAGGTGGATGATTTTCAATTGCTTCAATCTTTGCTTTCTGTCTACCTCTATTCCTCTTCTTTGTCAGATTAATAAAATTTTCCTCTCTTTTCATAAATGGCCTTCCATCTGATCTATCAAATTCCATTGGTCTCATCTTATCAAATCTGATCTCAGGTACCAGACGATTAGTGATGGATACCAGTGAAAAGGCGTGATCAGCAGAAGATCTGGGTTATCTTCTCCATTATGTGGAATATGTTTATCTGTACATAAGTTGGAAAGTGCACAGCGCGTTGCGTTGAGGCATAAAGCACGAATGAATCAATCCCATGGGGACATGAATATCAGTGTTATCTCACAGTCCTTCAGGGGCTATAGACCAGTTGTGTGATCATCATCAGAAAAGCAGATAATGTTCATGGCGGCCTGTTCGATTCAGCGGCCAAATCGAGCGCGTGAAATGATCTTTTTCGAGTGGCTTTGTTTAGTTTACGAATGTGATACCAATCTCCGCGTGCTTAATTGAAGCGTGTCATGTTATTCTCCGTTCTTATGTAGTTCGATTTTAGTGTGATCTGCTTGTTTGGACACCATTGCTGGCCGATGGATGATACCCAGTATCCGGCCACTTTAACGCACTTCCTTCCGGACTACCTCTTTTATGGTTGGTTATTCCTCTCGTGCTTTAACGAGAACATTGCCATCCTTCGTAAAATGATGCATCCATGGTGGGCGATCCACTAAATCGGTAGAGACCATCGACACATTTTATCAGTCTCTAGGACCTGGTACTTCTCTCCTCTGGTTGATCACGGGAATCTTTGCAGATGATCTTTAGTAAGGTAGGCGTTATGCGAGATATGCATACTTCAAATGCGGTTGGTAGGGTTTTGTTCGTCTTGGGTGGTTGATTTCAGCGATCAGTCTTTGGCGGTTGCTTACTTTCACCTAAATTCAAAAGTGTTTCTTCTAGTGTTGAAAATTATTCATTTATATTCTCATCTTAAATATCTTCTGCAGATCATTCATACTTCAAATTTATTTGATCTGTGGGACCTTTGGCTAGACCCTTTCATAGCCTCTACTGTCTGCATACAGTAAACGAGTTATCCTTTCTGCCCAGATCTCTGTAGCTTGTTTCATTAGACAACCATTCTATCTGCTCTATTAGGTTCTCCTCAGACATCAAATCATTATACATGGTTTAAAAACAGATCCACCAGATTATGGTGTTTTGTATCTCTTTATAATACTGATGAAATGTAACGGAAGATAGCTTAAACCTTTACTAAAATGTCTTCATTATCTCTGCATTTAAGATCTGCTGGTGGTAGAAGCATTTGTGTTGGTGGCTTCACCTAATTGACATTTAAAAATTGACAAGACATGAGTTAATGCTGGCACCAGTGCAGTTGCTCTCTGAAAGATAGCCTGGTGTTGCGGGATAATTGAAATTTGCTGGTCTTTAGCTTTTCGCGTGACTCCCTCTGATATGTACCCACGTTCTCCGTTGGTTAACTATTTGAGAATCGGCCAACGTCTTCTCTTGAAGCCAGTGTCCGTCTCCAATAAATTTTACATGCTTGGGCGTCTGATTCGGAAGCGTCAGTAGCGGATCTTGATGTTGCCAACTGACCTTCCATGACGGTTGTTTTGCTATCCGACTTATGTTTCTTCAGGCAGTTGTGGATCTATTGATTGTGGTTGTCTTATTGATGATGTTTCTTGTTTCTTCTCTGAGGTGTTCTGTCACATCATCGTTGATGCGGATGACTACCTCATTCTCCCTCCTCTATAACCCGAGGTTAACTCGCGTTGCTCAATTCTTTACCACTTCTCGGTATTATTTGTACAACATGTTCATTACATCTCTTCTGGTTCATGGTTTACTTATTGGGTGGGTTGCTCTTCGCGAAACCGATAGATTGGCCCGTTTGACTATCTGCCTCGGTTTTTACCAGCGTGGCGGCGATTGTTAAATTGGGTGTGTTTGCATCTTCCGCCAGCTGTCTCGATCGCCGGCGTTGTTGTGACCCAATGCGGGCTTGTTGCAAGTCTGCCTTTTCCGGGGTGGTTCTTCAAAACGGTTGATGGCGTGATGCGATTGGTTGTTCTCATTCATTGCCGTTTGACCACGATTGGTTATGCCGCGCCAGCGCCCGATTTTGATTCTAATAGTTGTTTCCCCATCACGTCCCTTGTTCTTTGTGGTGGTTCCGATTGAACCTCGACACATCACGTACAACTCTGCGGTTTGGTTCTGTGACGTGTGCTATTGTCTTTGTCCTCCACAAATTCACCGCAACTCCCGTGATTGATGTATGGCGTGCGGTTCCTTCGCGTAGATTCTTGTTGATCAGCTGTCCCAACATGATGATTAACGGTGTTGAACCTCCATTGTCAGGTACCGCCACATTCCGCCTGTGTGGTCATTTATCGCAGGCCCCGCTGGGTTTGTAGTGGTTGACCTCCTTCGATTTCTTCCAGCGAGTCTAAGTGGTTTTCTGTGGTGTCTCCGATGGGCATGATCCTTATTCTGGTTGCATTATGGATAATTATGAAGCGTGGATCTGCATCATCCAGTGGTCTGTGGTGTGACGCACCTCGATAGTTGTGAAATGCATTACATACCTCTCTGCGGGTTCTCCCTCCCTCTAGTTGTCGAAATTGTTGATCTCTTGAGCCAGTTATTACCAATTTAGAGACAGGAAAAACTTGGTTAAATTACTTTCAAATGTTCATAAATGTCTCAGATCAAGTTATTCTTGTTAACTAGTGTGTTATCTTCCATGAGTGAGATTCTCAATCATTCTAGCGTATCTTAGTGGCAGCTGGCGCCCAGTGTGTGGGATAGGAGTTGATTGCGAATCTATATTTGGTTCTCTGTGAGTTGGTCGCGAAATAAGAGATGTTATGAAGCATGCGTATTCACTGACTTGACTTCAGAGTTGTTTACTTTGAATAGGTGGTGGTCGGATAAACTGTGCCCATTTATTGACGTTAAAGCCAGCTCTCGAGAAACATGAATGGATCATGGCTGTATAACGTACAGTTTGGTTCTTCCATTATTCATTTATTTATGTGACTCAGTTTTTAACTCAATGTTAGATCTTTGCTCCTTGTTGTTCTCCATGATTCTTACAGATTTTAGAAATTACAATTGTTTCTCATTATACATTATGTGTAGATCTTTTTCGACAGGATCAAACGGAGAATTGTAGATCAAAGCGAGATCTAGGCCAGTTGCATCAGCTCACAGAACCCTTGGCGCAATGCAAAAGCAGAAGAATCAATTTGCAGCGCCGTAAAAACTCAGTGCAACAAAAAAAAATTCAGTATCCGATGGCGCAATCTCTATATCATTTCTAAACCTATCACAGACGTTGCCAAAACTTGATAGGCTGAAGCGTGGTGTGTGTATAAATGTACTTCATGTGCGCAAGTCTTGTGTCGTATTTTTACAATGTGTATAGTGTCTCATATCAGTGGATGTGATCAGGATGGGGATGTGATCAAATCGAGTTGGCTTGTGAATATTAATACGAGATGTAAGTGTTGTGTGAAAGAGTACTAGTGTAAGATAGCAAACTAAACTAAGCGATCTAAATGAATTCTGCGTGTGTGGAGACCCCAAGGCTATGTCTCCCCACATTTCACTTCGATGGATTGTTTCTTGGGATGAGTATTATTGGGTTATTTATGATTTATTGATGGTAGGTGATCTTGCTTCTAGTACCTCTCTCGAGGTGTATCAGCTATCTCGTAGCAGAGTTTGGTGTATCTCTACCCCAACTCAATACTCAGAAATCTTGCAATGTAGAGACCTTAAATGCCACCCTCGGGATGGAATATCTCTATTTCTGAATCGGCCCAGGAAGAGGGTTTGCTCTAGAATCTGCAGATTACTCCATCTACCAAGATGCGGATCTAGTATAGTCACACTAATGTTGGCGAGACATCACCATGTAAATGATTCAGAGATATAGCGGATGCTAACAAATTATAAACAACGAATAATATAAAATACTAAATCTTTAATCAAATGCAATGTAATGAGTTAACAGCACTAGGTATAAATCTAGAGCCTCTTCAGACAGAAGAAACACAAATAGTTAATCTGGCTTGCAGTCTTTACGTAAGAAAGAAGAATATACAAAATGATGTCTTCTCAAAATTGAAGAATCCTCTGTGTGATTTAGTTACTTACAGTTATTGCGTTCCCGCAAGTCTAAGTCCTCCACGATTAATTTTTGCTTTTAATGATTGAGAGGCATAACTGCGATGTCGCGGCGTTGCGCTGTTGACCCTATGTTATTGGCGTCGACATTGGGGCGTCACGGCGTGCACGGGGATGTCGCGAAGCGTTGGGACGTCCCACGACGTTCCCGACCATCTTTATGCGCGCCTCCTTCGCTCCAGTGCTTCCAAAAAGTTGCCCGCGCTGCATTACATTCGCTGTCAGATATCGAGGAATACAAACTGATTCGTATTTAGAAATATAAAATTACGTAAGCGTAAAGGCAGACGGCGTGTATGACTGAATCTTCTGACCACTGTCTACATCACGATAAAAATCATTCTTGACGTAGAATATTTATCCATACTCAAAACATATAAACACATAGTATAAAACCATAGTACATAAGAGTTTAAATTACATCACTCTTATACAATAAATACAACCCATATATATATTTACAAAATATATATCAAAGTCTAATCGACTTTCTTCACATATATGCGGTCCCGAATGCGGGTATTGGATGCACTTTTGACACAGTGCTGAAAGGGGTCGCGGCAGTGAAGCAGCGGTAGTGATAATCTCTACAGGCTCTCCACCTAAAGTGCACATGCAATAGTCGCATAATCAAACACACATTCAAGTCTGACATTGTTGATAAAGAACCCAGACATATACAAATTTAAACGTTATTACGAGTTATTATCTAATCCGACAGCAGCCGTAAAGCTGTTGATTGACCCAAGGTATATAGAAATTTATATCATTTCAATTAAGTTTATTTAATTTTCTGCAAGTGCACGGGTGAGCCAAAGTAATAAATTGGATTTAAGTCGAGATATCGATCCCACAGGGGTGCCAGTGGTCGTGCCACATTTGCAAACCATTACTATTTGGACTATAACATGACATTGTTGCTTCGAACTTAAGGAGTTGTGAAATATACAAGCATATAAAAACTAGAAAAATCAAAATATTACAGGAATCTAAAGATGAAAGAATAATGAATGTGAAGAGCTAGTGACTGGAGAGTGTCTTTTAGAGTACGCATTAAAGTCCACTACTATTGTGAAGTAATAATTCTGTGGTTAACAATAGATTTGCTTGCTTGTATGTATTTAGAGGTTTTAATCACATCCGAGGCATTTAGTAGTACTGACTGGATCTCTCTGCTGCACACTTCATTATCTAATTTTCTGATCCTCTCGAATGCAGGGAATAGATAATACTTTTAAAGGACTTCCTATATCTGAATTATTTTCGCATGACCTTCTTATTTTATAGATGTAAAACCTTAACCAGTTCTTCGGTCGAAACAAGGATATACAACTTCACGGTTACTCTTCCTCGAAAATTAGGAATAGATCACCCTCTCCCTTAGTTAGATCTCGGCTAACGGGATTGGCTTCAACTATCAGGTGAGGTGAACTCTTTGCTTGTTTAAATTAGTAACCTCGTTCTTTATCATTCTTGATTTCAGTGAGAGAAAGGATTTCTCTGAAGTAAACTTACAAAGCTCGATAGATCACTAATAGCGGGTTAATATACCTTGAAAATGTTCATGACTCCGGAATGTCTTCCTGTGTCACTGGAGGATTTTCTTGAAATCGAACAATGAAGCGATTCTTAAAGCGGGTATAAAGCGATATTCGGTCAACGTTAAACCATGCGGAAAGTAAATTCATAAAAGAAATTCGCGATTTCTTTGGGAACCCTCTGGGGAAGATGATTTGTGATAGCATTCACATTAGCTAGAGTTGGGTTCTCGATTCTTGAATTACGCCTGCAGCGATACCACTGGTCGCAGAATAAGCGCGAATGGAGCTGGAGATTGATTCGCCGAGTTGTCTGCCGAACCGAGCGTTCGGTGGTAATTTGAAAGATAACGTCAATTCCGGAAAAGCGAAAACTAGCGATAAATCCCAATCTATTCTCTAACTTCTCAACATTGAAGAAGAAGTCTAAGAAAAGAAAAGAAAAGAAAAGAAAGAAAAATAAAAGAAAATGAGCCTTCGGCTACGGACCTCTCGTGCAGTGTGTGACTCTTATTTATGAAAATTTGGGTATTTGCATTATAGGGTTTCTCGATTTGGGCCCCTAATCCCAATACGATTTTGTAGTTTCCAGAGTGGTTGGCCCATGTTAATGTTAAATTCGCGACTTCAACTCATTTATCGCGACATCATCCATCGACATCGATCTGCGTCATAACATCAAGCCTGAGATATGCGGCCTTGAACTTGTCGCGGTTTTGCGACATCGAAAATGTCTTGTCGCGACATCACTTCATGCCGTTGCGAGGTTTCAATGATATTGATTCGCCGACCTCGATCTCACGTATTCGACCTCGACTTATGCTTTTTGCAAGTTTCAATTAAGGTATCTCACGATCATCGCGTACTGTAGTTCTTATCGCGACCTCGTGTCTGCGACCTTTCGGCGGTAATCGATGCCGACGCCGATCTCACATACGCGACCTCGGCTCAAGTCTTGCGGCATTCAACGTGCCGGTGTGCCGGCGACCTGCGATCTTATTAAACGACGTGGGTTAAGGTCTGCCCGGGTTTCCTTCGGTTCTCATGATGTCGCGACATCAATATGTTGTCGCGACAACAGCTTCTATTCTTGTAAATTTCAAGCTGAGTTTTTCTTATATTATAACAACAACCTAGCCCAATAAGTGACATCAAACGCATGCTTCAATCTTATCGCCACTTGTATCTTTCATGGTTGCTCTTGTTGTGTCGCAAAATTTGTCTAGAACACAAGCTTCCATTATTTTGCCCCCATGATGCCCGGCGACGCCGATCTCACAATGCGACGCCGACGCCAGCTCTGCGTTTTTCGCCAGTGGTTCTGGTAGTGCGTCGACATCATGACTCCACGGGTCTCAAGCTGACCGTTCGTGCCAGCGACGCCGTTATCTTTGTCGACTTCAGCGCTGGTCTGCGAGTCTTGGCCAGGGTTTCTGATAACCGCGACTTCAATCTCCGTCGTGACAACGGTTCAACTCTTCGACTTCAAGCCGAAGCCGCGATCTCTTGTCGCGACGCCGATCTTAGCCGTGACATCGACACTATCTTTGGAGGCCTTACCCATTGCTTTCGGTGTCTCGACTTGATTCTCTGTCGCGGCAGCGAAGCGATTAACTCATCTCATCCTTTGAGCATATCGCGCTTCAAGTCGATTCTGTACGACCTCCGTCCCTTGTCTCGACATCGACCTTCGTGACATTCACGATGTGTCGCTACATCACTTCTTATGTTTCTGTTCAATCCTCAACTGCCTATCTTGTGATCCTATGTGACACACGCCAATTTCCTTCAATTTCACGATGCCGACCTCATAACTAGATATGTAAACCCGAAAACTACACATTAGTTAGCGGTTGCTTTCATTTACGCCTATTATTTTCATTCTACTCGCGATTCTGCATTTTCTTCTTTCTTTAACTACGCAAATATAACCATTGGTGATTTCTTCATATTTACGTATCTTAATTATTCCTTTTTGCACTTAAAATCTCACCTCTGCTTGAAAAATGGTTAAAAATAGATGACTTTAAGCTCATCAAATTTTAATTAAAGTTTTGCTTGTCATCCTCAGTAAAAAAAAAGGAAGAAAGGAATGGTTGTCCTCAAACTAAATAAAAGAAAATTTTTAAGGACATTTTTCTGATTTGTTCTGCAGTGGCATTCAATTTAATTGAAATACAAGGTATGCATTATTTTCTGTACATCTTGCTTCAAGTCCAGTTCAAGGTTGGTTTCTACTCTTTATACAAAACTAAGCCCATTTGAAATTGTTTACAAACAACATAATCATTGGATCTGTTGAATAATAGATTATTTTCTTTCTCATTTCATCGTGGGCTTTAACTCCTGGGTCCTTCACCGGTTTGATTGTTTCCTATATTTCCAAATTCCATAGGTTTGTTTTGTATTGGTCTCCACCAATGTAGGTGAATTCAGCCTTCCCGGATCAATCGGGTCTTTGAACCTTATATTGTTGGGCTGGGTATGGGGATAGATTTTTAGGTTCAAGATTACTTTGAACCTTTCTCCTTTTTAGCCCTTTCGTTCTTTGTATTTTCTCTAATAGCTCCCCTAAACTTTCATGTTTGGACATCTCTTTGATTTCTTCAATTCGGAGGCTATACTTTGCTATTTCTCACTTGTAATTCAGGAAGGTTCCTTTGTTTGTCACCATTCGAGGATAGTGCAATGTTTTTGTTTTTGAGCTTTCCTAACATAAGAACTTGGGTTAGTAGCTCCCATACCGAGATAATTAAACTAGGTGTTCGGCCCTAAGAACACTTGAATTATTCGAAGGATTGATATAAGATAAAACTTATCCCTAAACTTTCTTTTATATTTGCATTTTTCTTGCTCTTTGCCTTTTTCTTTTCATTCCTTGCAGGTTCCTCAAAAACCTTCTCTCCCAACTTCATATTTCTTTCTTCCTCAGCAGATTCTGGGTAGTAATCATAGGTTCTTCTTGAAGGATTGATTTCTTAGGATGAGTTGGGGGTTTCCATTGGTGCATTTTTTGAAAAATAAACATTGGCTCAATTTACGAACCTCTTTGTATATGCATCGAAGCATATGAATAGGGATAGAATGGCTCGACTATCAAAGAATGGCACATCATCTCTTGTCCATTTGTATCACCTAAGTTTGTACTCAATCAATAATCTAACAAATTCTAGAATTTGTTTGAACGATTAATGACTAACCAGGGAGTACCTTGACTCATTTTGTTGATGCAGTATTTAAAAGTCAATTAAGTATTCAACGGTTCCTTGACATTGTTCTACCACAAACTCAAAAAAATATGTTTGTTCCTTCTATTGTGTACTCAATTGGACTATCAGTTAGACTTAAGGCGCTTTGCACCTTGTGTTTCAATCATTATGTTATTTTGCCCTTATTAAATTACCATATATTTTAGCTTATTCTAATCTAGCACTTCATTCCAATTTTAGCTCCTTGTGTTGTGACATCTCAGCGGTTTTTTGATACGGAACTAATTTGTTAACATTTCCCAAACTATCAACACAACCAACACCAACATTACGACATAAACAAAATATTTTATAATTCAATTCAATACTCATTTGTTTCTGATTCAATTGCAATAGTTGGATACAGTGTCTGGGATAGGATGGTAATGAAGAGTTAGGCAGGAGAAAGGTCTATTTTTTTTTTTCTTTTAAAATATAGTGGAAGCCGAATTTAGGGGATCAGTGTAGATGTGCCTAATGAGTAGGAATTGAAATTTTAATTTCTCTTCTTTCCTTTCTCTGTGGTTTCCTTCTCCATTCTTCAATAAAATCATTAAGTCAACCTTTTTGTTCAACTCATCCTGCCTCTTCCCCAAGCCATTCATTGTATTCTCCATTTCGGTCGTGACCTCTAAGATTTGGAAAGATTGTTGTTGATGGATCTAAGTTCTCGGTATTTCTTTTTGCCTATAGGATTACGTATCTTTTCTGCTTCTTGTACCACATCATCCAATTTCCTTCTCAAAATCCTTCTGTAGAGACTTGTATAAAGCAGATCCTTTGATTTGCTCCCAAAAATTTGGCTTCCTTATACATCTCTTTTCTTTATCCCGGTTTTAGAGTTGAGAATCACGCTCATAAAAGCTTCATGACCGAGTTTGAGTTTCGCAATGACAGATCTCTTTCCTTCATTTCTTTCAAACTCTTCCCTTTGCCGCTTTCCAAAATTTTCCACCTGCTCTTCTTTCTCTGCTCAAAATTTCTCTCCCCATCATCGTTTTCTGCCGTAGCCTTCCTACCTCATGCTCCTTTCTTTCTATTTAGCCTTCCTCCCACTCGTCATCTCTTCTTAAATTCTTTCATAAATGCTTCTGAATTTCATTGTAGTTTCCACTCTTCTCTTCACCTATTCTCTTCGCATGGGTATCGGGAGTTTCCAAAGATTTAATCGGTTTCACAGGCTCTCGAGCTTTCTCCCATGTTGAAGTTCTGCCGCGCCAGGAGGAGAATCATAAGGGGATGAGAAAGTCTATCAAGGTTTCATCCTGCCTCGTGATAACTGCAGTAAACATGTAATCATTGTCACAGTGAGTTTTCGTGCTCGCCTCCGATCGCCATTGAACCCTGAGTCTCCTTCGGCTCCCCACTGGGCTTCCATCCTCAGGTTTCTCCACTGCAAGACTCCCTTTCTTTGGCTTCTGGTCCTTTGCTAACTCATGTCAAGGAGCAGTGAAGCTCAGGGTACTTCTTCTTTCTCATTCCCAACTTTCACCCTCACTTCAAGCATAGAACGTTGATTGTCGGGCTGGTGAGGAATAAGACTCTCTTTTGTTCCCTTCATGATACTCAAGGATAGAATCTCTCAATGACAACTCCTACATCGATCTTGTACCCTTTAGTATGGCACATGCAAATACCGCTTCTTCTTGTTCTCTCATCAGGCACACGTGTTTTGTAGAACCAAGACAGGCTAAGAAGTAAAATCCATACCTTAGCCTCTTCGCAAGGCCTCTGCACTGCTCACGTTTCCTTTACTTCCTTCTTCTCTGGTTTAACTCCACCTTACCATTAGTGAGCTTCTTGGCAATCTTTCCAAACTGGTTTTTCCAACAGCTTCTTGAATTTGGAACCATGTTTGTGCACTCGCCAAGCCACAAGCCACATGGCCTTAGGCTTCTATGAAACTCCAAACTCCTCTAACAAAAACCGTCATTCCTTCCTTCCTACCAAGTTTGAATAAAACTCTTACCAAGCAGATACCCTCTATTTTTGGTGTGCGCAGAGACTCTCCGATCCTTCTCGCTTCTATCATCTCCTTTGAAAGGAGTAACAGGATTCACCCTCGCGATAAAACCCTCTTTGTTAGCATAATATTTCTTCCACTGGGAGTGTTTGTCTCGACACGAAATCTTCTACTTCTTTCTTCTTCTTCTCTCTACATTTCCTTTCCTTTTCTCGCTCTTCGAGAAGCCGCAGCTTTGGGTGTTTCTGATGGCACCTCTCCTGCTTGTTCTTCCTGACGAATCTCATCTAATCGTTCCTGCGAGTTTCTTCTTCTCGTTGTTCATGTTCCTCATAATCTCGCCTAGGTTAGGACTAGGTGGGAATTTCAGCCATTGAAACGGAAGACAAGCTTTCGTAAGGTTTGAAAGCTGTGGTCAGGGCTGAGATTCGTATGAGGAAGAAGTCGAATAGCTATGTGGGTCGGAGGAATGAGAAAGTTTCAAATAAAGCTTGCAATTCAATCAATGTTTAGGCTAATTATTGCTTCATTAAAAACATACATGATTTCCAATTTTCATTTTATTTTAGGTCATTGAATTTAGGGCTTTTTAAAGTGAGTACTGGCACTGTCGTTTCTGTCATGTACAGATAGATGTCGCGACAATACAAGGTTTTTTAGAAGTTGTTTGATGTTGCGACATCCTTTTCCATCTTGAAATCTTGTTCTCACGCTGATTTCACAAGGGTGTCGCCGACATGTACCTTCATCATTTCAATACTACAAGTTGCTCGGGGACAGTCACGACATCAATGTTTTGTCGCTGACATCACTTATGTCGCAACACAACCTTTCCTGTCGCACTCTAAACCCTCTCTTAACTCAATGATCTCAAAACTTTTTTTCTTATTGTTCTAACTCCTTTTAGACAATTCTTCGCATCTCTACAGTGATTTAACAAGCAATTTGAGTATATCTATTGCACTGGGGTTAGGATTAAGTTACTCCCTTTCATGTGGTGACTTTTCAAGTCGCCGGAATTGTTCCCGTAGTTGCCTCGCCATTCATGTCTTTAAACCTGCGAAGATCACGTGAATATTCAAGAAAATCTAATTAAAACTACAATCGCATTTCTAAAATTAAATCTATCCTTAAAAAACAAATTGACCTAATTTTCAGCAACTAAAAGAAAGAAAAATATTTCCCAAAACTTAAAATCAGAAATTCAACTTGGCGGGTCGCTTCCCATTAGCTTCTCGCCTTGAGTCCTTAATGGACTTGCTGCTGTGGTACTTCATCTTTTTCCTCAAGAACCACTTGAGTTCTTCATTTCCTCTTCCCGTTTAGATAATGCTTAACCTCTGGTCCATTGACCTTGAATTCTTCTCCATTATCAGTCTTCGCGTCACGCTCCAAATTGTAGTACTGACACCACTGTATGGCCCACTCCACTGATTTTAATTTCCTCGAAACAATTTTAGTCTAGAATTAAACACAGTAACTGCTCCCTGCTCGAACTCTTTCCTCAAAATTCCTCCGATCATGCCATTTCTTTGTCTCTGCTCTTTGTATATTCTAGCATTATCATAGGCTTCATTTCGCTTCCAATTCGCATGTACTGAGCAATCTTTCTTCCTCAAGTGTTCCTTTAAAATCAAGTTTAACTTCTTGATGGCCCCATTGCCTTGTATTCTAATTCTAAGAGGTAGATGACATGGTTTGCCAAAAACAATCAGATGGACATTCCACTGGGGTTTTGGTGATGCACCCGTAAGCCCAAAGTGCATCATCAAGTTTGAAGACTAACTTTCCCGCTGAGCTCACAGTCTTTTCAAGAATTCTTTTGATCTCCCTGTTGGAAATTTCTGCTTGTCCATTGGTCTGGGGATGATAAGCTAAACTCATTACATGCTTGATCCCATACTTGCTCATGAGTTTTGCAAATATTTTGTTTGCAAAGGGTTCCCCCATCACTTCAATGATAGTTCGGGTGTTCCAAATCGCTCAAAATACTTTTCAAGTAAGAAACTCCGCCACAACAAAAGATAAGTATCATTCCTGGCAAGTTAATAAAGTTTCACCCATTTGGAACGTAATTCATCAAGTATAGCAAGATATGTATAGGTTTCCAAATGATGGTGAAAGGTCCTATAAAATCTATTCCCATACATCAAAAATTTGTATCACCAAAATACCTCAGGGCATTTCTCATTCTCGTCATTGATATTTCCAATCTTTGACATCTATCACATAATTTAAATCCTTAATGCAAAGACAAATTTCAAGATAGTGGGCCAATAAAACTCATCGAGTATCCTTGTGAGTCGTTTTTTTCTCCGTAAAAATGTACTCCTCTATATTATGATGCATGGTATTCATTTAAAATGTTGCCTTGTTCATTTTCCGCACACATCTTCTTATTATCATGTCGCACTCTTTGAATAATAGTGGTCATCCTAAATATAATACTCACACAGTTCGAAGTTTCCTCTTCACAGGCCGACTCAAGGCATTACTCACGTTTCGATAATTCACAATATCATCATACCATGGAAGTTGGAAGGAAAACTCCAACAATTGCCTATCCGGAAGTTCTCTGCTAACATCACATTTTCTTTTCATCATCGCTTTTCTAATCTTGACAAGTGATCAGCCATCACATTGTCACATCCCTTTATCTTGATTTCCAAATCAAACTCGCAAATGCGAGCACTCCACCTTATCAATCTTGGCTTAGCCTTTTCGACATCAAGCATTTGATTGTTGCATGATCGCAGAATTACCATTACTGGATCCTAAAATGTGACGCTTAAATTTTTCACAAGCAAATACTATGGCTAGCATCTCCTTTTCAATTGTTGAGTAGTTCTCTCAGGTTTCATTGAAGGTCTTACTAGCATAGTATACGGTCTCGAATACTTTCTTCTGCCCACATGCTCCATAAAATCACTCATCACACAGCTTGTTTCTCCAAATCCCCTGTCCCCATCTTCATGCAACATTATGTTTTTAATGGTCTGATCTGATTTTCTGCTATCCTTAGTCACTGAAAACAGTCCTATCTTTCCCACCTTACAAGTGGTCTGCCATTTTAAGTGTCTGAGACTCCTCTATGTCCAAAGACGCCAAGGTTTCTGTCTTTCTGTTCATAGTACACAGTTTGACAATGATATTTTGATCATGTCAATCTCTGGGCCCAAGATACTAGTCTACTTTTCCATAACACACTCTCCCACAACATAAACAGCACTTTCTCCCATTCCAACACTATCATTGATCTTATATCTTTGAGTTGTCGTCATATTTAGCTAAAATGATTTGATCAAAACAGATCCATACATACAAGAAAGTCATCCATAAAAACATCACTTCATCCAACCAGAATATGAGTTATAGATGTTGATAGTTATAGGATAGATGCCATAATTTTTACAAAATGTGCCTATGGCATGTGAACTGTTCCTCTCCTTATCTCAAAACATAACTCCACGATTCCTGGCACCATCCCAAAATAAAAAAGATAACCTGCAGACCTCGTTCAATATTCATCATTAAAGCAAAGAAAAATGATTCTTCTTGTTAATGATTCAACCCAGAACATTATATACCCTCCATTCCCGCTGTCGTTTCCAGCTAGAACTGATCTGCTTTTTCATTTCACTCACAAAGAAACTTCTTCTTGAATCGTTATGAACTGGTTCACCCAAAGATTATCCAGCAAGATAAAAACCAAGATTCAACACCTTGAGTACTCCTTCTGGCCCACCCTTCCATCATCAGATCTAGCCTCCGGTGGCCCATGATACGTCCTTTCAGCAGAACTGAGTGCCGCAAACAATCGAGCACCTTCACACTGGTTCGCCGGCGATTCTGCGCTTCCTTAATATTTTCAGCAATCTTTGTTCCTCAGTACACCGACTCGCTGAAATGATCTCGGTTTTTTTTCGGTAAATTCGGCGTTATTACTTTAATGACATGGCAAACTCTTTCAAAACTAGCCCTTCCGCATCGTTTCTCGATGAATTTCCTTTCACTATTTTCCCATTGTCGCTTCTGTTTTGTTTCATGCTCAACACGCTTCTATAGAATTGAAAATCACGATGGAAACTAATAGACATTCTTCGTGATATCGGGAATTCATCTCTTTCACTGATAAAAATCGAGTATTACAATCATTGTTAACATCGTGGTTGAAGTATAGACAAAATCAGCTATATACTGCAACCTTTCCTGTCCCCGCCTATTTTTGCATACTTTTACCGTTAAAAATGAAGAATTTCTTCTCCAACCTCAAGATAAGAACTCCTTTTTCGCATATCAATCATCGTATGTACTCCAAAGAGCTTAGGAATGGTCTTCCTAATAGCAGGGGTACTTGTGAATCTTCTTCCATGTCCGTAATGACAGGCCCACAGAAGATTTAACTCCTAACAAGACTAAGACATCTTCAATGACTCCTTCGTGTTTCCACTATCGATATGTCCGCCATTTGAAGAGTAACAACATGGAGTAAGCTCCCAAACTTAGTTTCGCAATTAAAGAGGCATCAAATTGATACTAGCTCCCGGGAAATACGTAGAGCTTCCCGAATTCAATTCCTCCAACAATACAGTGGAATTGTGAAACTCCCTGGGTCCTTCATCTTTACTGGTAGTTCTTTCGACATCGCACCGCAAGTGGCAAAGTGAGATCTACTATCTTCTTCTTCTACTATTTTTCTTTTCACAAGATGTCCTTCGTAGAATTTTACATAGAGGGCATCCTGAGTCACCGTTTCAAGAAAAGGCATACTGATCTCCAGCTCCGAAAGCCAAGAACCTGCAACCGCTCTCCTCCATCCTCGACTTCGTCTTTGTGGGAAATGGGACTGCAGGCTTTGATCTCGATGTCTCTTCTTTTCTACTCTTTCTTTTCATTCTCCAAAGATTCTTCCCTTCTGGTCTTGTTGCTTCTTGTTGCTGCTTCTTCATCTTTTCTTTCATCTCTTCTAACTCCTTCCCACTCTTAAGCCGCACCCATGCGCCTTTCGGGGTTCTTCCTCGTGGCCACTGGGAAGGCATCTTCCTCCGGTTTTGCGGTTGTACTGTACCGCTCTACTTGTGGTCTCTAGGTTCTTCTGGTGTGGATGCATTGCAGTGTGTCTAAAAATTGAGAATTAGTAAAGTACTTGCTCGGCTCCGCAAACTTTTGTTCGGAGGCAAACAAATCTTCTATTATCCCCATGAATCGCAGCAGATCGTTTTTCAAAAGATCGGGCCCTCTCAATTTCGATATTCATTTCGTGTTCATTTCTCACGCTGAACTCTTGGTGGCTGCTGATAACCCCGTGAAGGGTTCCCTGCTCCATGCCTTGGGCCTTGTGAAGCCCTCCACCATAAGAGGAAGTTCCACGTTCCTCGTTGTCGGTGATATCAGGCCGGGCAAAGTTAGTATTGGGTTTGAAATGGTAGTTTCTTGTCTCACCCAAATAATTAACCTCTTCAGCATCATAGAATTGTTCTTCAGTAGCCCTCTCAGCACTTCCCTTCAATAACTCTCTTTCAATTGCTCCTATTTCTCATGAGTTAAAGGTGTGTCTTTTCTTCCTATTGTCCAACTTGTGCATAATGGCATCCACTCGCTTCCATACCGCTATCTCGCTTAAATTTCCACGATCCCCTTCCTCCTCGTTGCTTCCCTCTTGAAAGCTCAGAAGGAGTTTTCATATTACATCTAGCCAGGTCTTCAATCAGCTCTTTTGCCTCTTCAGCACTTTTTCGTTTGAATGCTCCACAACATGAAGCATCAATGATCCCTTTTGATATATCATTCAAGGCATGATATACAATGCCCATCCGAGTCTTCAAATCTATCCCATGCATCGACATCTTCTCAGCAACCGCTTGAATCTTCCTAAGCCATACGTGCTTTCTATCTCTTCCCCGCCTCGAACACAATGATTTCCCTCCTTCTTTCCTCGCGTGGTGAGGCCGGGAGAATCACCGGCAGCGCCTCTACTAACTCCTCCTAAGTATCTACGTAACCATGGTAAAGATTCATACCATGTAGTTGCTGTGATTCCTTAGAGAGAATGGAATAGATGCGCTTTATGACTTCCGGGTCTCACCCCATTCAACTTCATCAGATTAGCCATCCCGAGGAATCTTCTCAGTGCTCGCTTGGACTCGGGATGACCAAAAGAACCGATGTCGTCGACCATCAGAATCGTTGGCCGGCTTCAGCTCAAAATTATTAGCATCAACTCGCAGTTGTCCGATTGTTGAGTATTCTTCCCGTATAATTATCCCCGTAAGTCCTCCATTGTATCGTGAGTCAGAGGCCTCTAGCTTCTTCTATATGTACTTCCAACTCCGGTCCCGTCTTCATCCGCCATGGCCGAAGCTTTTCCGCTTTTATCTTTCTCTCTCAAGCTTCCGAGTGTCCTCTCTAATTCGTGTCCTGAATCGACGTTGTTCTCGTTTCCTATGCATTAAAACTTGTTGTCCCTGAAATCAAAACACACTTACATTAATAGGATTAGTTTGGTCAACAAATATTTCATTATATTTGTTAAAGGTTAGTGGCTAAAATAACTAATGGCTGGTGTTATTTTCGTTTCTTTTTCTTCAAAATGTCCAAATTAGTATTTCTTTCTTTCGTCTGAATATTGATTTACTAAATTCTTTCGATCCCCGGCAACGGCGCCATAAAACTTGTTGATAAGACCAAAAGACATATACAAATTTCTGACGTTATTACCAAGGACTATTATCTAATCCCCGGCAACGGCGCCATAAACTCGCTTGATCAATCTCCAAAAGATTATTATACAAATTTATATCATTTTCAATCTCTGGTTTTGGCCAAATTTCCCCGCAAGTGCACAGTCGATAAGCACAAATTTGATTAAGTCCAGATATCGATCCCACAGAGATCTCAAGAATTCTATATCAATTACCCTGACTACTCAAGCTCCATACTATTTGGACTATAACATGACATTGTTATCGAACTTAAGGAGTTGTCAAATATACAAGCATATAAAAACTAGAAAAATCAAATATTCTGGAATCTAAAGAATGAAGAATAATGAATAGTGAAGAAACTAAATGGAAATGGAGAAGTCATCTTTTAGAGTACACATTAAAGTCACTACTATTGTGAAGTATCAATTCCTGTAGTTAACACTAATGAATTTGCTCGCGGTATTTCGTGCCTTAAAATCAGCCCAAGGCGTTTAGCAAAGACAAACTGATCTCTCCACACTACACATTTCATTATCTAATTTTTACCTGATCCTCTCGAATACAGGGAATGAGATAACTACTTTTAAAAAGGACTTCCTATATCTGGGTATTTTTCTTTTGCAATACTTCATACCCATTTTATGGACTGTAAACCTTAGCTCCCAAGTTATCGGTCAAGCAAGGATATACAACTTCCTGGTTACTCTTCCTCAAAATTAGAATAGATCACCCTCTCCTTGATTAGATCTCAGCTAACACGGGATTGGCTTCACTATCCGAATTGAGGTGAACTCTTTGCTTGTTTAAATTGATAACTCGTTCAACTCATTCTTGATTTCAAGTGAGAAGAGGATTTATCCAAGTAAACTTACAAAGCTCAATAGATCACTAATAGCAGGTTAATATACCTTCAAAGAAATGTTCATGACTCCTGTGTATACCCTCTTTCCGTGTCACCGTAGAGGACCCCCTGAAATCGCAGTGCAATGATACAATTCTTAAAACGGGTATAAGAAACTGATATTCAGATCAAAACGTTAAACCCATAAACAGTAGCAATTCATAAACTCGAAATTCGTGAATTTGTCAGGAACCACTACAGAAAGATAATTTCGATAATAGCATCTGCATTAATGGAAGCCGGGTTCCCAATTACGAATTACACCCACAAAGATTCCTCCGATCATAAGAATAATCGCTAAATGGAACCGAAATTCACCCCAAATCGCCTAACTTCAAACATTCCGTGGTAATTTGAAAAGAACGAATTCTCAGATTCACTACTCAAAAACATACATCCAATTCCAGAAAAGAAAACGAAAACTAAACGATAAATCTAATCTATTCTCTAACTATCAAACATTGAAGAAGAGATAAGAAAAAGAGTTAAAAGAAAACTAAAAGAAAATAAAGAAAATAAGCCTTCAAATCACCTGCATCTTCTCGGTTCCGTATCGCCAAGCTACCTTTATGAGCCGGTAGTCAGATTTATAGGTTTCTCGCTTGGCCCTAATCCCAATGCGCTTTTGTGATTTCAAGTGGGTTGGCCCATAAAGAATGTTCAGTCGCGACTAACTCATTTGTCGCTGAGACATCATCCATGTCGACATCGATCTCACGTCACACATCACCTTAAGCCTTCTCGGCAGCCTCTCAATCCTAGTCTCTCTCTCTCGCATGTCGCAACATCAATGTCTTGTCGCGACATCACTTCATGCCGTTGCAGGTTTCAACTGATGATTCTCGATGTCGCGACCTCGATCTCACGTCGCGACCTCAGCTTATGCTTTTGCAAGTTTCAATTGGTATCTCCTGATGTCGCGACATAGTTATCTTGTCGCGAACTCAGCTCAATATTCTGCAGCCTTCAATCGTGGAATCAATCCCCGATGTCGCGACATCGATCTCTACATCGCGACTTCGCCTTCAAGTCTTCTCGCAGTGATTCAACTTAAATGCCGGGCTGTCGCTACACCAATCTCTTGTCGCATCAGTTTAAGGATCCGCAGGTTTCAATCGTTTCAAGTGATGTCGCTGACATCAATATGTTGTCGCGACAATGCCTTCTATTCTTGTAAATTCTAATCGAAGCTTTCTTATGTCGCAACAACAACCTATTGTCGTGACATCAACTGATCACTGCATGCTTCAATCTTGTCGCCACTTGTATCTTTCAACTGGTTGCTCTTGTTGTCGCAAAATTTGTCTAAGAACTTACAAGCTTCCATTGTTTGCCCTTGATGTCGCGACATCAATCTCAATACGCTGACATCGCCATGGCTCAGCTACTTGATGGTTCCCGCTGTCGTGACATCAACCTACGACTCCACAGTCTCAATCGTTGTTTCGATGTCGCTACGCTATCGCTTATCTTGTCGCGACTTCACTTTAGTCTCGAGTCTTCAATCGGGTTCCCCGATGTCGCGACTTCCAATCTCACGCCGCGGACAATGGGGCCAACTTTACATGTTCTTCCAATCAAAGCAGTTCCCTTTGCCGCGACATCGATCTCTCGTCGCGACATCGCCTATATTCGAGGCCTTACTTGTTGCTTTTTGCGGTTCGACTTCACTTCGTCAGCGGAGCAAATGTTTCCGCTTAACTCATCTCATCCTTCCAAACATGTCATAGCTTCAAGTCGATTCTCTTGTCACGACCTCCATCCCTTGTCTCGACATCAACCTTTGTCGTGACATTACGATGTTGTCGCTACATCACTTCTTATGTTCGCTCAATCAACCCGCCTCTATCTTGTGATCCCCCCGCGCGACCGCATCGTATTTCCTTCAATTTCTCGATGTCGCTGACCTCATAACCTGGACTGCGGTAACCCCAAACTACACATTAGTTAGCCGCTTGTTTTCATTTCGCCGCTATTTTCTCGTATTTTCCGCCAGTTATCAGATTTTCTTCTTCTTTATACTTCCCGCAAATAACAAATTTGGTGAGTTTCTTCATATTTCTGTATCTTAATTATTCCTTTTTGCATTAAAATCAACAGAAAAATGGACTAAAAATAGATGACTTTTAAGCTCATCAAACATACACATGTCTATCTGAATGTCTACATGCCATGAATGAGACTCGACTCATCTATGCCTTATGCACCGAGCTCGCCGGCCCACCACTCAATATGTCATTGAGTAAAGATATCCCAGTCACCTTCACCGACTCGCCTCACACGCATACGCTAATCATGGATGAACCGCCACTGTATTACTAATGACCCAAGTATCGAGCCCTCACCGGCTCCATTACCCAATGCAAGTATTACGCAAAATCCCGGGTCAATCCCCACCCTATCGCACAACCCGAATTTATTTATGTGATAAATACACCGTGTCTTCTTCAAGGGTACATAATTCTGGATGATACCGCAGTGTCTCTTACACCCATATAAACTTCAGATATTATGGGTTCTACAACTGAGACACTTCAGTTCTCACCGACTCTTCAAACATGCATTTTTCTATGAATGAAACCATTTCCAAACAAAGGTATTTGTTTTTAACCGTGGACAACCCTCCATATAAATAGTGGATGACTTCGATAATCTATTTTAGGACAACCTCCGATGTATATCACCAAGTGCATTCGACGATTGATATATGGACAACCCTCCGAAGGTCGAGTGGATACACTCCCATAAATAATATTGTCAAGGTCAACCCTCCGAACAATTCTCTAAGAACACCATGCACTCAACTTATTATTCTAGAGCCCCAAAGGTATGAATGCAATGGCCATTTCCATTTTCTTAACCCGTGCGACTCATTTGGACGTTGTCTTATTAATCAAGCCCACTAATCAACACCCTATGCGGTGTTGATCCACAACCGTGTACTCACGACACACCATCAAACACCTAACATAGTGTCGATCTCAACTATGCACTCACACCTCACTTAGGTTACCTCAGCATATGGAATGCATGATGCCAATTCCAATACATTCATGCTAATATATTCACATGCATATATGGTTAATATAACAAATCACATAAAACATAAGTTATGCAAATTGTCCAATTACACCAAAATCTTAGCTCACATGGGCTAATTACAAACACGAGCACCATTTTGAATCACTCAACATGTGACATTTTCACACAAAAATAATTTCTGTCACTATTCACATTACTATTCACGTTATTCATTTTCTAGTAATAATAATAAAATGGCCCAAATCTCACCCATATAAACAGGCACCTCTCGTCCTTCACAGCTCATCACCAATATCATGGATTCAAAATGACATCACAAAACCCTAAGATATCACCCCGGAGCAAATCAAACCTCAACATAGTCTGGGACTGCATGAAAATAGTCCTGAAAATTCTATCATGACTGTCTAAAAACAGTCTCGAAAATTCAGCCCAAACTGTCCGAAAATAGTCCTGAAATTCAGTCCGGACAATCCAAAAATAGTCCGAAAATTCCTAAAAATTCCTACACTCAGTCCAAAAATTTGAGGACTGAAATTTAAGGCCTTTCACGGCCTCTAAGCCAATTCCAAACCATTTAATAGCCTTTAGGCTAGAAATAACACAAGTAGGAAAATTCTCTACCTCGTGGAGTTTGATGAAACTCCAAGATTTTATCCACGCAACCTTTGTCGGAGATCAACTTTGTACTTCAAGCCCCGACGAAACCTCACGGGTCCGATTTTATAGATCCGAAAGAAACGAAGAGAAATAAAAATAAAACTCTCTCAACCCTCTCTCTCCACGTTCTACGCCCGCCCGACCCCTTTTATCCTTTTATTATTACTATTTGGATACTGATTCATATTGTTTCATTCGGATTAGTTTCATTCCGAAAATTTTATTTCTTTCGCCACTTTATTTTAAAATGAATCCATCCAAGCCATTTCCTCAATGATTTTTGCAAAATTTATCCCCCAAGTCACATTCGCTTATCACCCAAAAATCGTAAAATATTCCGCTGTCTTAATTTGACAAAACTTTTCTCTGCCTTACTATATTTCGCAGACGCACTTAACTACGTAACTGCTTTCACATCCGAAGATCAGAGATTTTCATTTTCAACTGAAATTACCGTTTTACCCTTTTTCAGAAAAATTGAATTTTTCCCAGGTTTTACACCCGATGTCAAGCGAGGGTGTCATTTTTTTTTTTTATAAATTTATAACCTTTAAGCTTGTTCATTCATATAATGTTAAAATTTAATCCTGTAATATTATGTAGCAAATGGGATTGCAAAATATATACAAGCTCTCACAGGGAAGTGTTCAACATTTACAATATTTACATTGTTTACAAAACATAATATATACAAAATAGAATCAAGTTTTAGTAATCAGTGTGTTGGCCTTGGTTGCTAATGTGGAGTGTCCGGACTTCTCGTTTCTACTTCTCTTGTACCTACACGGATGAACACCCATGTTAAGCTTTACGCTTAGTGGGAATAAACTCAGATCTAATTAACACTAACACTTTATCATCACACTTCTATACTATGTATATATACATCTAACATATCATATCATTTAAACATGCTTATACATATTCCATATTTACTATCATATCATACATTTCTTATCACGCTCATATACATTTCGTATATGCTATGTTTAAAGTCATTTGTTTAAGTTTGTTCATGATAAACCTTAGAAGTGGATAAAGGAAAATATAAGGGCCCGAATATGCTATAAAATTTAATAAATAAAGTGATCTATGCGCTCGATATGCGCATATCACAGCAATAATGATTCATCTATAGTACCCGAAGGCGCCGCACATTATACGAGACAATGATCATCTATAAGGGCCCGGTTGCACCGTACTGGACCAAATCAGGCCAATCACTCCAAGATAGTTGCAGACTTGTTTTCCTTAATAGGCATGCCCATCTATCCTCAATAGGTTCTTAAGAAGACAATCCAGGGTTTATCAGTGTCTCATATTCCCCGGTCAATTATGTACATCCGTAATCATGTTTATATTTAAATCATTTATTAGTATCTTTGCATTTTTCATATCTCATTATATGCATGAATAATTATGGTTATCATGTATGCTTATGAGTTATTTTCTATCATTCCAATTTCATCAAACTATATATGGATGGATTCTAGACTCAAGGGGCTTTTCATAGAGTCCAATAACATTCAAAACGGAGTTCGAACGGCAAACATAATCGTCCAAGTTGAAGGCTACCTATGAACAAAGGACTACAAGCAACTGAAGAAGGCCTACTATTTTCGATTATGGACCTAATATGAGTTCCAATTTCATCAAGTTATACATGAATGGATTCTATACTCAAAGGTCTTTCCATAGAATCCAAGAACATCCGAAACGGAGTTTGGACGAAGAAACAAGGACCATCCTGGTTGAGGCTCTCAAGAAACAATACTACGAGCAAAACCAAAGGTGGCCTACTATTTTCTTGGATTTCTAGACCTGAACATAGCTCCAATATTATCAAGCTATATATGATGGATTCTAGACTCAAAGAGCTTTCCATAGAGTCCATAACATCCTAAACGGAGTTCGGACTAAGAAACATAATTATCTCAAGTTGGAGGAAATTTACGACTCCCCAAAACCCAATATTCTTTAATACAAACATTCTCAACGAGATTACACCAACTAACCTCAAGGATGAAAAATATCTATTTGGAGATATATCTAGATTTCTGGATTTTAAGTGATATCATATACCTGGTAGATATATCAGGATATTTTTACACAATTACTGTTATATCGGGCACAAACTGTTTGGTGGATCAATCCATAACCTGATCAAGTCGTGATTCCAAATCCGCCATTAATGAGGTTCTGAGAGCCCAAAGAGCATCCCTCGATATATCCCGATATATCTCGGATATTTTACCGAAAAACTAAACTAACGCGCGCATAAAGCACACGATATTTCATCATAGGTGATCGTCCAAATCTGATATATCACCGATATCATGCCTTAATATCATATCCCGATATATGGAGATATATCGACCTGGGACATATTTGATATTTCATCCTCTCAACCAAGTCTAAAACACAAACTAATATAGTCATAAGCCTTTTAAACCAAACCATAAATAAAAAATGGGTTTATGGTTCTTCACATCAACACCCATATAAAGTCCATAAGTCCAATAATACCAAAATCATAATTTCCATACAAGTTCCATAAAACTTAACAAATTCCATACCTTTCTTTATTTTCTTCCTTCCTTCTTCTTCTTCCCTCTACTTTCACCCGTATGAGTTTCTCCAAAATGAGAGACTAATTTGGTTTCACCCCTTTCACCTTTTAACTCTTCTTTTATTGCACTTTGTCCTCAACTCTCCTATATTTTCAAATCAAGTTATGTCATTTATATAATAACCCACCATCTTCTTATATTATGTATTTTGTGTCCCATTTTGACAAGTTACAAATTTACCCTTGTATCTTGTACAAATTCCGGGTTTCGAAATTTTCTCACTTAGCAAAATAACAATTACGAAAAATTTCCAAATGCACTAATAATATACCTAATTATCATTTAAAAAAGAACTTGGGTGTATTTTGAGGTGTTACAATTCTCCCCCCCTTAAATAAATTTCGTCCTCGAAATTACGAGCCCAAGCTGAAGTCTTGTACCCTCTTTGTCGGTCACGGTTCCGTGTCGCGCTTCTTCCATGCGTGATGTTGTAAGCACTTTACCAAAGGGACTTGCTTGTTAAAATGCTTGTCTTATTTCACGATCTATAATAGATTTCGGCTCTTCATCAAAAGTGAAATCTTCTTGTACTTGTATATCTTGAACTGGTAATATGTGCGATGTACCATAACAATATCTCCAAAGCATAGACACATGGAATACATCATGTAATTTGGCTAACTCCAGAGGGAGTGCCAAACGATATGCTACTGGTCCAACTTTTTCTAAAATCTCGTAAGGGCCAATGAATCTTGGACTCGGTTTTCCTTTTCTTCCAAAGCGGAGTATCTTTTTCCACGGAGATACTTTTAAAAACACTTTGTCTCCGACTTCATACTCTATATCCTTTTTCTTCAAATTAGCATAAGACCTTTGTCTATCCTTTAGCGACCTTTAACCTCTCTTTGAATAATCTGAACTTTTCATGTGTCTTTTACTAAATCGGGATATTTAATAATGCATGCTCGATGCTGACTACACATCCAGCCTTACATAGGAGTTCTACATCTTCTTCCATACAAAGCTTCATACGAGGTCATACCAATACTAGACTGATAACTATTGTTATAGGAAAATTCCATTAGTGGAATATACCCATCCCAACTTCCCGGAAAATCTAATACACGGCTCGGAAGCATATCTTCCAACTTTGTATCACTATTTCCATTGCCCGTCGGTTGTGGATGGGCGATCTTAAATTCAGTCGTACCAAAAGGTATTTGTACTTCCTTCCTAAACCTTGACATAAACCGTGGATCGCGGTCGAACACTATTGATAAGGGAATCCCATGCAATCTAACAATTTCACTCTCATAAAGTTCCATTGGAAGCGATCCGCCGGAGTAGTCAGAGTCGGGGCCGTAGGAAGTGGCGGACTGGTTAATGCGACCTGATTACCCCAGGTGCATCATGTTTCCTTTTAGGTGAGGGAAAGCTAGGATCACGAAATCCATGAAGTAATGTTATCTACTTCCATTGGGGTGGAAGGGATTGATAAGCCGGATGGTGCCCACGGTGTTCAGCCTTTACTTGCTAACACGTCAGACACTTAGATACGTACTCAGAAATGTCCTTTTTCATCCCTCGCCACCAGTAGTACTGTTTCAAATCCTGGTACATTTTATTACCTCTAGGGTGCATGGTGAAAACGATATTGTGGCTTTCATATAATATCTTCTTTCTCAAATCCATATCATTCGGTACACAAAATCTACTCTTGTACAGCAAACCTCCACTTTCATCTATGGCATAATCGGTCATGTCTTCAGTACTGACTAACTGAACTATCTCTTGTAACTTGGTATCATTTTTCTGAGCATTTACTATCATTTGCTTCAAATCCGTTATAACTCTCAATTAATCCAACAAGGCTTTATCATAATCAAATCTCCAGTCATAATCTTTCAAAGACAAAGCATAAATCACTTTTCTACTCAGGGCATCTGCCACTACATTTGTTTTCCCAGGGTGGTAATTAATTATAAAATCATAGTCTTTAACAATTCCAACCACCGACATTGCCTCAAGTTCAACTCTTTCTGCGTTAGCAAGTACTTGAGACTCTTATGATCGATGTAAATTCTACACTTTTCCCCGTATAAGTAGTGTCGCCATATTTTCAAAGCAAACACTACCGCAGCCAACTCTAGGTCATGAGTGGGATAATTATGTTCATGTGGCTTCAACTATATAGGGGCATAAGCCACCACTTTCTCATCTTGCATTAACATGCATCTCAAACCAATGCTTGAAGCATCACTATACAAGGTATACTCTTTTCCCGAAGCAGGCTACGTCAATATTGGTGCTTCAACCAACGTCCCTTTCAACCGTTCAAAATTATTCTGACATTTGTCTGTCCACTCAAACTTTATTCCTTTCCTGAGTAACTTGGTGAGCGGAGAAGCTATGACAGAAAAGCCTCTCACAAATCTTCTATAATAACTTGCTAGGCCCAAGAAACTTCTCATCTTGGTTACATTTCGAGGTGGTTTCCAATTTACAATGGCCTCAATCTTTGTAAGGTCAACTCTTATACCCTCCGCTGACACAATATGGCCTAAGAAGGAAACTTCCTTTAGCCAAAAATCACATTTGTTGAGTATATAACTTCTTTTCTCTTAGTGTCAGCATGACTATTTTCAGATGTTGTTCATGTTCCTTTGCATCCTTATAATACACCAGGATGTCATCAATAAAGACCACTACAAACTGATCCACATAGGGTCGGAATACCCTATTCATTAAATCCATGAATGCTGCCGGTGCATTAGTCAACCCAAATGGCATTTCCAAAAACTCATAATGGCCATATCGGGTTCTAAATGCGATCTTCGGCACATCTACTTCCTTTACTCTCAACTAATAATATCCAGATCGCAAGTCAATCTTCGAAAAGACACCTGCTCCTTTCAACTGATCAAAAAGATCTTCGATTCTCGGCAATGAGTACTTGTTTTTTCACTGTCACCTTATTGATCTACCGATAATCGATGCACATCCGTAGAGTGCCATCTTTCTTTTTCACAAATAAAACAGGTGCACCCCAAGGCAAAATACTAGGTCGTACAAACCCTTTATCTAAAAGCTCTTGTATTTGTTCTTTACTTCTACTTCAACTCTGTTGGAGCCATCTGTGGTGACCTAGACACCGAGAACATTGAATTCTGGCCGCAATTTCTATGGATAAGTCCACCTCCTCTCGAGGAATGCACAGTAACTCTTCGAGCCACATGCGGAAATTCCCTTACTATTGGAATCTTTTCCACATCAACTTGACCTCTCTTGGAGTCAAGTATCAAGGCTAAGAATGCCTCATATCCTTTTCTTATAAATCTCCTCGCCTGCATGGCTGAGATCACATTAGACATTACGCCAGATCTAATGCCCTGTATTATCACCTCGGTCCAGTTAGAGCATCTCAACACTCTTTGTCTTTGTCCACACAATCAACAATGGCTCGATGTTTAGTCAACCAATCCATTCCCAGAATCAAGTCAAACTTTCGGAATGGTAAGGTTATCAAATCAGCGAGAAACTCTCTTGCTTGTAACAATGGGGCAATTTCTGTATACGCTATTCACACTAACGTTGTGCCCCAACGGACTAGTCACATGCATGTCATATGCTAATTTCTCCATCGCTGGTACTTTGTCAAATACATGATCCATGCACACATATGAATGAGTAGATCCAGGATCAATCAATGCATGCATCTCAATATCATATAAAGAAAATATACCAACTATAACCTCAGGAGCATCCTGATCCTCACAAGCCATCATAGCATATGCTCGTGCTTGTGCTGTAGGCATAGGACAATCACTTGTCCTGCAGAGCTATGCCTCCCTCGTCCTTTGTTGAGATGGGCCACTACGGCCCCCTACCTCAATCGCGAGTCGAAGTGGTGCCACAGTCTTCTCTGCCACTTCCTTGTTGACTTATTCATCCACGACTCTCAGGGGGACCTTCGTGTTATCAAATGCTCGAGGCTTCCACACTGGAAACACCCTCTTGTTAATAACACACCAAACACCGAGATATGGAGTCTATGGTAATGTAGGTGCACTCCGGGATTTCTCCCTGTCCAACTAAAGCACCTCTACCGCACTAGATGTTGTTGTACCTCCTTGTCTTCTACCTCTTGTAGTCGAACACTGTACTGACTTGGCTTGAACATCTCTAGCTCTTTTACCATAAGAGAAGAAGGCTCCTTTTGAGAACTTCTTCTTTTGAGACTTTTCTTTGATGTTGGTTTCCAGTCTCTCCACTTTCATTGCAGCTTGGACCAACTGATAAAAGTTCACCTGTTGGAGGGAAGTCACAGGTGCTAAGTACCTCTTGATGGAATTATGTAGTCCATCTTCAAATTGCCTACACCGAAATGCCTCGGTGAAGACCGCTTCCAGTGCATATTAACTGAGATGGTTGAACTCTTTCTCATACTCAGCCACAAATAAGTTCCTTTGCTTCATATTCAGGACCTGTTTCCACTTGGACTCCATATACATGTCTATAACATACTTTGCCCTGAACTCTTGGACAAAGAATTCCCATGTAATGGGATTTGGAATCCCTGAACTTTTGAGCACCAGTTTCCACCAATCATATGCCTCACCCTACAATAGTGATACTGCACATGATGCTCTCTAATCGGGAGGGCATCTAACCTCTTCTAATACCCTTTCTAGGTTTTCTAACCAGAATTCGGCTTTCACTGACTCTTCCATGTTCGACGCATGGAATTCCTCTGCTCCATGTCTTCTTCTTTGTGTCTATTGGAGCTTTAAAGGCGCTCAGTCTATCTAATGCAGGAGCCATGTCTGCGATGTTACGGCCAAAGGCTTCCGTGGGCTCATTAGGTACATTACTTTCTGAAAGCTTAAAAGCTGATAACTCTTGTTCCCTTGGGTTAACACTCTCAACAGCTTCTTCAGGGCGATCCATCTATACAACACACAAGGACATCCACATCAGAGGTCAACACATTACTTAACATATGCATGTTTATCTTATAATCTATCTAGAAGGTTTAAAACTTATCTAGAAAGCATACAAGCCTGAGCTACGATACCAGCAAATTGTAGCGCCCCCGACCCGGTACCGGTGTGTGAGGGGTGTCATTTTTTATAAACTTATAACCTTTAAGCTTGTTCATTCATATAATATTAAACATTTGCTTGTACTATATTACGCAGCGTGGATAACAAAATATATACAAGCTCCATATATGGAAGTGTTCAACATTTAAAATATTTACATTGTTTACAAAAACAAAACATATACAAAAATAGACCAAAAAGTCTTTAGTGGGCACCTAGTAGTGTGTTGGCCTTGGTTGCTGATGTGGAGTATCCGGACTTCTCGTTTCTACTTCTCTTGTACCTACACGGATGAAACACCCGTGCTAAGTTTTACACTTAGTAGGAATAAACTCGTGGACAACCACTAACACGGATCATCACACTTCTATACATATGCATATACATCTAACATATCATATCATTTAAACATGCTTATACATATCTCATATTTACTTATCATATCATGTTACATTTCTTATCACGTTCATATACATTTCGTATGTCATATTCAAGTCATTTGTTTTATGTTTCATGCCTGCATAAACCTTAGAAGTGGATAAAGGAAAATATAAGGGCCCGAATGCATTGTACTCACTGTACGAAACGGTGATCTATAAGGGCCCGAAGGCGCTGTTATCATTGTGCAAGACAATGACCATTTATACGGGCCTGAAGGCACTGTTATCATTGTACGAGACAATGACCATCTATAAGGGCCCAAAGAACCTTATAATGACCCAACGAGGTCGGCCAGTCGGTATCGCTGCCGAGACTTGTTTTTCCACCAATAGGCATGCCCATCTATCCCTCTACCGGAGTTCTTAGAAGACAATCCATGTATTTTATGTTCGATCACGTATCGTATTCACAGAATAATTATTGTCATCCAGTAATCATAAGCGATATTTACAATCATTTATTAATATCTTTGCATTTTTCATATCTCATTATATGCATAAATAATTATGGTTACCATGTATACTTATGAGCTATTTTCTATCATTCCAATTTCATCAAGATATATATGGATGGATTCTAGACTCAAAGGGCTTTCCATAGAGTCCAATAACATCCAAAACGGAGTTCAAACGAAGAAATTATGACTATCCGAAGTTGAAGGCTTCCTATGAACAGTGATTACGAGCATAACCATCAGGGCCTATTATTTTTCGTGATTTATGGACCTAATATGAGCTCCAATTTCATCAAGCTATATATGGATGGATTCTAGACTCAAAGGGCTTTCCAAAGAGTCCAAGAACATCCAAAAACGGAGTTTGGGCCAGAAGAAATTATGACCATCAGGATTTGAAGGCTTCCGTGAACAATGACTAAGCTGAACCAGCGGGGCCCTCTTGTTTCATATTTTTAGACCTAATATGAGTGCGATATTATCGAAATTTATATATGGATGGATTACAGGCTCAAGGGCTTCCATAGAGTCGAAGGGAATATCGAGCGGAGTCGGACAAAGAAATTATGACCATCTGAAGTTAGAGAAATTTTGACAGCATCTCCCCTAAAACCCCAATATTTCCTTAATACAAATATTCCTCAATTGAGGATTACAATCAACTAACCCAAGTCCAAAACACAACCAATATACCAAGTAGGGTTCTTTTAGACCCAAATTCATCAAAAAAAATGGGTTTATGGTTTACTCTTCATCAAACAATTCCATACAAAAGTCCAAAAGTCCAATAATCCATACCAAAATCATAGTTTCCATACAAGTTTCATACAAAACTTAACAAATTTCATACCTGTCTTTGGCTTTCTCTTCTCCTTCTTCTTCTTCTTCTTCTTCTTCTTCCCCTTCTCTCTCTACTTCTACCCGTATGAGCTCTCCAAAAATGAGAGAACAATTTAGTCTTACCCCCTTTTGACATTTAATTCTCCTTTTATTGCACTTTGTCCTCAAACTCTCCTATATTTGCAAATCAAGTTATGTCATTTATATAATAACCCACCATCTTCTTATATTATGTCTTTTGTGTCCCATTTTGACAAGTTACAAATTTACCCTTGTATCTTGTCTGAGTCGGGTTCAAAAATTTTCTCACTTAGCAAAATAATAATTACAAAAAATTTCCAAATGCACTAATAATATACCCTAATCATGTTTAAAAACAACTAGAGTGTATTTTGGGGTGTTATATGTAGAGCATTTTATCACATTGAGAAATAAAATCGGTCCCTTACAGAACTCTTCATGGACTATAAGAAGACATATGAGGAGCCGAATACCTTTACTACCCTTCGGTCAAATGTTAACAGTTCGGCAAGTTAGCGGGCGAATGAGTGATGGGATTCATAGCCGCACTCCCTTCGGAGTACGAGTCTATTAATGCACAAATTTTGTCCAGCCTAGAGATATCATCTTTCCAAGAAAAATTTAGTAGGATACTTCGCATAGAGACCTCCTCATCTACTCCTCCCTCTGCCCAGATGAGTAATGCCCTTGTTGGTCGGAACATGAGTGAGTCAGAGAAGCAACAATACAGAAGTGGTGGTTTTGGTTGTAACTCTAGAAGGACAAGCTCTAGAGGAGTTGTTTGTTATTACTGCCTTAAGTCTGTACATGTGATATGAGACTGTAATAAACGGTAGACTCGGAATCAGAGAGTTTAGTCTGCTCATGTACCCACTAATGAGGCATCGAATCAATCAGTTCAGTTCACATAAAAAGAATTAGTCATGTTTCACTTGTACTAGGAATCATTGAAGTCTCCATCTACTCCGGTTACTGTTATTGCTAAGCCAGGTAACCCGAATAAATGTCTTGTCTCTTCTTCGTCCTTCGAATGGGCCATCGATTTCGAAGCCACAAATCACATAATAGGTAATTCTAGCATATTATCTACCTTTCATTCACAAAAGCCAATCAACCTTTTTTTTCAGTCAGAAAATAATTTAAACTTTTTTTTCATTTCTGCAACATAAACTTGGTACGTTAAATAAATCAACCTTCATCTACCCTTCAAATTTTTTGAGAAAAGGACACAAACCCATTAAGCCATGCAACACGAACCACAAATCCTTGGACAAATCACCTCAATCTAAATAATATGGGATACAATTAATTTGCATGTAATTCCAATTTCAAAAATTGAGATTTCCATAATCAATAGATTATTTCCCTACTACTACATGCAAAAAAATCCAACCATTTTAAATGACTAAATCCCTTAGATTTTATCACCACCTATAAATATTTACCTGCTAGAGGAGGTTGTATAGTAGTACTACTAAAGGCATAACAACAAAATCACCTTGTAGGATGGCTTTCAAAGCAGCTTTCTTGGTCGCCTTCTTGGTTATTGCTTCTGGTTAATCTGTATTTTATGTTTTGTTTCTGTATGTGTATATGTTCAGGGATGGTAACGAGGTGAGTTCGAAACAGGAAGGCCTCCATCCTGTTTTTGGATTCATTTCTCATTCAAGTCCTACTTAATTTTTTAAACATGATGGGACGAGACTAAACAATACCCGAATCCAAGGACGGATTCAGAATTTTATATTTTGAGTGTCAGCATCATAATAGATTAATAGTCAGGAGTGGATCAAGGGTTTTATATTTGGGATATCAGCATTATAATAGACTAATAGTATACAAAAAAAATTACATAATTCATAAGTAATCATATTTGTTATTTGATAGGTTATAAAAATTCAAAAAAAATTAGAAGTTGAAAATATTTTTTATTCTTTGAATTCGTGGGTTTTCACTTTTTGAAAGTATAAAATTTATTAGTTGTAACCCAAAATCCTAATAGCTATCAATAATTATTAGTTGATAGCTATTAGGATTTTGGGTTACAACTAATAATTTTTTTTTAAAGTGTAAAAAAAGGACTCATAAAATTTTTTTTTTGTGTTAGTTGATACCACATGGTAACAAGTACAGCCGCTGCACTATCCAAACCTGTCCCAAGTTTGAAAAATAAAAGTCTTAAATCCATTAAAAACCCAATTAAATAATTATCATACTGAAGTTATTTGGGGCAGGCAGGGACGGTTCCCAATAAAAACCCGTCTCATTGTTATCCCTATTATTGTTTATATCATGATCCAATGATGAAGATCCATTATGAATGGCAGGTTTAGAATGGAGGTGGATGGTCCCAAAAGTTGATGCGAGGGGCGATTTCCAATGTCCGAGAATGATAGATTGCCATAAAGTGTGTTAAGGACATCCCTACAAATGTGAGGGTGGAAAATACATATGTGAGGGAGCAAGTGTACAGCTGCTACCTAATGAGAAAATCTGTAGCAGTTCTGAGGACTGCTTTGAATTAACGTGTTCAACACTCACCAGAGCCAAATGTGTTGAGGGTCGATGTGTATGTGGAATTAATTGGGAGACGTGATTTGGAAACCATAAGGAAATCAAATGTCCTTAGAATATGCTAATATTTAAAATAAGGTTGTATCTGTGAGAGAAGATAACTATTGCTTTCTTAATAAAATATTGATATTTTTGTCTTGGCTAGCTTTCTTCCTTCCAAATTTCTTATATTATTCACTTTGCAATATTATGTCATTTCTTCTTGACATCCTATTGTTGCACTTGCACCCCAACGCAAAACCCCTAATATATATATGTATACCATTTCCAATATTGGTGAAGGTAAGGGTGGAATTCTTGTCCACAAATGGCAATGTCACTGCAACACAGAGAAATCCATGCATTCTTAGATAGAAAAGCAGACCAATCCGCCATATCCAAACCTTCATCAAGGCCGCTCCTCTGCTCGTCAGGTTCAAATCCGAATCCCAAACTCTGAACGTAAAAATGGGGGGATTCAGGCAAGGCCTTGAGCCAACTGCCTGCAGCCTGAAGGTTTCCCTGGTGCAGCGGTTAGAATTCGAACCTGGGCTGGTATCCCTGAGATTCATGCAGCAACATTAGCTCTTGAATCTGAGCTCCTTCAACTGAAGAGGATGATCTAGATTTGGAGGAGGACGATTCTTGTGTGGACAAGTTTTGTGTTATTCTTGATGGAGTTAGTTCTTATGTTGATCATCTGCAGGCCTATTATCATTCCAAGGGGAAGGCAGCAGGCAAGATTGGTAGGTATTAAAGAAGATTCTCAGCCAAAAACCATTGCCCGGAATAAGGGCATGGTGTTGATGACGATCATGACTTAAAGTGTTATCATATAAATAGATGAATATGATAATATGATTTAAGAATAAGCTGGTGGAGAGTTGGAAGTCAAAATTCAGTGGATTGAGGGAGTTTTAACTAATTTCAATCATATTTTATGCAAATTATTGTCATAAAATGTTAGTATAAATAAGGTAACTGTATTAACATTCATGTTTGTACTCATGTAATGAATTGTACCAACTTACGTGACTCTCTTAAAATAAAAAAAACATCGAGCAGTGAAGAGTTGTGTTACGAGCACTTCATATTTAAAAGACAGTTTTTTGTATACCCTATAAGGTGCAACGCGTTGGAGCAAAGACCCTCACCTATTTTCCTTGGAAGTGTATTTGCGTGCAGCCAAAGTTGTGCTTTTTTGCTTCGGAAGCTACTTGGAAAAGATTCTGACTCTTAACCAAATTCAAAAAATAGGGTTCGCCTTTACCAATTGTTGTTCCATTTGGTCTAGAAAACCAAAAAAGGATGGATCATCTCCTCCTACATTGTAGGAAGGCTTAAGGTGCTGTGTGAATTGCTTTTTGCTCTCTTTCATTGCTAAGGAGAAGTAAAAAGTTAGGAAAGCAGTGTCTTTATGCATTTTTTGGAATGTTTTAAAGGCTAGGAAGGACATTGTATTTAAGGATGGGTTTTGTCTACATAAAGACTAAAGTTATTTTTTTCTCTTTTGGTCAGAAAGTTTTTGTTGGGAATGGTCCATTGACCCAGTTTATTGATTGGTTTAAGTGAGGTTTAGGAAGTGGGAGAAATAAAGAAAGAAAAAGAAGAGACCAGGCCTTAAGTCAAGAAGCCCGTTCCAAACCAATATAGGATTTTGATTTAATTGATAATCAGATTATTAAGAATGATCTCAATTATATCATAATATAATTGAGAAAACCCCTAGTGAACACTCCAAGATTTGCAATATTTCTGATCAATTCATATCTACACAACACAACCAAGAACATGCATGAACAGGCAAATCGCAATTTGGCTAAATCCACAAACTGATGATTGCTTGTTTCGCAAACTTTACAAAAAACACAGAAAAACTTTACATAAAAACAGAAATTTTCTGACAATAATTACTGGGTAAAGGCCCCAAGAGAGCTGTGTATAATTAACTGAAGTGCGTTCATTAGAACAGAGATTAGATATTCACATGTGATAATAGGTCTCTCTCTATCAGAGATTGGGGAATACATGTACAATTTGACAGCAGGTTATATAAACAGAAGATGAAATTTAAAAAAAAAAAAGGGGGAGAGGAGATCAAAACTCGATACCACTATTCAACTGAACAGAGAAGGAAGGCCTGCCAAAGTTGCCAAGAGGGGTCTCAACTCTTGCAACTATTCCTGAGCTCCCAACATTTCCATTCCACTTTGACCTCCCAAGCTGATTGCAACAGAAAAAAAGAGCAACAAAACTTAGCAAATGTATATTCACGTATATCAAAACAGCCAATGTTATGATACATATAGGTGTTTTCATTTAGGGGTGTAAACAAGTCAAGCTACTCGTGAGCTACTTGAGCTCGACTTGTAGATTACTCGAGCTCGAGTAGCTTATTGAGTCGAGTTCGAGTATCACAATACCCGACTCGAGCTACTCGCTAGCTTCATCAGGCTTTACTATTTTATTAATTGAGTCAAGTCGAATTCAAGTATAATTATTTATTAATTTTTAATTGACTTGAACTTTGTTGAATCAAGTTCGAGTAACTCGACTATTTTTCGAGTGTTTGATTGAATTTGAGTTTCGAGTTTTTTAATCAAGTCGAGCTCGAGCTCGGCTTTTTATCGATCCGACTCTATTACACCCCTAGTTTGGTTCATGAAAAATGCTATGTAAAAATAACTGAAAGGAAAAATGGAAAGAAAGAAAAAGTAAGGAAAGAGATAAATTTTCTCTCTTGTTTGGTAGTCCATGAAAAATTGTTTCTTCCCCTTCCCCACAAAGGAAGCACCTATTAGCCAACGCTCTTCCCCTCTTCTTTAGTTGGTCTAGGTTAGCAACACTACGCCAAAAAGCTAGCGAAAGTCAACTTTGGTGGGCACGAGTTCCCGAGACCAAGCGGGAAGGAAAAAGCAAGTCCTTGCAAAGCAAGCAAGTAAAGAGCTTTCCCTTTGGCGACCATCTTTAACATCTTTCATAAGCAACCCATCCTCTTCCACTAGAGAAGACTCTCTTTTGTTGAATGAAGTGCAAAAACGACTGAACTTCTCTAGTTCCTAATCACTGAAACATCTAAAGAAATGAGGACCACCCCAACTAGATTCCATAAATCTATCACCAAAGCCTCTTTATTAACAACCAGTGAAAATAGAGAAGGGAAAGTACAAGGGTTGTTCCCCACACCAAAAGTCCTTCCAGAAGCGAACCCTCCTACCATTCCCTACTGAGCACATGGTATTAGGGAAAAAGGATTCCCACTCTTTTCTAATCTCTTTCCAGACTCGTGTCCCATAATGCCCTCCTCTTACTTTGCAAGAACACCAGCCCCCTGAATCCTCCCCAAACTTTGAACCGATGACTTTCCTCCACAGGGACTTCCTCTCATTTGCAAAGCACCAAAGCCACTTGCTCAAAGGGCTCATTAGATTATACACACCTCGACACGGCCCTTGCTTTTGTCGAGCAAGCATTGGCCCACTTAACTAGATGCGGTTTTTTGTCTAAAGACCCTCCTCCCCAAAGGAAGTCCCTTTGAATCCGTTCTAACCTCACTTTAATTCTCCTAGGCAATTGGAATAGAGACATGTAATAAATTGGTAGGCTTGAAAGAGTGCTACGAAGGAGAGCGAGTCTCCCCCCTTCTAAGATATATTTTCTCTTCCACAAAGCCAGTTTTCTCTAAAACCTTTCTTCTATAACATCCCAAACTACCACCGAATTATGTTGAGCCCCCAAAGGAACACCTAAATAGGAAGAAGGAAGGGCCCCTATCTTGCACCCTAACTCATTGGCTAGAACCTCCATATTAACCACTCCTCCCATAGGAATAATCTCGCTTTTAGCCAAGTGTCTTGACCCGGATAGCTTGAACCACGTGGCAATCCAACTTAGGTAGGCCAATTGATCCTGCTTTGGCTCACAAAACAATATAGTGTCATCTGCATACAATAAGTGGGAGACTGTCAACCCATCCCCCTCTCTTCCTCCGAATCTACAACCAGAAAGAAAGCCTCCTTCCACAGCTTTGGCAATGAAACAACTCAAGGCTTCCATCCCAATCACAAAGTGGTAAGGGGAGAGAGGGTCCCCCTGCCTCAGACCTCTAGAACTGCTAAAGAAACCAGAAGGAGAGCCATACACCATGTCCGAAAATGTCGGCGAAGAAATACACCAGCTAATCCAACTAGTCCACTTACTACAAAAACCCATTTTAGTCATCAACCTCAATAAAAAATCCTAGTCAAGATGGTTGTATGCCTTCTCTATGTCCAACTTGCATAAAACACCACTCTCCTTTCTCTAGAGCATTGCGTCTACAGCCTCATTTGCAATCATTTTAATAAATTTGTCTACCCTCCAAGCATTTGCTCTGAGACCACCTTCCTACTACCCTCTTGAGTCTATTAGCAAGAACCTTCGCCAAATCTTGGCCTATGCCCCTCCCCTTTAGACTAATGAGTGGGAGTCCTTGATATTGCATCCCCCTTTTTAGGAATTAACACCAAAAAAGTGGAATTCAGACTTCTCATAAACCTATTATGATTGTAAAACTCATTAAAAAAACCCACAACCTGCTCCTTGACAAAGTCCCAGCTAAACTACCAAAAAGCAAGAGGAAACCCATCCGAGCCAGGGGCTTTGTTCCCATTTAAACTTGAGACTGCTACAAAAATTTCGTCCTCAGTGAATCTATCTTCAAGTCTGGCAACCGTCTCTTCCCCGATTTGATTGAACCTTAAACCTGACAGGCTAGGACACCAACCACTTGGGTTTGAGAGTAAACCTTGGAATGCTTCAACAATTCTCCTATTAACAGTCTCATCTTCGTACCAACTCCCATTAATTTTATTTTTCTTCAAACAGTTCATCCTTCTATGGGCATTGGCCTTTATGTGGAAAAAGCTCGTGTTCCTATCCCCCTCTTTCAACCACAACTCTCTGGATTTTTGTCTCCAAGAAACTTCCTCCAACAAGGACCAATATTTAAAGTCCTCCTTAGCCAAATTCCGCTCCTCAAACTCCTCCAAAGACAGTGGTTTGTTCTTCTCTAAATCATCCCAAGAGCTTATTCTCTATAAAACCTTTCATTTATTTACCTCCACCCTTCCGAAAACATCCATGTTCCAAGATTTTATTAAGGCCTTTAGAGCCTTCAACGTGGAGGCAAGAATAAAACTACAAGTGTCATTGAAGCTCAGACTCTACCACCAATTCTTCAGCAGCTCCTTGAAGCCCACTACTTTAAGCCACATAATCTCAAACCGAAAAGGAGCAGGGCCTCTACTAATCCCTCCAGCATCCAGGAGGATCGGGAAATGATCAAAGACAGGCCTAGGCTAGGTAGTCTGAACTGTATTGCTAAAATAGCCCTCCCAATCATCAGAAAATAAGAAACGGTCTAATATGGACATAGAACCACTGTTTCTTCCCCCTCTCCAAGTAAAAGGGCCTCCTTGAAACGGAATATCTTTTAGGCCCAAGTCCTCAATAACCTCTGAAAACCTTCTCATTGAGGACGAGATTCTGCCCCCTCTCTTTCATTCAATACGAAAACGAATCGTATTAAAGTCCCCCCCTACACACCATGGACCCTCCCACAAACCCCGAACAGCACCTAACTCCTCCCAAAAAGGTTCCCTGTTGCAATTCAAGATAGGCTTGTAAACTCCCGAAAAAGTCCACTGAAAACCGTCCTCACAATTTCTGAAACGGCATGAGATAGAGAACAATCCAACCACCATATCAACCAACTCGAGGACTCTAAAATCCCAGAAAAGAAAAATACCTCCTGCAGCTCCACAACTATCCACTGCCCCCCCACTGCGAATTTCTATCGGCCCCCAAACTAAGAACCCTCCTTGAATCCAAATTCTTCATTTTTGTCTCTTGAAGACACACCAACTCTGCTTTTTGAGAATTCAAAAAGGCCTTTATAACCTTCCTTTCATCTTATCATTTGCCCCTCTAATATATATATTGTTTTCAAGCCAATATATAGATAATAATCCAAAAAGTTGTATGTATCATATCACATACAGTATAAAAATATAAATTTCTACAACTTTCCTTTCATTTCTCTCTTATTCTTCTCATTAAAGTAGTAAGGAAAATATTACATATTTTCTTTATCATTTTCTTTTATACCTTTTCTCCCTTATTTTTCATTTCATCTTTTTTTTTCTTTTTAAAAACTAAACACTTCAATTACAATGTAGTATAGTGTCTCCACTAGGATTCGAATACGGGACTCCCCTTCCCTATGCGCTTGCCCTTTGAAACGTTAAACACTCTACCACATGAGCTAGGCATGTTGGGCTATTTTTCATGTAATCAAAATACTTAGAAAAATGTTGGGCCATTTTTCCTGTAGTAGTTTTTTTCCCTTTCCCAAGCATTTTCAGGAAACCAAACATAGCCACAGTATTTGACCAATGGAAAGCCTCCAAATAGTTTAGAAACTTTTTTGGTATTTAGTGCTTAATTAAGTTTTTGTTCATAAAACAGGATAGAAATTTCCTATATGATGAGGGCTTTGCCACATGCTAAACAGCATCCAGAATCCCAGATAAGCAACAATGAGAGAAACAAAACCAAAAATCCTTGTTGGTCTGGAAATAACTTACAGATATCGAAGCAAATGCAGAAGGATGTATTGTGTATGCACAGCCACAGATCAGACTTAGGTCTTCATTCAGAGAGTGAATAAGCTCAGCTCTCAATCCAGGATTGCTTCCACCAAAAGTGGGGCAAACACTGACCAGGCATAAAAAATATGTTGAGGGAAAGATAAACATGTGAACAATATAGCATACAGGCTTGCAAAGCAAAATAAAGATGCCAAAAGAAAGCAAGTGTTGTGCCAGCGGAAGCTTTAATGTAGATGATAATAATTCAAGAAAAAAATATAAAGAATAACTCACACAAAAATGCATGAGGTTTTAAAATGGATCGGCCAACCATCCCTATATCCACGGATGAGAGAGAATCTCTCCACTATATGATAGAAAATATTACAGAGATAGAATAATAAACAATTGGGTTTCTAAAACATCTCATGTTTCTCCATTCCTTGTATCCATACCCTGAACCGCGAAATCCCTTGCTCCACCAGGTATCCCTGTTCTTATTCACATCTCTACATACCCCGTATTAGCTTTTACAAGCCCATCTCTCTCTCATAACTTTTTTCCCTCATGACCCAGAATACTTATAGTGATATTCCTAACAACTTTCCTTATTCTATAAGGAAATCTAATATTACAATAATATAATGACCTAGGAATTATCTTACAAATAGGAATTAATACTATTAATTTGAGACATATTCCAACAGCAAGATATAGGGCCACGGACAATCAGGCTCTAAATGCATAAATAGTATAATGTGTGAATACAAAGGTACAACAACCAATACTGAAACAGACTGACAGAGAAAATGAAGTTCTTCATTTTAGATTTTGAGAGGTGCAAAGAAACAGAACATCAAATTTTAGGGGTAACATGCTGATTCTTAAAATTGGCTTAGCAAGATGTTGAACATGCATGAATGAAGCAGGTTTCAGCCAAAAATTAATCCAAGCCCAAAATTTTAAGGTATAGATACTTTGTTGAGATCCATATAAAACTTCATAATTTAACGAATCGTCGTTTGTCACATCTCAACATTTCTAAAACACAACTTTCCCTTTTTTCTCTCCTTGTACCTTCTTTGAGTCGCCATTTTAGCAGCTCTTCTTTTGAATATATTCAGTGTTCTTACTTATCAAAAAGAAAAAAACATTTCTAAAACACAACTACTGAGAAGTCATTCTATTGAGGAGCCTTCTCCATGTCTAATTGAAGGACACCTTTGTGTATTTCTTCTTTATAAAAGGATCTGCAACCAATTTGCGCTCTCTTTTGAAACAGGAGAACATCCAACCCCCCTTCTAACCTCCAAGAATCTCCAAGAGGGCAAGCAGATGATATCTCAAAAAATATCAGCACCTCCTCTAAGATGCTTTCCCTATTAACTAATTTTGCCCCTTCTTCATTCACTAAAGACTTAATAAGCTTCCTGTTACTCATTCTATTAGCAACCCAGTAGTAAACCCTACATTTATTTATTTATTTTTATCGATAAAAGAGCAGTATATTGACCAAAAAAAGAGTATACAGGAGTATACAAAGAAAGGCCCCAAGGACCAACAAGAAAAGGCTAGAGAACAAAAAGAAAAACATAAAAAACAGCACAAAAGGATAACATCCTAGGCATAGCCATAGAATCTATACAAAAGCAGCCTAACAAAGGAGATATCTGCCTTTGGAATACAACAAGCCCAAGTAAAAAGGGAACGGATAACATAGAGTTTCAGTCTCAGGGTTGAAAAAGTGGCATCTTCAAAAATAACTCTATTCCTTTCCTTCCAAATAGCCCGAAAAGGAATTAGGGGAGCAACCCTCCAAATAGATTTAGCCTTTTTCCCTAAGCGGAAAATCTGTCGGCTTTAGAAGAAGATCTTTGATGTGCAAAGGAGGCGGGCGAGAGGCGCTAGCGAGAAAGAAGATCAATCCATTTGTCCCGAATTGATGGACGATTGGATCGGAGTGTGCTCACGACTCTCTTCTTCCTCCCTCCCACAATAGGGACATTTGCTTGCTAAATGAAAGCCTCTTTTCTTAAGCTAAGTTGAAGTGAGGACCTTACCCCACCAAGCCTCCCAAGCAAAACAACCAATTTTTGAAGGGACATAAGGGTTCCATAGCATTTTGGTAGGGACTAAATAAGGGGTGGCACCTTCCAAGAGGTTGAAATAGGCCTTAGCAGGCAAACGGCCGAAACATCACCCTTCGGATCCATTTTATCCTTTACCATAAGAGTAATAAAACTATTGCCTGTTAAGCCAATAAAGGCCTGAATTGCATCCATCTCCCAATCATTGAAAGGCCTCATAACCTTGGGATCCCAAGCACCTAACCCTCCTTGTTCCACCCACAAATCTGCAGCCATAGCCCCTTTTGTGCCAACAATGCTATAGAGATCAGGAAAGGCTTCACATAAGGAAGCTCTTCCACACCAGTTGTCTTCCCAAAATCTGATTTTTCTACAATCCTCCAACTTGAAAACACGGTCTTTCTTTAGTTGACCAGATTCTTTAGCAATAATTTTCCAGAGACCTACACCATAGCTTCCTTTGGGTAAAGGAGTGAACCACCCCCCATCCTCGGTTCCATATTTTGCAGTTATACAAGATTTCCAAGTGAGTTTTTCCTCCATTGCATACCTCCAAGCCCACTTACCCAATAAAGCCCTATTTAAAAGGTCAAGGCTTCTAATCCCCAAACCACCCTTCTCCTTACCCTGGCTGACAATCCTCCAATTTACAAGGTGTATTTTTCTATCTAGAGAGCCACCCCCCCCGAAAAAAAAAAAAAAAGAAAAGTCCCCTTAGTTTTTTGACCTACACACACTTTTGGGCAACTTTGAATAAGAAAGATGGTAAATAGGCAAATTGGACAAAGTACTTCTAATAAGTGTGAGTCTACCTCCTTTTGAGATATACAGTCTCTTCTAAGCAGCAAGCCTTCTTCTGAACTTTTCTTCACTCCCTTCCCAAAAACTAACCTAGTTTTGTCTAGTGCCAAGCGGAAGGCCTAAGTAAGTGGAGGGGAGGGTCCCAACTCTGCAGCCTAGCTCACAAGCCAACTGATCAATATTCTCCACTTCACCCAATGGTAGAATAGCACTCTTTTCCATGTTTACTCTTAGACAAGAGAGAGCTTCAAAACATAACAAAATCCAACTTAGGAACACCATTTGCTCTTCGATGTCCTTCCAGAAAACCAAGGTGTCATCTGCAAATAACAAGTGGGAAATATTCATAGCTACACCATTTCTACCCTCGATATTGTAACCTATAAGAAAACCTCCCATTTTTGCCTTATCAATCAGAAGAGAGAAAACTTCCATTCCTAGGACAAAAAGATAAGGGGATAAGGGGTCCCCTTGTCTTAACCCCCTTGAGCTTTTGAAGAAGCTAGCTGGACTGCCATTACTAATAACCGAAAAGGAGGTCGTGGAGATACACCACTAAATCTATCATATCCATTTATTACCGAACCCCATCTCCCTAAGAACCATGAGAAGAAACTTCCAATTTAGCTTGTCATAAGCCTTCTCTACATCTAATTTGAATAAAGGGGGAGTCTAATGCTTAGGTTATAATGAAAGTAAAAATAATGTCTTGGAATGTTCGGGGGGTAAATGACCCTGATAGAAGGAAGATCATCAAGAACTTTATTAGGTATCAGAGAGTGGACTTGGTTTGTCTTCAAGGACGAAATTCAAGAGATGAGCTAATAGCTGCGGTGGCTCGTGGCTTGGGAGTAGGCCCGACTTTTAATTTGGAGGGCTACGAATGCGAAGGGTGCGAGGGAATTCTTTGTTGCGGGATAAGGAATTTTGGAGTTGGTTGACTCAGAAATCGGTCTTTTCTCAATTTCGTGTCTGTTTAAAATGGTGGAGGGAGGCTTGCTTTGGATGTTTTCGGGAGTTTATGGCCCAGTCGAGAGGAAGCTCAAGGAAGTTTTTTGGGAGGAGTTGGGGAGTATCAGGGGTTGGTGGGAAGGTCCTTGGTGCCTGGGTGGGGATTTTAACGAGATTCTCTCCCCCTCTGAAGAGCCCGGAGGTGGCTCTCTCCCTCAGTGGGACGTTTTCTTGAGGTTATGTGAGTTGGGGATCGAGACACTGCCTTTCCAAGGGTCTTTTTACTTGGAGTGGGGGTTCGTAATGGAAGGTCATGTCGCGTTTGGATAGATTTCTAGTTTCCTCACGATTGGAAGCGGTTTGCAAGGTAGTTGAGGAGGTCTTCTAGACCTATTTCTGATCACTTTCCGTTACTGTTGGATAGTGATGGGGTTAGGTGGCCCTCCCTTCGTTTTGAGCTCATGGATTTAAATTCGGGGTTTTAGGAAACTTACGAGAATTTGGTGGCAAAATTTGAAGTTTCATGGCTCGTTCAGTTATATTCTGGCTGCCAAACTAAAAGCTCTAAAAGGTTTATTAAAGTCTTGGAACATGGAAGTGTTTGGCAGAGTTGAGGTCAAGAAGAAGGAGGCCTTGCAAAGGGTCTCATTCTGGGACGATCTGGAGAAGCAAAGGGAGCTGGTTTTAGAGGAAAGGGAGGAAAGAATTATGGCTAAAGAAGAGCCTGAAATTTGGTACGTTTGGAGGAGATTTCTGAGTGAAATCCAGGGAGTTGTGGCTGAAAGATGGCGATAAAAATACGGGGTACTTCCACAAAATGGCTAATGCTCATAGGAGGAGAAATTGGCTTAGAATCAGTATCAATGGTAAAATGATGGAAAAAGGAGGCTGAAATTAGTTGGGTTGATAGATGCTTTCAAAAATCTCCTTCCCCTGGCCCCTTGAGTGGCGTCCTTCCGCTGACCTCTCGTTTGTAAATTGAGTGGGGCGCCTCGAAAGTTGGAAGAAATTTTCTCGGAGGAGATTTGGACCGACTATTCGGACTCAATGGGAATGGCTCACGGGCCGAGATGGTTTTCCTGGCTTTTTAGTCCTTGGTGGGTTTGTTAAAGAAGCTAGGGTGTTGGGTTTTTAGAGAATTTCATGAGCAAGGCAAATTTGTTAGAAGCCTCAATGCCACCTTCCTTGTGTTGGTTCCCAAAAAGCAAAATGTTGAGGATCTCAAGGACCTAAGACCGATCAGTTTAGTGGGAGGTTTATATAAGATTTTGGCAAAAGTACTAGCTAATAGGATCAAAAGTGTTTTGGGCCAGATCATTTCCCATACAGTCGGCCTTTGTTGAGAAGCGAACAAATTTTGGATGCGATCTTGATGCTTGATGAAATTTGTAGACACTATTATTAGAAGGAAGGAGAGTGGCATAGTGTGTAAACTGGACATTGAAAAAGCCTATGATCATTTAAGTTGGGAGTTTCTGTTTCAGGTTTTGGAAAGTTGGGTTTGGCAGCGGTGGGTGAATTTGGGTGGTAGTGTATTTCACGGCGTCGTTCTGATACAGTCAATGGTTCTCTTGCGGGTTTCTTCCAAAACTCAAGGGGTCTAAGGCAGGGGGACCCCCTTTCCCCTTATCTTTTGTGATAGGTATGGAGCGTTAAGCGGTTATTGATCGTCTTGTGGATGGTAATTATCTTCTGGGTGCAAAGAGTGCGGATAGGGATAGGGACGGTTGCATTATCTCTCACTTGTCTATCTTAGATGATACTTTGTTGTTCTGTGGTGCCAACAAAGATCAGCTGAAATTTTCGAGTTGGATTCTAATGTGGTTTGAGGCTTTGTCGGGTATGAGGATCAATCTAAACAAAAGTGAGATTTTGCAGTTGGTTCGGTTGACAACGTGCGGGGAGTTAGCGGGCGAACTTGGACGTGGGATTGGCTCCCTGCCATCTTAAATGCAGGTCTCCCCTTGGGGCTAATGTAGCTTTGGGGTGTGGGATGCAGTGGAAAGACGAGGAGTTCGGAAAGGTTAGCTTCTTGGAAATCACAATATATTTCTAAGGGTGGTAGGCTCACGTTGATTCAAAGTATACTATCGAGCCTTCCCATCTATTACTTATCTTTATTGATCTGGGTTTCGATCTGTTAGGAATTTGGAAGATCTGAGAGTTTACGTGGAGTGGGGGTAGTCTTGTGAAAAAGACTCATCTTGGTAATTGGAAGACAGTTTGTACAGAGAAAAAGAAAGGGGGTCTTGGCTTGCGTAGATTTTCCATTCTCAACAAAGCATTGCTGAGCAAATGGTGTTGGCGTTTCGCTAATGAGAGGGATTCTCTCTGGAGAAAGGTTATTAGTAGTAAGTTCGGTGAAGACTGCAGGGTTGGAGTTACGGCAATATCAATGGTGGTTTTAAGCTAGGGTTGGTTTGTGGAAAAATCAGAGAAAAAAGAATGGCTGACTTGTCCAAGAATACCACTCTTGCCCTTGGAAATGGGAGAAGGATTAGCTTTTGGAAGGATGTTTGGTGTGGTGAGGAGGCGTTGAGCCTCAGGTTTCCCAATTTATTTAGGTTGACAGCCCAAAAAAATGCTAGGGTGGCGGATTTATGGGACAGGGACAGTGGGGTTGAAGTGCAGTCGAATCTGCCGTTCTTTTGCATGATTGGAAATGGAGGTGGTGGATAGGCTTTTACAAGTCCTGTATAGTAAACAGATCAGACCTCTCAGGGAGGACAAAATCCTCTTCAAAGGCTCCAAGAATGATGCTTTTCTGTGAAAAGTATGTACAAGGTACTAGATTGCTCTCCTCAAGTGGATTTTCCGTTTCGCTCAATTTGGAATCCTGTCGCCCCGCCCAGAATGGGCTTCTTTGTAGGAGGCTTCTGGGAAAGTCTTACATTGGGCCCGGCTTAAGCGTCGTGGGAGGCTCTCGTGTCAGTTGTTTCCTTTGTGTGAAGGATGAGGAGGTCATAAATCATACATTGCTTCCTAGCTGCCAAAAGGCAATGCTCAGGACCTTTTCTTGTCGATAGTTGAAACAAGTTGGGTTTTTCCGGATTCAGTCATTCAAATGCTCCTTTCTTGGCAAGGGGCTCCGGTGGGTAAAAAACGAAAAAACATATGGATTGCTGCCCCTTTATGTCTATTTTGGACTGTATGGCATAATAGGAACATGTTGGTTTTTGAAAATAGGCTACTTCGGATCAGAGGACAAAAATTTATCTTTTTGAGCAAGTTATGGTCGCTGGCAAATACTCATAGTGTTGATAATACGAATTCATTGGTGGATTTTTTGACCTGGTTGGGGTGTAGGTAAAAAGTTTTTTGTTTAGGTCTATCCTTTAGGCTGCCGAGCCTTCGGGTGGTGGTTTGTCCTTTGTCTTTTCTGTTTGCCTTCTGGGTTCCTCTTTGTATACTTCCTGTGTATGATTTGGAACCTTCTTTCTTGGGTTTCTTTATTAATATATTTGCTTTTTATTGATAAAAAAAAAGATGCCCTTTTCCTTCCTCTTCACCATTGAGTCAATCACTTCATTAGCTATTAAGGAGCCATCCAGGATCTACCTACCTTCCACAAAAGCATTTTGGGCTTTGTTAACCACACTGCCCATCACTTTTTTCAATCTATTTCTAGCACTTTTGCAATCAGCTTGTAGAGACTGCTCACGAAACTAATAGGTCTAAAATCCTAGAAGTCATCAACCCCTTCTTTGTTTGGAACCATCACTAAGAAAGTGGAATTCAAAGTTTTCACAAACTTGCTAGTCGCAAAGAAATCTGTGAAAACTGCCATAACCTCATCCTTTACAATGTCCCAACTAAATTGCCAAACGGCAGTTGTGTACACATCCGGTTCTGGAGCTTTCTCCCCATTCAGCTCACGAAGGGCAGAAACAACTTCCTCTTCCATGAAGGATAGCTCCAAACTTACTGCTTCCCGCTCTTCTATAGCTTAGAGAAAACCAGACCCTCTAAATTAGCTCTCCAGTCCCAAGGGTGAGTGAGCAAGGTTTGAAAACCATCAACAATACCTTGCTGCAAACCATGTCCTTCCCTAAACCAAACCCCATTAATTTTCAGCCTTGTAATGTCATTGTGCTTTCTATGGGAGTTTGCTATTTTATGGAAAAACCTTGTATTTCTGTCACCTTCCTTAAGCCAAACTTCCCTAGATCTTTGTCTCCACATGATCTCCTCAAGTAAGGCCCATTTTTTGAACTCCGCCTCTATGGCTTTTCTTTCAAGCTCGTTTTGGGCCAGGGGTCTTTGAGCTCCAATAGTATCCTAAAAGGCCAAATTCTGCAAGGCTTGATTTTTTCTCTCATCAACCCTCTTGAAAACCTCCTTGTTCCAGCATTTGAGCTTAAGCTTAATAGCTTTTTGTTTCTCCACCACCACATAGCCGCTGGCTCCCCTAACTTCCATACCTTTCCACCACACATCAATAAGATTTTTGAAACCCTCCACCTTAAGCCACATGTTTTCAAAACGGAACGGTAAAGGACCTCTAACAATACTTCCACCGCCTGTCAACAGAATCAGGAAATGATCTGAAAAGGGTTTTGGCAAAATTTTCTTATTGACAGTACCGAAATAATTTTCCCACTCATCTAAGATTAAGAATTTATCCAACCTTACCATTCTCTGATTCCCCGGTCCCCCAGCCCATGTATAATCACCGCCATGGAGGGGCAGGTCTTTCAACTCTAAGTCATCAATGACCTTATGTAGCTTAGCTTTTCCCATGGCCAAGGTTTTCCAAGGGTATTGGAGCAAATTCTCTATTAAAGTGGAACAAGCACAACTTACATAGTCACAGTTCACCTGGAAGATCATCAAGTAAACATTTGCCGAGACAAGAAAAAGCCATGACAAAGAAAACATCAAACTATACACTTGGACCAATAAGAGATATTTTAAATATATGTTACAAGTAAAAATGGAATCTCCACATATACAGTAATCCAGTACACTCTACCTGAATTGGACGGTTGGCCTCACCATGAGACCAGATCTCCGCCATGCTAAGGCTTGCGCAAGAACCAATGAGAACGATTTGTCAGGCCACTGAACTATTGGTGTAATGCGTGTTCCCCACTTATTCTGCAGAAAGTTCTAAAGATAAATCCTTTTTTCCAAATAATTTATGAAACAAGCTCAAGGAACTGTGAAATCTGAAAATAGACAATCTTAAATTAATAAGGCCAAAAAAGTGCAACAAGAAATTCAATCCGTTATCTAACATGTTAGTCAGCTAACCTTGCAAGAGAAGCTGAATTTCATTTCTCCAGGATATTGACCCTGAGCTTGAAGCAAACCACCAAAAACAGGTAGGAAGGCACTGGTAGTTAAGCCCTCACCAGATACATAGGTGAACTGCCCATTTGGAAACTGCAAATCCATGAAAGACTGAGCAGAAAAAATGAAGTTAGACAAAAAATTCAAGAAGTCAGACATTATGTTAATATTTAAACATAGTGGCTGTTGTTTTTGTAAGTGGAATAACTTGATCACTAATTAACATTATATGAACAAAGTTAAAGCATTCAGGAACTTTATGTCTGCAATTTTACAATCTAGGACTGTGTGATATAAAGAAAAAACAACCATCTACATATCAAACATTCGGGGAAGTTTAGGTATCACAATGGTTCATGTCCAAACACTTTAGTCATTGATTCAAACCGAATTGATGCATGCTCATAGGTTCAGACGGTTCAAAATGATGAAGAAAGAAGAAATCTGATACGCAGGTTGTTTTAATGCATGGCAGCTCAAGATATCAGTCATCGAAAGAAAAAGTACTTACAATTTACAAACTTTACCATTATTCCTTGACAGGAGCAATATGCAAAATCCAGCGCATAAGAGTAGATCTGATGGCAAAAGCCTCATCCGTTGCATCATCTTCTTCACCCAACCCCTAAACAGCTATCAGAGAGTCGAAACCCCCAGAAGATTGTAGCTATTATCCACTCCAATGCTTTATATCTAAAAGTCCTTAAATTTGCAACTCATAAGCCCTCATTATTTACCTTAGTTCAGCCATAAGTTACGCAATATATTTAAATTCCAACTATCCACTTCTATAGGTTTCCATTCAGTAATTCAGGCTGGGCAAAAGGGTAGGTTAAAGTTCCATAATTTTTTTTTATAGGTATATGAGAAAATCTCATTCAAGAAAAGGAAGCCAAAAAGCCAACTCAAGCGTATACGGGGGTATACAAAGTTCCATAATTTCTGAGGGTTGTAACTGAGGGCTAGTGGGTTTTCTTGTTTCCTTGTTCGCTCTTTTGTCCCCTTTGAGGGACCCTCTTGTATACTCCTTGTACACTGGTGGGCTTCTCTTGGGCCTTTTTTGGTGATATGTATATATTGCTTTTACTCATAAAAAAAAAAAAATATATATATATATATATATATATATATATATATATATATTCTGAAACACATTTTGAATTTCTGGCTAGAAAAGTGGTTACATTGTGCAACTCACCCAAAACAGGAAACTTTTGGAGAGAGTTTGGAGAAGACACTAGTTTTAATTGCTGATAACTTGACATTTAAGGATGAAACGAACGATTACAAAATTGATCAACCAGTTTTCTCGATAATCTCAGCTCCTCAGCTTTATATCAAAAGAAACAACTAGTTTATTCAAGAATTAAAATCAATTGAAGTAGATGGTGGCTGAACGTTAGGGTCCATGTATGCATTCTGTTAAGCCTTCAATAACCTGCTATTTCTTAATAGGAACCCATAGTTCTGTCCAAAAATTTTAAAAATAAAAATACAGCACTTGGAGACCACCATTAGGGTCCAAATGATCCCTACTTCCCATACATTGTTTCACCTAGGCACTGAAGACTACCTTCTTACACCTGCTCCTTGGGTTTGAGTTATTTCTTGTCTTTGATTCATTTGCTCTTACATTGTTCTCCACTAGTTAAAAATAAAGTCTAGCAAAATATTTTTCATGAATGCTAGGGGCTTCATTTCTATGCTTATATACCATTTTTTAATTCTCAGCTCTCAAATGCATTGTGACATCCCTTGCACATAAAATGGATTTAGTTAAGATTTAGATCATGTCTCTCAATTATTGTATTTTCTCTTTTCCTGAATATAAGAGAATGGCTGAATGCAATCAGAACATCATAACAAGTGAACTAGCCAAAGAACTAATATAACCATACAAGTCTTATCAGTAAAAGAACATTTTAAACTATAAAGAAATTTTGATCTTAGTAGAAGCTCAATACTCACACAAGCCAAAGGATTGAGACAGATCATTGACATCAACAACCACCTTCTATGCTTTGACCACACAGCTGGACAAAGGGAATGCATTCCATTCTGACAATCAAATCAACACAAAGCATAAATACATATTTATAGAAAAATATCTAGATCCAAGAACCCAATATAGAAAACCAAGCACAGTAACAGTACCAATGTTAGGACGTAAAAAATATGTATGCATTTTATATGCCCTAGTAGCGTTTTTAGTGGAAATGTTTTAAAGCTTTAACATGTACCAAAATACTGTATTTATCAGCAGAGTAGGAAATAGTTGAACTCAATAATAAAGGGGTTTTGCCCCTTCAAATTAGAGGCACAACAATAAAATACTTTCTTGAGAGGTGTACAATGCAACCAATTTCCATTATTTCTTGTCACCAGTTGCACACTACCATCAAGATTTTTTTCTAAATTTTGATGGGCCCCCTCTAGTAGTCACTAAGTGACCAATTTGATCCAATTAGATCATAGAATTAAAAGGGGTGGAGAGAAAGAGTTAATAATCTCTGACTTATCCATGGATTGTAATCAAATGGAAGTTGATAATTCCTACGACACTGTTTCTATCAAATAATAATAATAATAATTCCTATGGCACTGCTAATTGTTTATAAATTAAGATGCTACTTTAGCATGTGGTGGATATGAAAATATAATACCTCAACTAGTGCATGTTTAAAAAGTAAAGTGCAAGAATTATTGCTCAACAAAGATTTCTTCTTCACTAGGAGACAAAGTTGAGATTATAGTGGGTGAACAAAGTGATGAAAATTTACATGTAAGGCTGAAAATAAGAACGTTGTTGCCCTATCAAAGACAATTTGCAAGTGGTTTTCTTTTCTAATAGGCGCTATTTATACACATCATATGTACTTCTGTGTGCCCTTTTTCAGGCACTTTTTGAACATAGTTTTGGTTTGCCCATTGGAGAATAAATAATTTGCAAGTGACAAAAATGGTTCTTTCAAACCATGACATAAGCATTCACAAGGAAAAATTACAAAAGCAAGAAAAATTAAAGTGAACAAACTGAAGAAGCACAAACCCCTCTAGTTCTTAAATGGATGTGATTTGAATGGAACAAGAAAGAGGTAAGCTTCAGTGGGAAATTTGGTGTAGAAATATCCTCATGTGGGGGAACTTCTACACTTGTTTAGAGTGGCAGTAACTAGGATTGTTGAAAAATGCATCAAGTGTCTAGGGTTCAACCAGTGAATGGGAAGTATAGAAGAAGAGCCAATAAAATGTTAGCATTTGAATAATATTTTGGCTCTTCCAACTAAGAGAATTTTGAGCTCTTTGGCTCCTTTAAGGGTGACCCCTTATTTGGTACAGCTGTGAGAAATAAGTTTTCGATCATGGATCACAAGAAGTAGGAATTGAATAATTACAAACAGGTGTACCATTCATAAGAAGGACAAAGAATAAATGACCCTTCTTATTAGTTATATCATATGATATAATTCAAATTTTTAATTTGAAACGTGAATTCAAACAATGAAACAGAAAGGCAATTATTAATATTTTTTTTAACAGTGAAAGGAAATTATTTATTTATTTATTTATTATGAGGAAAGGAAATTATTAATATTACATTTAACATAAAAGCAATTAGTTTCTGAAGATTGAAAACAGAAACAAAAAAAATTGCACATGAAGTGAAAACTGAAAAACTAATCAATTCTACATCAATTTAATCTGCATATAACATTAAAGCATCATTTGTTAATTTCATACCAACTCGGTTGAATGAGAATTGGCTATACCTTCTTGTCATAACCATACCAAAGCAAATGTTGCTTTGAAAGATGAACAGGCAGAAGTAGTGTGGTATCACGCACAAAGAGCAATGGCCCAAGCTGGACAAGAAAAAGAGATGAATTCTCACTTCCTGATGTAGAACTGCCATGGGATGCCTCTACTCTCCATAAATCTCCCCTTGCAATCAAAGAACTTTCCACATCACGTGTTCTACTGTCATATGTAGAAGTAATATTAAAGCTCCCCTGCATCAATATAATAGAGGCTATTGAAAAATCATATTTATATACATATAATGAAGTTAAATATAGAATTAAGTGTTATTTTTATAGGAAAATTTTTTTTGTCTACACTAGGAATTGAACCTGAAACATCCCAATTCCAATAACCCCATCCCAAGCAACCACCTTATTTACATAATATGCATCCTCTAGGAGCAATGACGCACAAGTATTAGACAGAGTTGGAAAAATCTCCAATTGCATTGCCCTTTCAAAAGAATCGCATTATTCTATTGGTTTCTTGACTTTGGTGCAGATGAACATTTTTGTTTATCAGCACAATGATTCATTTTGAATCAAATAATGAATACAATCACAAGACCCATATCTTTCTTCTTCATTAAAATTTAGTTTTAAAACAAAAACTACCACCCTTTAATTATTTAAAAAGTTTTAAAAAACTAAAAGCATGCTAAGAAAACACTTGATAAAGCAAAGATATCATTAAGTGGTGGGGAGAAAAACACAAAATAAAGAAGCAAAAGCATAAAGCCATGAGGCAGCAGAAACTGTGAGAGAATAGATCCAGGTAGGTGATATCTTCTTCTGCTGTCCATGACATCTTCTTCTATATGTGTTGCACTTTTCACCCCAGGAAGATAAAGGCCTCATTTGGAAAGAGGGGGTTCATAGGGTTTGTCTGAAATGGTAAAAATAATATCACCTGTTCATGCTTTTTACAAAAACCAAACGCCAAAATTATGTCATTTTAATCAAAACAATGTCAAGGAAGGTGCATCAAACCGCTGCCCTGCCCATGGCTGAGAGGCATGCACATTCCTTCCTAAGCTGCACCTCAGCTTGTAGTGCTTATCCTCAACCAGGCAAGGCTTATCAACAATGACACAATGTCATCACACACCTTAGAGGACAGAGAACAAGAGCTAAAGGAATTAAAATTACGGCGAAAAAAAAATCAAATTAATTGTGAGAGGCTCTGATAAAAAAGAAAGAGCAGAAAATGATGTTTACTTAACTGTCATAACTATAATATAAATAGGGTCAACCAAAGTGTGCCCCACCGACTCTAACCTAACTTCAGGTTGGCAGGCGTGTCTACAAATTTTTCTTCACCTTAATATGATCACGGTTAGCAACATGGAAGTTAAATCAAATTTTGAGAGAGCAAGACCCCAACATAGATAGATAGTCAGGGAATCGAAAAGAGCTTCAGATCAAACAATGGTCATAATGACCATTTGCCACATCCAGACTCAGATTTCCACCCAGTATTGGATTCTATTTGATTGATCAGTCCTTAACCAGACAATGAAAATTTATACTGTGATTTTCTACTGTGAGGCCCCTGGAATTTTGGTGAACCAGCCCCCTTCAAAATTCCAAGGGAAAGCTTAGGGGTGGGCTTATGGAAAGATATCAGTAAGGAGAACATGCAAATGAATTTGTTGGGGGCCCTGCAGTATATCTCCTGTATACTTTGGGCCTTCCCAGGGTTCCTTTTGGTGGCTTAATATAATTTGCTTTTATCTATCAAAAAAAAAAAAAAAACATGCAAATGAAGCTGGACACCATCTTTGTTCTAGATGATGGGAGAACAGTAAGTTTTTTGGAGGACACTTGGTGCTATGAAGCTACTCTTTGTGAGATTTTCCCCACTCTGTGCAGCTTGACTGTCGAAAAAGGGGCTAAGGAAGATGATGTGTGGGATTTCTCCAAGGGGGAAGGGGCTTGGATTCCAAGTTTTGTAATGCCCCTAAATGATTGGGAAATGGATGAAGCACATATTTTTTTTGTGTTTGCTTAATAGTAGACGTGTCAAGCGGGGAGGGGGAAAGGTAGCTTTTAAAAGGAGGACAAGAGGGCACGTATACTATTAAGACTATTAACTAGGCTGGAAAAGTTTCGGGTAGGGCGGCTCTATGAGATATCTTTGGAATAGTTGTGTGTCTGCAAGAAGTGTGTTTCTGTGGCAGGAAGTGACGGGGGAAAAGTGTTTACCACGAAACATCTTAAAAAGAGGGGTTTCCAATTGGCTAACAGATGTCCGTTATGTGGAAGGCAGAAGGGGAGTTGAATCACATTTTGATCCACTGCCCGTCAGTTTGAGGACTGTGGGGATGGCTCATTTCTATCCCAAGCATCAACTGGGTGTGCCCTTTGTTGGCTAAGGACCTGTTATTGGGTTGGAGTTGTTTCCCCATAAGAAAGAGAGCAAGAAAGATCTGGAAGGCTGCACCTCTCCGTTTATTCTAGGCAGTTTGGATGGAAAGGAATCGCATAGTCTTTGATGATGTGCCCTTCTCTTTATCGAGGCTAAAAACTTCTTTCGTAAGCATGTTCGTCTCTTGGGTAGGGTCTATTGAGCTGAAGTGCTCTATTGTAAGAATTCTTTTGTGCATTCTATTGGTTTTGTTTCTCATAGCAACTAAATCAAACTAACTAACGTGATGATTTCCTTTACTTTTTTCCCATTGTGTATTCCTTTACAAGTAACCCCATAGTTTATATTGTAGCAAATGAGTTTAACCAGTTCCCGTATTCTGTAATACCCAATAATTGATCATATGCTGGGTCACTAAAATTCACATTTCTATTTATTACAAACATGGAAATTCACAAACAGAAATACAAGAACACATAACCGGTTTCAAAGTTTACCTTTGGCCTACCAAAAAGCCCTGCAGAGCTCAAATCAAAACCGGGAATTTCCTCTTCCACTAGTCCATCGAAAGTCCCCTCATCTTCTGCAAACCCGAATTCCCTCAATCGCTCTGTCGCCAACCTGAAATCCTCCTGCAGAGCCACACCTAAATCAGCCTGCTGCCCACTCCCACCCACCTGAACCGACGCCGGTACACCCTCATCCTGCCGAAACGGCATCGGCAACCTCCGAAAAAACTGCTGAACCACCCCATTCAAGCAAGCCCCAAAGTCCGCCCCGACTTGCCCCAACCTGTTCCCGATATCCAAAATTGCGGAAACCCCATTGATTCCCGAATTCTCGACTGCGAAGCCGAAATCCTGGTTCACGAAACTCTGGCTTGGGAACTCCACATCGAAAAGCTTCGGTTTTTGAGGATTAGGCCACTGAAACGAGGGAGGCGTGATGTGCGATTGAATCAATCCCGTGAACCCCTGCGCGAGCCGGTCCGCCAAATCGTGCCCGTGCCTCTGAACCTCCTCCCAAGCCTCAAAAGACCTCTCCACCGACATCTACCCAGTCCTAATTCTTCAATTTCGCTTCGAAACTCAAAAGCTTTTTGCCCTAAATGCATCCAACACCACCCCGGCTCGAATCAAACAATATAAAAACTCAAACCAGTACTTCACCCAGACAAACCGAACAAATAAACAATTAAAGTTGAGCCTATAGAGATCGCCAAATCTGAGAAATCAAAATTTTCCAGGCACCATAATTCCCCCAATCCGAACAAAGCCAGTAAAAAAACCGTCCGATTTTCACACTTCCTCCAATTCCGATAGTCCTCAGAATCTTAAAGCTGAAGCTTTCGACATCTCCAAACCAGGCGAAATGAGAACAAAAAACGTTTTAGAGCGCTAGGGTTTGACAAATAGAGGTTGATCGAGAAGAAGACTGGGAACAGTGTATAATGGTTAGGTTACAGGTGGGGGTAAAATAGTAAATTAGAATACAGTGTTTTCATTTGATGCCACGTTGGTCTTATAAATTGTGGCCATATACGGATAGGATTTTTATTTAACGGAAAGTGACTAATATACTCGCCGGTGATGTGGAAACGTCACCAACCAATCATCAAGTGTGAAAGAACGCAAGGGAAGGGTTTTTACATTTTCATGTTTTGGAATTTTCATCATACATTTTCAAATAAATTATTAAATTGATTTTGTGCAAAAACAAAAGATAAATAAATAAAAATAAACTAAAATTAAAATCTTTTGATAATGTTTTTAAAATGAAAATAGCTCTTCATAATCTTTCAAATAAAATTTAGCTCCAAAAACGTTAAGAAAAAAAAAAAAAAGATGTAATTAGCAAAAAAATTTAAACAAATTTAATAGTATTTAAAAATTTTCAATAATTTTTTTTTTAATTTCAATAAAAACGTTGTAAGACGTTCTTTTTTTATATATATATAATCCCTAAAATTAGATTCCAATTATTGATTTAAAAGTTTGTTGAGAATATAATTTTTTTTATAAAAGATAAACTATTATTAATAAAAATAATGGATATAAGAATTGTTTTTTTAAATATTTCTAATTTTAAAATAAATATATGTTGCAAGATCTTATACTACAATTTATTTTCACATTCTACTTTATATTTATATATTTACATAATTAACAAAATTTATTTTAAATTTTATACCTCATTTTTATTCATGAATATGTAATAAAGTTGAAATCAATATTATAATTTGTTATAGAATTATTACTAGCAATCTAGCATAAAAAAAAAATTTGTTTGATAATTAAATACTTTAGTTACAATATAATAAAATATGGATATAGGATGAGATCGAGAATCGAACACCGAACCTCTTTCCCTCTATACGCTCTATCTTTTTTGAAACGTTGAGCTACTACATGGATCGGGTATGATGGGTTACTAGCATAAAACTTTTAATAAATATGAAATAAATTATTCACATAAGTACCTTTGAGATTGACTTAGATAAAAAATTGAGATTAACACATAAGAAGTACCATAATATAATAAGTAAAGCAAATAAATATAAAATAAAAAACTTACATAAGTAAATATCTAATTTATTAGAAAAAAAAATTATTTTTCTAGCATAGATATAAGATTTATTTTGGATTATTGGGTCTCTATAACTTTTTTTGTTTTTACTTATTGAGATAATCTCAATAAATAATTCTCAATTTTTTATTTATTTATTTCATTTATATGCATATTTGTAATGATAAGTTTAAATATTAAACACAACAAGTTCAAGCAAATTGGTTAAAGTCATACGATTCTCTTATCCAATAATTGAACCCTAGATTCATAAAAACGAAGAGGCTTTAATCCAATTTCAATTTTCTTCCCTGATTGTGCGTTTGATTCGTAGGTCTTCAAAGCAAGGTGTTTTTTTTCCCAATGGAGCCAAACAAGCTATACCCTAATCTTCGATTCGATGATAACCCACCAGATGACGTGATCTCTGATGAGGTGATTTTCTATTTTTGTTTCCCTTGTCTGTTTGGTTGCCGGGAATCTCAAGTTCTTCTTATCTGAGTGACTTTCAATTTCGGGCCCTTCGGTATTTGATGATGAAAAAACCTAACTTTTTTTAATGTTTGATTTATTTTCAAAATTAATTGATTAAAAGCCGAACTGAGCTTATTTTCACGCGTTTTCCTTGCAGTCGAACGGAGCTTGCAGATTTCTAATCATTTTGCAATTATGGATTTTTATTTTGTATTATTTTCTATTTCTGGGTTTTCTTAATTGGTTAATGAGCTCAAGAGCTTGGAGTGTTAATAAAAATTTATCAGAATTGTATATCATCTATACTACCAGTTATTTGCAATTGAGATAGAGAGAATTGGATATGGGAAAAATACGGTTTTTATAAATTCTGTGTGCTTCATCATCATGAAAATACTTCATAATTGGGTTTCGATGTTTCGGCAATTGCTTGCTGACAGAACCTAATTCAAGAGGTTGATGAGGTTGTCGGGTTTGTGATTAAGGTAGAGACGTGAAGCGGTTTCTGAAATTGTTGAGTCAATTGAGAGAACTAGGAGAAAAAACATATAATGAAATAGGGTTGGAAGATTGAAACAACTGAGTAAATCATAGGTGAGTGATTTCATGGGAAACCACCGGTTTAATTGGTGGAGGGAGAAGTATGGGAGAATTAGCGTTCCTTTAGCTATCATAAGAGAGGAAAGTGAAAAGAAAAATATTGAGAATCCATAGGGATATTTATTGGAAAAAAAAAAAAAAAACTCAAGAAACTAGATTTAAAGCAGGGTAAAATGACCTGGAATTGCTTAGGTTTGTTGGTCCTCTACTGAGGGAAAAGGGTTTGCTTCCTCATTTGCATCCCTAGCCGCATATGTTAGCTTCTCATCTTATTTTGAACCTAATTTGGAGTGAGCAGGAGCTGACGATTTTAGTCATTTTATTTTATTTGTTCTGGTTATGGTTTATATTATTTGTTCTGGTTATGACTTATGAACACATCATGCATGATCAAACCTGCATCTCTCTGATAACTCCTAATGCATCAAAGTGACCTCAGTTTCCTGGATTTTGGTTGTTAGGCTTCGGGAGAGGTTCAGGAGCTCAGGGAAGGCTGTAAGCCTATGCTTACTAATGATTGTCTTAAACAAGAAAAACAGCAACTTGGAGATTGTGAAAGCAAATTACCTAATAGAACTGGGGTAGATAATGATATGCTAAATGATTCATCTGTTGGCCATAAGAAACCAGGTAAATATTTTTATTACGACTTGCCACTTTCTGAAGAAACTGGCCCCTGGATACCTGTCTCTGTGCCTCCCATGTTGGAGGGTGAACATGAAGAATGGAGTAAAGCCCTCGGTGTAAATGGGGGTTACCTTCCTGATGGAGACCTGGGATGGAATGACTTAATTGACGAAGATAAGGAGTTGACCATGTGGGATGTGGTTACTGATATGTTACTAGCAGCCCAAGGGAAAGTGAATGCTCTCACTTCAGGAGATATCCACAGATGTAGAGTTTCATGGATAACAAACCATCTTCTTGAGCAAGCTTGGAAAGAGATGGCTGAAACTCTCACAGAAGCTAATGTAAGTAACCTAAAGGAAATTATTGAAGCAGGGCCGCCAAAATGGTTGCCTGACAGTGCCGCTTCTGCTTGCATGTTGTGTAATGTGCGTTTCCATCCTATAATGTGCTCCAGGCACCACTGTCGGTTTTGTGGGGGATTATTTTGTAATGAATGCTCCAAGGGGAGGAGTTTGTTGCCTATGAAGTTCCGCTCTGGGGACCCACAACGAGTCTGTGATGTCTGCTGTGTGAGGCTTGAATCTGTTCAATCATACTTAATGGACCAAGTAAGTCGAGCTGCACAGTTGCCTACCCATGACCTGACAGACCTCAGCACTTTGAGATCATGGCTTAATTTTCCATGGGGCCAATCCATGGAATATGAGATTTATAAGGCAACAAACACCATTCGGGGTTATAATAAGGTAAAAATGATTTTTTTTTCTTGCAATTTCTTGAATTAACTGGGACTGAGGTTTGGCCCCTTTCTTATAATTGTAGAATCCTTAAAAATCAGTAAGAAATGAATTGAGTTATTAAAATTCTCTGGCACTTGAATGTTGAGTAGAATTATGAAGGCTATTCTTGTAAGAACTTTTTGCAGCTACAGATCAACCTGCTCTTTATGTATCATAAATAAATGGAAAGAACAAGAATCAAGTTTAATAAGATTTGGTAGCCTTTTTCAGAATCATTATTCTCAATATCAAGTGATCAGGCATTTACATTCTAAAACCTATTTGTAGACTGTTGATTTAATAATTAAATTTCTTATTTGGTTCATAACACATTTATATTTATTTTCTCAGGTTGGCTCACTCGCTCCGGAAAAGTCAATACCAGATGCCATTCTAAAACAGGCAAAAGGCCTTGCAATCCTTACTGTTGCAAAGGTTGGCATGATGGTGACTTATAACATTGGAACAGGACTGGTTGTTGCTCGTAGAGCAGATGGATCTTGGTCTCCCCCATCTGCCATTTCTGCCTTCGGTATTGGTTGGGGGGCTCAGGTAAACTGTTCTCTGTATAACTTTTATTTCTCAGCTCCTAGGATATTTTGGCAGCATTTTTCATACTTCATTCATGAGCTTCTTTTGGTGCATATCATGTCAAGCAGAAAAAGAAAATTCTTCCCTACAGAAATAGGTATAAAAGATGTTTTGAAACTTCTATTTCTAGCTTTGACCAGACAATTTCAATGGAAACTTTCTACCCATATCCATTTTTCTCATATTCTCAGAATTATATGCTTATTCAGTGAGTTTTTTGGCAAGTAATTGGAAAATGCAAGCTTCTCTTCTGATATAGTCTCACATCACACAAATCTACATCTGATAACACAGAACTTTTGTAGTTCCAGGAAATTTTATAGATTTGAAAAACAGTAGAGATAATCAACAGAAATTAAACTGTTGCCTATCGGAAAAACAAAAACAAAAAAACAAAAAAAAGAAAAGGAAAATATCAACACAAATAAAAATATCATTGTTTGCAAACAAAACAATAACCCTAGGGGGTAGCTTAGTTGGTCCAGCCATTGGTATGTTTAGCTCAGTTGATCCAGCCTTGAGTTTGTTCCCCAATAGTCTCCAATTCGAGTCCCTTGAGGGCCACTGGAAGATTTACCTGATTGTTAACTTCAAGCCCCGTGAGATTGGTCAAGATCATATTTATATATATATTTTATAATCATGGGTGTCTAGGCCAGCTTGCGCGCATTTCAACTAATCCCTAGGGTCTTGAAGTAGTCAAGGTCGTATTAGTGAGCATATGTGATATATGTTGTCCTTGTGGCCTAATTAGGAGGCAATTTTTAGCATTTGAAGAGTTGGTTTTTCCGTTTTGGTGAATAACATGGTTAAGGATGGAGTAAAGAACATGATTATTCTTGAAGGATGAGAGTAATGATGATGAAGGTGGTGTTTTAGAGGAGGAAGTTAGCAATGATACGGCTGGTGATTAGCCTTTGATGGTGAAGGAGATGGTGACACTGAGGTGTGGTTCTTTATATTCTTTTAGTAATAAATATTGCTATTTATGAATCAGTCTGTATGCCATGAAAATGAGGCACTTTTTAATCTAGTTAGCCTGAACCCATGGGCAGCTTTCTTTCACTTGTATTGTTGAGCTTAACACTCCTGCAGTGTGCTCCTTGTATGATTAAAATGAAAATTTTGACTTGAGGCACTTGGATGACCTGGTATACATGGTGCGTTATGTGTGTAAATAAACGTTTATGATAGTAAGATTGAAAAATAACTTGGGCAAGTTTTGAAAAAGATGTGTCATAAAGGAGGTTTTCTATAAGAGGGTCTATTCTGAACAATTATCTTTTTTATCTCAATAACTGGTCTGTAGTTACCGTTTTCTTATGTATGTACACAATTTATAATGAAAGATTCATGGATAGCATGGCAACTTTTGAAATATAAGTTTAATCAAAAAAAACTTTTGAAATATAAGTGTCATGGGTATTCGAAATTTCTGTTTTCATTTTTTTTTTTTTTTTTTAATAAATACAATTAACTGATCAAAAATAAGTGTCATGGGTATTGGATAGAGTATGAGTGCTATAAGAATTCATCCTTAGTTGTGGGTATTTTCTTCCTTTTGCCTTCTACTGAATGTACTCATAAAACCTTGCACTGGTAGGCTGCTCTTTTTTCATAAGATTCCTGTCCTTGCCTACAGTTTTCCAAATCCTAAAAACAGAAGGAATCCCTTTTACATAACAAAATTTTTTTCCTGGGGATCAAGCCTGGAACCTCCTACATCCGATCCCATCTTAGATGGGAATCCCTATTTTGAAATTGACTGTTATGTTTTTTCATTTAAACAGGCTGGAGGAGAATTAACAGATTTCATAATTGTGCTGAGAACAAAGGATGCTGTCAAGACATTTAGTGGAAATATGCACTTCTCAGTTGGAGCAGGTTTGAGTGCTGCTGTGGGTATTGTTGGACGTTCTGCTGAAGCCGATGTTCGTGCTGGCGATGGTGGTTATGCTGCTTGTTATACCTACAGCTGCTGTAAAGGTACACCATGATTGTAAAATCGTGACATTTTTAATATCCAGAAGTCCACCTTTCACATTAACTTTTGTTCAAGTCAATTCAATGACATGTCACCTGCCAGTTGTGTGTGTAAACATGCTTCTGCTTGATAATTTTCACTCTCTGTTGCCCTTGCATTAAACATATCATCATCCATTTTGTATGTATGTGGGTATGCATACTAATATGTAATGTCAGAAAAGAATAGAAGATAAGGAAAAAGAAAAAGGGAAATTTTTTTTGAGAAAAGCATTAAATTTGAGAACGTAATATTGCTATTCTGGGAGTCCTGATGTTACAAAGAATCACTATTGATGGATGTTAAGAGCCTGTTTGGTAATGTTTTATAAAATTGTTCTGAAGAAAAAATTTGTATGTGGAACCTCAAATATTAAAATTGGATTACTCATCTTATTCACTGTAAAGTTATATACATACAATACAATACTTTTCAAAGTTGTTGCTTAGAATATTCTTTAAAAGCTATTCCTATCAAAAACAATATTCTTTAAAAGCTATTGAAAACACCTCAAATTTATTCTTACAAATATTATGTTTTCAGAATGATTTCTAAAAGAACTGTTCTATGTTAGAAGTCAGGCAAACATGTTTCTAAGTTAGAAAACAATTGTTATAACCAGTTACTAAACAGCTCTTAAGTTTGTCCTTGTAACTTGTTGTCACGTGAATGCTTGTTTTGTACCCTTCTTTTTCATGCTTGCTCTTGTTGCATTCCTTCAATGGGCACCTGGTTTTCTAGTACATTTATTAATTTACTTTTGAAATAGGGGCAGTCCTAGATTGTCCATATGATGATAAAATTGGGAATAAGTATTCTCTATGAATTTCCAATCATCTTGGATGGCAATTGTGTGACTCATGCACAAATTTCCCTCTCATGGCAGTGTAGTCATGCAGATTTACAAGAATTGAATGAATAAGAATATGTGAGTTTGTATGTGATAGAACTGTAGGGAATAATAAACGACTGAAGAGATAATTTCTATTGCAATGACTGAAACATTAAATGGAGAACAATTCAAGAGGCCCTCCCTTCTCTCCTTACAAGAAGATTCCCAATGCTTACCTGTCCTCAGACTCCTCACGCCCCTCTACTCACCTCGTACAAATACTGCCTGCAAAATAGGTTAAAGGGCTCACGGGCTATCCACCCTCTACTTTAGTGGCACCTTTCTCTTTCCATTTCTCATATGTAAAATGAATTGGGGTTTTATCAGTATGTCACAAAATTTATTGATTGTCTGCCTTAAAAATTATAGAAGAGAATTTTCCAAGTCTAATTTTGTTATGTTAGCTTCAACTTGACAAATGAATTGCTTTTACAAGTGATTACACTTTGGTGTGGTTTTTATATTTTTGAGTGAATATCCAGACATAAAAAGATTCTGATATGACAACAAATGATCTAATTTCCATCCATTGTTGCTTATTTTTTTGCTACAAATATCATTCATCAAATCTGGCCTTGCTTTGTTACCCAACCTCTTAGTTGGTATGTTTAGATTATTGCCAATGCTATACTTGTTGGGTCTCAAGAACTGGTCACCCTGAAAGTTTTCATACATCTAGCTTATCTGCATTTTCTTGGGGTGTTTATCCATTTAATCCTGCACTTAGTTACTTTGATGTCTCAGCTCATGAGCCTAAGCTTGCAGGTTCTTTACTCCTCCATGGTCTAATGACAATATAATCGATTTTCCAGGTGCATTTGTCGGGTGCTCCCTCAATGGAAACATCGTCACAACCCGCTCACAAGAAAACTGCAGATTTTATGGCAACCCATCAGTTAGTGCATCAGAAATTCTTCTTGGATCACTGCCTAGGCCTCCTGCTGCTGCCACTCTCTATCATGCACTGTCTGATCTATTCCTCAAGTTTGAGAGGTGATTATCATGGCTCGGCTTTGCCAAGAACATTGTGAGAAAGTTAGCTTGTGCCCATGTGTAAATTCTGCACTTCTCCTTTCACTATGAATCTCTTTTGTCATTCTTTTATTCTGCATAAAGCAATTGAAACTCAATCCCAAGTGGGCTGTATATAGGAAATCCCCCCAAGAAAAAGAAACACAAAATTACATATTATTCATAAGTTAACAGAGTGCTGAATATGTTCATTGCTGAAAGAAACAAAGTACATGATTGAGATTGTCACTTCAAAACATATGAAGTACATTCTCCTAAAGAAGGAATGAAGTTGAAAATGGTTTTCGGGTGAACCGGAATCATGGACAGGGAAGAAATGTTCCTGGTAATCATGTGTTTTGAGTATTTTTCTGCAGAATGTGGGTTGAGTTCTGGTACTTTCCTCAAGAGTTTTATGCTACTTTCCTGCTTTTGGGGTCTCCTCATATTTCTGAGGTGTGTGGCCTACATAAAAACTCCATGATTGTTGAGTTTGAAAATAGCAGCAGCTTGAGTTTTTATTTATGGTGGACTACTCATTTAAAGGATTGGTGTGTTTGATAAAAGGGAGACACATCTTTTTGTAAAGTAGTTTTGACTGGTGATAAATTTCCCAATCAATTGTATGGTTCTAAGTTCTAACGACATTTCACCAAATCTATTGAGATATGAAGTGCTGCACCCTCATTCTTTAGCAGCCACTTGGTCAAAGCTCTCTTCTGCTCCCACTTTGGGCCCTACAATTTCCTTTTCTTTTTTTGGTTTTATCTGGTCCAATTTCTTTGTATTATGGTCTTATTTTCAATTATTAAAATTTGTCGTTTATTCTCAACTCATCCTTGGATTTCTAAAGCTTCTAGTTTTTTAAAACTATTTTTGAGAATAGTTTTTAAAAACATAAAGAACATCGTTTTGGTGTTCTTTAAATATTATTTTTGTTCTCTGAATTTAATGTTTTATTTGTTTTTTTTCAGAACAAAAAGAAATTGTGAATGTGTTATTCCTATTTTTCTTGTTTTTTTTATCATTGTTTTTGAGAATATAAAATAGTTTTCAAAAACAGGAACAAAGTATGGACTTTTTTAGTTTAGGTATTTTCGATAAATTAACATATTAAAGTTTATTTTTTATTATGATGTATTTTATATTTTTCTTATATTTATATTGAAGTTTTCTATTTTACCTGTGATTTTTTCCCGTGAGGAAAGGGTTTTCACTTGAATCCGGTTTTTTTTTCTTTGTTTTTGTATTTTATTATTATTGTGTTTTGGAAACTTTCTATTCTTTTATTGTTATTTAAAAAATAATAATTATTGACCACATTTTTCTATCAAAATCCTAAGTGGTGATGCTGCATTCCATTTATATATATATATTAATTATTATGATGTTGACATACAATTTGTCACATAGGCGTGAGGTAATGATAATTGATAAAAGCTGATATATATATATATATATATATATATATATATATATATATATATATATATATATATATATAAATTATTATGATGTTGACATATAATTTGTCACATAGGCGTGAGGTAATGATAATTGAAAAAAGCTGTAATAGAAATACGATTACACCCTCATACATACTACTTATAATATGTTGAATATAATATTTACAATCGTTGGCATGTAATGGGATGGGTTGATTTGAGTCTGATGTGATGTTTTGGGGAGAGTTTCATTAATCACATGAGTTGTAATTTGTAACCTAATATTGCATTTAATATATATATATATTTTTTTTATTTGATTGATTCCATATAATTTGGTTAACCCGCATTGAAAGAAGGCTAGAGTAAATTTAGATGGAATAGACTTAAGAGGTTAAATTGAATTTTGAGGTTAATTATTTTTTCTAATGCTATTCTTTTCCCCATTACTTCTCATGATAGTAGGCCTGCATATCCTAATCCTAATTTGTTCCATTTTTTTCTTTTCTTAATAATAATCATCATCAATTCCACCCACTAATGGTCTGCCATTATCAAGACTTCTACCGCTTTTCTTTTATCTTTTCACATAACTTTAAAAAAAGAACAAAAGAAAAACTATGAATAAAAGAGGAAAGCTAGATTCACAGAGGGAGAAAGAAAAGGGAGAATCAGTTTGTTAGGGAACAGGTAAAAACAGTTTTTCTTCCAAAGTAAGACAGTTTTTCTAGATTCGAGAACCTTCCAACAAGTTTTGGATAAAATCAGTGTTTTCATGTCTAAAAACAGTGATCCTTTTAGAACAAAATTTTTAATTTTTATAGTGTACAGTCAAAACATTTTGCAAAATTTGATGATGAGTACCATTTTCATTGAACAAACTCTTAAAACTCCAAGGGGAAATGGAAAAGGGAATAGGAGAATTGCGTTAAAAAAACCTAAATAAGATAAGACAAAGGGGATGCTATTCAACTATGGTAACCATGCCCAATTAGGGGTGTAATCGAGTCAAGTCGTTATAGAACCAAACTCAAGCTTGACTTGATTAAAAAAACTCAAACTCAACTCAAAGGTTTTTTTTTTTTTTTTCAAATGTTCGAAACTCGACTCAAAAAATAATCGAGCTACTCAACTCGACAAATCTCGAATAAATTTTAAAATTAATAAATAATAATATTCAAACTCGACTCAAGTTCGACTTGATTTATAAAATATTAAAACTCGGTTAAGATAGCGAGTAACTCGAATCGAGTATTATGATACTCAAACTCGGCAAGCTACTCGAACGACTCGATCAACTCTAAGTTGAATTCGAGTATTCTACAAGTCAAGCTAGGGTAACTTGACTCGTTTACACCCTAGGCCCCATATGTAAATGAAAAACCCCACAATAACATTATAGCTAAATTCTATTTCAATAAACTGCTGAAAGACTAGGGAAAGGTATATCTCTGCTTTAAAAAGAGAGAGATTGTCAAGCTAAAGCACAAGAAAATAGTTCACTACATTGCCATGTAAAGGGCTACTTAGTTGGATCCAACCAGTCCCTAATTATTGGGGGGAGCCACTAAAATCACAATCAAATCATCACCTGTTGATTCCTTCCAGTTATGGAGGAGGCAATCACCAATAATGACTGGGAAAGAAACAAATTGAAGAGGGGGTCCAGTTCAGTTGGCCAGAGAGTGTAGAGCTTATAAAGTATCGGCTTAAATTCCTGAATGGGATCAAGGAGAGGGCCATCCCGGGGCTGATTTGTAGGCATTTCATGTCATCATTGTTCCCCTTGACCAGACTTTAATTCAACACCATAGAGAGTAAGACCCTCTTTCTAGGGATATTTTGGTCAAAAGGAGATTATTGGAAAGGGTGTTCAAAGCGACCTTAACCATCGTGACGTATGAAGTGAAATGATCGGGTTTCTCGGCTGTCGATAGTTTTGAGTTGACTTTGAGGCTTCAGGTTATGTTACGTGGTAGAGCTTTCCTGACCCTTGAAGTCCTCTAGGCATATAAGGATTATGCAGTGATATGACTTAAACTGTCTTGGTAATCAGTACATGGACTTGCTCAAATAGCAAAAGAAGACATCATGATGAGAACAAAAAAAATAAAAAACTGACATAACCCTGCCTTAGTAGCATTCAAATAGTGGTTTGTTGGCCCGCGCTTTTCATCTTTGTCTAATGAATTGCTTCAAATTTTCTATAGTACATGTCTATTGGCACTAACAGACACAAACCGAAAAGAAGATAAAAGGGAAGTGGAATGGAGATAACATGCATGCCATAAAACAATGTCAAAAAACATACACAAAAGGCAAAAGGTAAAAGGAATTCTACTCTATCCATATCTGACAATAGATTTAGCTATTGGGGGTACATTCCAATTCATTTCAAGGGCAAACTGGAAAACAAAGGTAGCCAATCCATACATCATGTATATGATTCAATATCAGTTCTTTCAATAAAATTTGGGCTGAAATAGGAAGGAGAACACTTGAAAGGGTTGTGAAACCACCCCACACTTTGAAGGACTATATATGATTCAAAAATAAATAAATAAAAAAAGGAAAAGAAAGGGAAAAAGAAAAGAAAGAAAAAAAGGAGAACAACTCCTGATCTCACCTTGAATCTCCTCCAGTTACTCTTTTTCTGGAAGACCATAAATATGGACTCATTTTCTCATAGAAAGAGAGAGAGAGAGAGAGATGTACCATTGAGCTTTTTCACTTATTAGATCCCTTATCTGCAATACAAAATTGTTTAATTTAGTTCAAGAAGGAAATGTTCTCTTTGATTTGATCACATAGATTCTAATCAAATATCAATGCCAACGCACCTGGTCTTTGAGCTCCCAAGAGTGAGCTCTAGATCATCTGAACCACACTCCTCGTGGATTCTCTCTCCTTCCCATGGCTTCACTAATCCCATTATGTTAGATCCAAATGCAAACTCATCTGAGATTACTTCAGACATTGGAACATCTGCAGTATGATCAGACCCTGCTGCAATTGCAGGTGAGCATGTTCCACTTTGCCCAGGAGTCCACATGCGAGAACCACCAGCACTGGCAAGTGTTTCTTCCTTGAAGCCAAATGGGTTTGAGGAGACAAGGCTGAATGTGGGAGAAGTTGGCCCGCCTAGAGGAATCCGAATCCCAGCAAACCATTCTGAATCAGGAAGGATCTGACGGCCAGGGCTCGGTGGTGTAGAAGATGGCAGGAAGGAGTAGTGGGCTCCAGCCCATCCAGGACGAGCAGATTGGTCATCCCAGTCGGTTTTGATTCGAGGAGTCCGAGCAGTTGGAGAGCTCAATGGAGGAGTAACTGGAGCACTGATGGAGCCACCATGGATGTATAAATGGGGAAGCTTGGAGGAAGAGGCTGATGAGGATGCCGATGAGAGATTTTTGAGCCATGGGATGAGGGAATTGCCATCAGCATTGGGATTAGCTGCATATGATGATGAAGCTGGGCTAGGGAAGGAAGAGGAAGCTGGGCTGGGATTGTAGGAAGCACAAGGGCTTGGATGATAAGATGAGCATGGGCTTGCTGATGCAGATCCACCCATAACAATGTCCATGCGTTCAACAGGCTTGCATCCCTGCAAAAACCTTAAAATGATGATTATTGCATGGAAACCAATAAGCCTTTTAGGATATGACCCAGCATCTTGACTGACATTGGCATAAGACCACAACAAAAGTTCTATAACTAGCAATCATATATAAAGATCAAGTACATACAAGGTAAGAATGATTTTTATTCAGCCCTATGTACCCAAAATTTATGATGAGTTTCCACTCATCTAACAAGAAACTCTCCTCTAGCTTTTCTCATGATCATATTGAATGGGTCTTCGCAATCAAGAAATGTGCCAACTACCCTTTTGTTTTCAAATTGATCATAATCTCCTTGCTCATCAATTTCACATGCAGAAAAATCCATATATTTACAATCTGCACTAAACTACCCATCAATTTCACATGTAGAAAAATCCATCAATTTCAAATTGAATATTTAAAGAGCACTTAGTAGGTTGATTGTTTCCAATAATACCATAATGTTCTGTGTACAAAGCTCCCCATCTCAGCTAAACTTATGAACACATGTTTCTAGATCCACCAACACCTTTTTCCACTATTCCTACCTAGTTGATTGTCATGTTCTAGAACCTTTTCTTCACTACTATAATTATTCTTTGAAATTTAAAAGTCACCCAACTCCAATTTCAGACATTATCCGCCAGCCCCTTCCTACACAGCAATTAACAAGCTGAGACCATAAAATGTCACTCTGAACTGTAAACAACTAAACATCCTTAATTTTGGTTATGGCTTATTTTCCTTCAGTATGAAATTTTTTCACAAAACAGCATAATAAGGCACAGGAGGGGAGAAGCAGCAGCTGATGTGGGCCATACTAAAATAAACATCTGAGAAAATGAATAATCCATGGTGAATTAACTAGAAGGAATAAATAGTAATGACACAGAAAAGCACTTATTTCCCTGTTTCATACAATACGACAAATCAGAACATCATCTATAAGACCGTAGGAACCTTTGTTAAAGGTCAAGATGTAGCTACTTCCCCAACCAGTGCTAAACTCATTTTCCAGGCAGTATCATGAGACGTAATTGGTGGTTAGCCACTGTCCTAATGTTGTAACTAGAGATGGCAAAACCATGTTATTCTCAGATCAAGCTAAAGCCATGTAGTGTTGACTATAATTATATTATTCTCCACTAGAGTTGGAACCAAATAGGAAGTCCAGATGCACAAAATTTCCAGATAGCTACATACTCCCAAAGCCTCCTAATAAAGAAAATGCCTCAACTCCTACCGAAAATGATATCCTTCTCATCCTCAAGAGTCACATGTTCACCTTGCTGTATGAAACATGGTATAGTTATCAACTAGTTTGACACAAAACCTAAACCAGCATATGGGTATTAACTTTAGATTAATAACATGATGATGGTTATTTTGTTTCCAAGAAAGGAAAAAGGAAAGGACCACAAATGGACTTTCCATTTCGAGGGCAGTTTGGCAGATATGATGAAGTTGTGTGCTTTATACAGATTGATAAGTATCAGGGATTTGCAATAACTAGCAAACAAGGAATTGTAGAGGATTCAGATCCATGAAAACTCAACAAAAAGCACACAGGAACTCTTGGAAATCAGAAAATCACCTAAACGGCTTTCACATCATTCGATATTCTAACTCGAGAACTTTAAATAAAGGGGTGATTGATGAAATAATTAATTAAGGGAAGGATTAATTAATGCTCTTGATAAATGCAACTTCTTTCCACAAAAGAAGAAACTATCACGAGAGGAGTGCAGTGAAGAAAGAGGGATCCATTATAGAAAACACGACTAATCCATAACTGAAAAGGGTTGGTTGCAACAAACAAAGTAACAGTTCAAAAAAGAGATGATGCGGGGGCTCGAATCTTGGAGAGAGAAATAGTAGTGAACTGCCCAAAGCATCCTCTGATATTCCAGGATTTCCATATGCTGAATAGGTGATTCAGTGGGACATTTTGTTGAACACAAAGGGGCATTTTCGTCTTCTCCGCATCACTCTCTCTCTCTCTCTCTGCCATTCCAGACTCTCTGGGACTCGCAGTCATCGAGAGAGAAAACAGAGAATCTTTGGCTTCACGCCAGACCAAAAATGAGAAAACAAAAACAGAACCCCCAAGAGTCCCCACCAGATCTAAACGTACGCCGGTGATATAGAACTAAACTCTAAGCAAAAAAGAAAAAAAAATGTATCAGATCAGCAAGACCAGAAAAACACAAACACAAAAAAACACTGCCAAAGAGAAAAAGTGGGGACACTAAAGTGCGCCATGATACCCGCGCAACCTAGCGCCAGCGAGGAGCACGATGCACCGGATCTGGCCCATCCGTAACCCCGCCCAACCGCCAGCAGCTGCGGGATCCGTAGGCCTAAGATAACGTGCGCTGGAAACAGGAGGGGAGCGAGTTTCTCCTCCGCGATCAGAATTCCCCGCCCGATGATAAAGCGCACCTTCAAAGGCGCTAGTAAGTGCGGACAAGCCTGAACTCCTTCCGAGATGAGAATTCTCGACCGCCGATGCTAACTTGCGCCAAAGACGGCTCCAATTAACTGGGGCGACGCCATAGCCGGTCAGCCCCATCCACGCGATCGAAATTCCATATGCGGATGCTAACGTGCGCACCTAAGCGACCGGGATCCGCCTCGGTCAAACTATAATCTAAAATACGCACGTAGGGGACACGATAGCAGTACCACACAGCGAAAGCATAGACGAGAAAGAAAACAGAGGTTATACGGAGTATTGAGGTCGTACCTTCCGGTAGGTCGTGCCGTCCGGCTCGACGGTCCATCCGGCCTCATTGCAAAGGGCTTTGAGGACTTCGTTGTTGTCGCAGTGCTTGGGGAGCTTGTAGTTCCCGTACATTCTCAGGCCGGCGAAAATCTTCGCCGCGATGGCTCTCCTCCGCCGCTCTCTCTTCTTGTTGTTCTCCCTCTCCTTCCATGTTGGCAGCCTCGTCCCCGACGTCATTCCGACCGCCAACCACCACTCAAAGCAACACCGTTTCCACCTCCAAACCCTAGAAATCCCTCACGACTGCGTCCAGCACCACAACAACCACCCTCAAATCCGCTTGTCAGCTCCTCCTACCTAGCAATCATCGCCAGTAAGAATCTAACGACGCTTCTAGAAATGAAATTCAGATATGGGCACTACAGCGATCAGATCTCGGTCGCCGGACGATCAGCATCTGTAGCCGGAAAAAGCCCGGCGAGAGGGTAAAATGGATAATTAGAGTGATTATGAGATGGTCAGATGAGTGAACAAATAGGGGAATAAGTTGGGCATGGTCAGCTAAATACATCGGAAATTTATAATTGCCCTCACCCTTCCAATAATTTACTATTCTGCCACTTTCTTAGGAGGGAGAAATAGAGATGTACTTACGCCAGAACAGTTTTGGTCAAAGTTCGCTGTCTTAATTCTATATATTTATCTGATAACCAAAATATATATATACATATATATATATATATCATATAATATATATATATATATATATATATATATAATGTAATTTAGTTTTATCCAATTAAAATTAATATCAAAATTTTACTAATATTTCTTATTGTATTCAAATAATTCCATAATTTAAAAATAAAATATTAAAAAACTTGCTAATATATTGAGTGAAGCCATATTAACTAGTAGTTTATATTTTTCCTTCTCTTTAAATTTTTAAATTAACCTTTAAAATTATATATATTATGATAAAGTCCAAGGTAAGAGCCGCCCTAAGATTTTATAGCAAACATTATTGCCAAGAAAAATGCACCATTTGACCATGGCACTATTTTCTTACCTCCCAAACACACATCATGGAAGAGAATATTCTAGAAGATTACAAAATGTTACCATTTTAAGAAATTCAATGAAAAGAGGTGGTGTGGAAAATAAAATAGGAACCTTTAAAGTTTAAACATCCAACAAATTTGCTTAATCTTTTAAAACTGAATTTATAATTTTTTTTTTTTACATTTATACATTTTGCATAATATGTTATAATAGTAAGTTCTATATTCGAGATTGGAATCTAGATTTCGATTCTAGATTCAAGATTCAAATTTGGATTATTCAATATGTCTATCTTATCTCTTTACGTTTTAAGAACGAATTTATAAATTATTTATCTAATTTTCACAGTGGTTATGGCAACTTCAAGCTTTTAAAATGACCAAATCCTTATTAATTATTTTAAAATTATATTTTAACTTATAAGGTAAATTGTAGAAATTATATCTTTTAGGGATTGATAGTGTAAGAACCAATTTTGTTCATCTGATCTATGGGGCATATGCGACATAATGTGAATCTGCAAAAAGGGTGATCTGGTAGTAGTGGGTCGGGCGCCTCTCCGATGATCAAGTCAGCAATATAGAGAGGAAGAATTAGGAGGTTGAGTTAGTAGAAATTGCATACATTTTTCTATGGGGGACCCAATTTATAGGGTTCGGTTCTTAAATCCTCGTTCTTATTTTAGGAATAATATATGTTTTTCCTTATTAATTATTATATTTTTATGGGATAAGATATTTTTTCCTTATAAAGGATTATCCTTTTAAGTTATAAATCTGTTTTTCCTTATTAATAATTGTCTTGAATAATGAGTTTAGAGATTAGGAAGTCGGGATAAACTCTGCTATGTATTTTCCTATATACGGTGAGGTGACTGGTTGGGGGGACTCGAGATCCCACACGAGTTTTTAAGACTGCACCTTCTAGTGGGTTCTCATTTGGTTTTAGTTTAGTGGGTCGAAACTTGAGGCTGGCACATGGGGCGGGTCAAATAGTGAGCACGACGAATGACTGGGCGCATTAAGCAGTGAGTTTGGACTTCAAAAGCTAGCAATCTTCGTAAATAGAAATAGTTATACATTGTATTATAATATATTTTTGCATAAGATAAAACATTTATAATTTTTATTACCTCGTAATTTAATTAGTGTAATAGGAAATAACAAAAATAACGTTATTAACTTGTTTAATATTACAATAATGATTTAGTTTACTGAGCCTTAAATCGTAAATAAAACATTTAAAAATAAAAGTAATAATACAAAATTAATCGAATTTCTGGATAATGTTTGTCCTTTATAATCATTTAAAAAATATTTATAAAGTAAGGTGGTAGTTTAGACATTTAATTGAAAAAGCAACACATGAAAAGCAGCAGCACGCTAAAAGGCATCTGGGGTGTGAGTCGATGGCAGTGAGGGTGACGTATGCATGAAACGTGGCAGATAGATTTGTAATCTGTTTACGATGTAGACCCTGGGAAGTTATATCCTAAAATAATCATTTTCACAAAAATAAAAAAATAAATAAATAAATAAAATAATACATATTTTAAAATAATATCCAATTAATCTCAATAATGTTATCCCCTACTCTTTTTTCTTATTTTGTGTTTTTAGATGTTTTCTTAATTAAAAGATTTTTTTATCATTCTTCATTTAAAATTCTTATTCACGTTTATTATCGTTTTTATTTTATAGCAGAAGTGATTTTTTAAATAATCTAAGTGCAATTTTAATTTCGTATTTTTATAGTCTATGTCATCTTATAGTGTTTAATTTTCATTGTCTTTGTTGTAATCTTTTTGTGTATGAGTGATTCGACAATAAACAAGGTCGATTTATTAGATATGAAATGTCAATTATAGTTGTCGATATGTTGTAAGCCAAAAATGCATGTATTATAAATAAATCGTATAATTGGCCATTAAAATATGAGCTTTTAAGTCGATTAGTTATCTTATTAACTTAAATATTATGATGAATTTTTAAAAATTTTGTAGCAGGCTGATTATATGTTTTAACATAGATATATTATTAGTTTGAATTAATGAAATTATTTTTATTTGAAAAGAAATAATGTTATTAATATCTTTATTATCATGCTCCTTAAAGAAAATAATAGTTGGTGACTATAATTTTAACTTTAAGCTTAAAACCATAATTTTAATCATATAATAATAAAATATTAATTTTAATATTATTTTAAAACATGAATTATTTTTTTATTTTTTTATTTTTGGACATCATTATGGGCAAATGGGAGGGGAGCCGCAACGCAGATGTCAAGGTACGGCGCACGTGTGAAATTGGTGGGCCGTAGAGCACGTGATGTGAACTTCTTTGCTGCCTTGGGCTTTGTTTTTGGGTCTTTGTAGGATTAGCCCAACAGGCCTGGAATAGCCCAACAGGCCTGCAATTATTTAATCACTGGGTTGGGTATCATCTGTTTAGATCCGATCTTAGAAATTTTAGGAGCCCATCCCCACTCGACCTCTTGAATCTTGAGAACTTTCTTTTAAGGTATGGTTGTGATAGCGCAAGCGTGGCTTGGCCAATATGTGAAATCGTATTGTGCGTCATAACGAGGACAGGCGTTCGTGAATGCGTTCGGCTATGGGTGAACCATACTAGGTAGCATTCGTACGGCCCCACGCTTTGATGCATCGGGTGGCGCTCTTTCCCGTACGTAGTAACTGATGAAAGCGCCGATGATAGAAATTAATTTGCGTCAGATGACCCAAAAACCGGATCGATGGGTAGAGAGCCATCTCAAGGCAATTACCGCTCATGACCTTGTATGGAGCCCCGATGTGTGATCGTGAGCAGCTCAGACCTTGGTCGTATGTGTTAATTTAGATCTTGGAATTTTTGAGGCTTAAGCACTTTAATCCACGGCTTTCTGAAGTGCTTGGGATTTGTTTTTAGGTATGCGGTTTAGCGACATGTTTGGAATAATTTGTTTTTTGTTTTTTGTTTTTTTGTTTTTTTGACATCTATTCACTTTATATTAGGGTGAACATGGTTCGATTAACCTAAAAGTGCCACTTAAAATAAATCAATCGTCGGCTTTTGATTTGTTATTTGTACAAATCAAAAACCTAATCATCAACATAGTTACCCAAATTTTCGGTTAACCATTTTTTCTATTAACCATATATCGGTTTTTGGTTTATCAAAATCAACAGGGTTAAATTTGCAATATATCTAAATATTTTACCAATCGATATCTTGTTTTAGAATTTTTTTATATATAAAGCTACAAAAACCAGCTAGCAAAAATATTTAATTAATTATTTTTTATAATGTGTAAAAATAATTTATTAATTTTCTTTCCATATATTTTTGTTTATTTTTAATTGTTTTCAGTAATCCAATATTCCTTAAGATATATGTATATCTTATGAATAATATATTCCGAAAAGAGGTATCACATAATATTGAAGAATAAAATTCTATGTCATTGTCTAAGAAAATTTATACATTCCAAAAGTACGTTAATTTTAGCACAAAATTAAAACACAATAGAGTAGTTTCATATCAAACAAAACAACAACTTAATAAAAATGATTGACTTGAAAGAACAGAAGCTGCTTCTTCATTCTTCCATCGATTCAAATGCATTCATGCACACAAACGTCTTCTCTTCTTGTACAACCCTAAGTTTTCTTATTACAACTTTTTTACATGTTGAATGAATCAATAATCATGAAGAGAGTTATTATCATCATCATCGATCGATTCATCATGATATAACAAAATCATGTCCCCAGCTTCCAATCCATGTTCCTTAACAAATTTTTCTCTCGCTAAATTTATTTGCTTCGCAGTATAGGATATGTATATAGGATTTAAATTATACGACAATATAGACCTATATATAAATTTATTTTATAATATATAAATATATATATATATATATATATATATATATATATATATATATATATATATATATATATGTTATACATTGTATATAATATTAGTTTTTTATTTTTTTGACCGGGATTAACGAGAAAGTATGCATGGTTTTGTATTTTATAAAACAATTGAAATAAAAAATTATATAAAAGCAGCCAGGAAATGAATCTATCGGTTTGATTAACCTATTTTTTGGTTCGGTTTCGATTTGGTTTCTCGATCAGTTCAATTTCTTAAGTTATTTTACTCACCCCTACTTTATATATTACGTTATAGTAACCTGTTACAAGGATTTGAACTTGGAAATCATGTCGTCATTTCCTATCTTTTTACCACTTAAACCATTCCTCAAGGGCATAAGAACAATTTGTTAATTGTTCAAGATAACATCTTATGAATTTTAAGAGGTGATACCCAATCCATGTCTAGGTCAATGTATAGGCTTCGGCCAATATACTAAATTATATGGTCACATGCTTTTGAGGTTGCAATCGATGCGTTTGACGGGTGAGGAGTCAATCATAAATTTTTTTTTATATCTATTTACTTTGCATTACATTTTTATAGTATTATGTTTTCATGAAGGTTCGAATTTGATCCCTTTCTTATATCCCACTCAATCCTTAACTATTGAGCTAAGCCTTATTGGCCTAGGAATCAACCATAGTTCTATCAATAAAAGTTTTTAATAAAAGGTTTTATGCTTTATATAGAATTTATTACGATTATTTTTATTTGTTTCAAATAAAAAATGGAAAGTATATTGAAAGAATTCTAGGATTTCATAAAGTTTTGAACGGTGATTTACACAAACCAAGAAGATAAATGGAGAACAACACTAAAAGCAACCGATGGGAGTGAGAATTGGGAAAGTCACAACTCATACTAAGTAGGAAAATCTATTTTAATGTTTTTCTTTTAATTTTTCGCTCAATTAACTGAAATCATAGTTTTTGTATTTTAAAAATCGAAACTAGTATTTATATAAAATAAAAACCAAAATAGAATCGCTTGATTTAATTAACCTATTTTTCAGTTGGATTTTTTTTTTCCACCAATATACATAATTTGCTTGAAAAAATTTTTCTAGAAGGAAGATGCATTAAGTAATTTATTCAATATTTCTGTAGAGTCTGTATAAATATAGTTCAATTTTCTAATTCTAATGTAGGTCTTCGTTTCATGGTTTGAAAGTTAAGACAATCATGAACTCATATATCATATAATACCATAAAAATACTCGCATTACATAATGTCTTAATAGAAATATAAAGTTATAATTAGATAATGAGATAAAAAGAGAAAAAAAGGATGTAAAAATCCATTATGCCCCCATGTTGTCCAAATTGAGAATCATCTGAATTGGTTTCATATTATCTCAACTATCACCTGTATCACATAAAAAAAAAAAAATAATGATCAAATATACCAACATAGTGGTCTGAGAAATTTAATATATAAGTAAAAAAAAAAATTGTTGTAATCATACATGTATTGAATGCTTGAATAGAGGGGATTATTTCCACTGTGTTGTTTAATCACTGTATCATGCACACAAAATAAAAATTAATAAAATGAAAAAAAATAATCACATTAATATAAGTATCTTAGAATACTATCAGAATTTATATGGATCAGAGTTGAGTTGAGCCACTTTACTCTCGTCAGAATAATTTCGTCATTGCTCCATCTATCATGTAAATCATCTAGGAACTACATCAAACCAAAAATAAAAAGAAGTGTTGGATATAGTTCATTTGATCAAACATATATTTTGATGATCAACTCACCGTTAATTTCAAATTTAACCAATTCATACCTTTATAAATGTATTTTCTATGAAAAATAAAATTATTTTTTAGATAATCATTAAACATGTTTACCTAAAAAATGATTAAAATATATATATTATAAAAAAATTAATTTTGCAAATGGTATGAATTTAATTATAAGAATACTAAAGCTCCCAATGGTGGACCCAAGAAATGACACGAGGGGCAATAGTTGAGTGTTTAGTGCAAGGGGTCATTTATCGCCATCACGACTAAAGCCTTGATGGTAACAGTGAAATGCTATATGGAATGCGGATAAGGGTTTGAAAACATTTATTGAAACTTTTTTTCAAAAAATTGGCTTGTGCCTCCTAAGCGCATCTTGGGTCTCTCCCATTTGAAGAGCTCGGTTCGAACTACAGAAATCATTGAAAAAATAAGAAGAAAAAATGAAAGAAAATAAAATTTTGAAAAAAATAAAAAATAAGTTTAAACTTAACCATTTAAACTCATTTTATTAATTGTTTCTCTTTATTGTATAAGGATTAAAATTTTTTAAAAATATAAAATCTTGAAGAATTTTTATCATATTTGATTATCATTTATATTTTTAATGATGAAACCAAATATTAAAAAAAAAATTATTTTTCTTAATATTTTTTTTTTCTTTCCCTGTTATTTTTCCGGGCTTCCAAACGGAACGTAAATGAAAACATAAAATGATACTGACCACCGGTAAATGCACTAATGATCGACTTGTTAGAGGTTGGAAGATGGGTTGGAAAAGAGATTTGGCAAGAGGATGTGTGTCCCATTCCACCCCATCCCACCACTCTGTTTCTCCCTCGATTCCTTTGAGAGGCGGTCGTGTTTCTCCATCAGCATCAGCATCAGTAGCAGTACTACTACTACTACTACTACTACTTATACTTATATGCACTGAAAGAGGGAGCCTTCTCAGCTTTGTGCAATTCCATACTAGTAGTCGTTGTAGAGAATCACATGTCATTTCCCCTTTCCATATGCTTTTTAGTTTTGGTAGGTTTGTCAGCTTCAAACTCACCAAGTTGGGGAAACAAAGGATGAGGAGATCATTATCAATATTAGTACTGCCGCCTTCTTCTGCTTCGGTTACTCTAATAATATCCTCCATTTCATTGCAATCAAGAACATAGATGGAACGAAGGTTTTGGAGGTGGTGGGACTTCACTAACTCAGCCGTGAACAAATGCTTCATATTGTGGCATCCAGTCATAATCAAGTGCTTGAGATTGGAACTACAACTACTTACATTATTAATCTCTCTTGGTCTCAACTTGAAGAGAACCCTTAAGGATGGCATTCCCTTAAGAAACAATGCTTTTAATGAGGCGATGCACTCGTCTGCCCACCACACATATCCTATCCCCGGACAATGTGCTAGCTTACATGCTTTTAAATCCATGGCCGTCTTGAGAGATGGAGAAACATCCAATAGCCCCCCACTCGGAAGTAGTTCACAACGAATGATCTCCAAAACCCGGAGATTTGCGGGGAGTAGTAGCACAGGTTGGTTTCGAATCAGCCTACAGTCCCATACTTGTACTTCTTTACTAAGACCACGATAGTGAAAATAACTTAGTCTCCTTCCATTTAATTGGAGACGATAGTGAGTAAGTCTTTGGTAGCACTGATTCCTCACGTAGCTATTGAAATTGCATAGATAGGTGAAACTGAAGGCAAAGATCTCTAACTTTCTCAACCCACTCAATTCCTTCACTGGTACATCCTCAAGTCTTGGATCATAAAGTATTAGAGACTGTAGATGAACTAAATTGGGAAGTAAATGGGAAACAGTTCGACAATCAGTTAGACAACCTCCGTAGTTTCCCTTGCTTGAGGTCCAATTGAATTCTTGAAGGTGGATCAATTTCCCTATCCCATCAGGTAACGTTTTCAAATAATTGTGACCAAGATCCAACTTTCTCAATTCTTTAAGCTTTGCCAATGAACCTACCGTCTTTAATCTCCAACAACCAAAAAGATTTAGAGCTCGAAGATTCACCATCTCATACATAGAATCAGGGAGGATAGTAATGCCTGTGTATGACAAGTCCAAAACTCTAAGACTACCCACCATATGCATAAAGAAGGAATTTGGAAGACCATCTCTTATGCCAAAAATATAGAATTTAAAATGAAGTTTCTGAAGAAGCAAGGTAGAAAGCTTAGGACAGTTGGGTACAGACATGGAAGACGAAAGTTGGCTACCTATTAGTGAAACTCTTTCTAGATTATTTGACCACTCTATCTCACTTGGGAGATCTTTCAGCTTTCTTCCGGTTTTCACCATGAATCGAGAATTCTTTTTGGTTATGGTGATAGCCATGTCCCTAACCACATCATGCATCTTTACATATTCTCAATCCTGATCCATCTTCACAAACACAAGCTTTCAAGTTTGTTCAGTATCGCATGCCCTCTATCATGCTCGGCTTGCCTACTTCCCATCTCTTCCAACAACCCCTCAGCAATCCAATATCCTATCACAAGCTCCCTTCTAATCTTATAATCTTCAGGAAACAATGTACAATACAACAGACATTCTTGCAGTCTTTCATCATTCAAGCGACTGTAGCTGAACTCCAATATTTTAAATACATCATTTTCCACGTGAATTGTGTGCCCTTTAACAAGTCCCCTCAATTCATTCAATGCATTCCTCCATTCAGCAATGTCATACACAACAATCATACTTCTAGCTGTTGTGACTATGGCAAGAGGTAATCCGGCACATTTCTCGACAATATCTTTGGCTATTTCTTCTTCTATTTGGCTAAGCGGATTGAACCGGTCAAGTGTTCTGTTGAAAAGCTCCCATGCTTCTTCCTTTTGAAGGGGTTCCACTTTGATGATTTCTTTGCACCCCATTCTCAGGCACACTTCCATTGATCTGGTGGTGACTATGAGTCTTCCTCCTCCAGAAGCTACTCCAATTGGAATTCCAACCTCCCTTGGTGGATAGACCTCCACACATCATCAAATATAAGAATAAATTTCATTTCTTTCTGTAGTGCTTCAAATAATAAAAGCAGCTCTTATCTTTTCATCTTTCTTCTTGGATAAATCTAGATTTATCTTTTCAGCAATGGCATCCTGCAACTTGTCAATGCTTGAATCTTGTGATACAGTTACCCAATAAACATGACCGAAAGTATGCTTATTTTCCAAGAGGCGATTGTGAATGTGAGTGACGATAGTTGTTTTGCCAATCCCTCCCATTCCCCAAACTCCAATGCTTTGGATTTCACCATTCTCTAAGCATGTCCAAATCTTCTCGAATTTTTTTTTGGCTGTAGTTTCACCGATTAGTTGTGTTGTTAACCATGCCTTGCCTTCATCTCGAACTACGTCAATCAAAATTCCTTCAGGAAATCTACCACTATCAAGCAGCTCATCTACTTTTTTTATGTTCTCCTCAGACTGCCTTAGAAACCCCAATCTTGAGAAACACCTTCGCTTTCTAACTTCTCCCTCCATCTTTACTACCACATCTTTCATATTTTGAACTTCTTTGAACGATTTTCAACTTCTTTTTTTCTTTCTTTGTCTTGTGCATTTTGTAATTCAATACGGATATCTTGTTACGATAACAATCTTTCCATTTTTTCTTTGAGAGTTGAACAATTCCTATCAAGAATTTTGTGATAGTTGAAACACTTATAAATGGATGGCCACATGTCCTTCAATAGCCCGATGCTTGTTAGTACTGTGTCCGCACACTCCATCGTTTGAAGGCAACCTAAATGTAATAAATTGTGTCATCAACTAACTTAAAATGAAAAAAAAAAAAAAATGCAAGTCAAACACCCCAAAATCTATGAAGGAGAAACAAGATTATAGCAAGAGATTAAAGGAGATGAACAATCTGTTTGCTGTGTGATTGAAAACAGAGAGAGAAAGTTTTCAATATATATATATATATATATCATAATCGTTGACCATATGCTTCAAATCAAATGCATATCATACCATTCAAAGCATTTTTTTTGGGAAGGAAACAAAGTAAAAATAATAAAGAAAAAAAATTGAAATAAAGTGATATAGTTTGTTTTATGATTTAGTTGTCATTTGAAGAAGTCAATAAAGCAATAACCATATGGGACATTTATATGGAATGTGTGGTTCCTAGGAAATGAGAGTTATTGTTAGTAGTGGAGTCATGTTTGCTTGAGACTTATTATTTTCTTTATTTAAACATATTGCAAGTAATGAAAAGCTGAGATTTACATCAAACAAATTTTATGGTTTTATGTTCTTTTCCTTAAAGAGAACAAAATTCTATTTAATCTTTGACCGGGACCTAACATTGGCATTAGAGCTTGGCACTATGTCCACCAACAAGGAAAGAATCGAATATCTGGAGGCTAGCTTTGGAGACCTCCAAACCAACTTCGATCGACTGGAAGTAGGAGTCGATGATAGCGGAATAATAATTTGCTATTGGTCGAGATGTCGACATCCTAATTACAAGGCATGAGGCTTCCTTGGCGGCCCATGCCCGGGCTGCCTGATCATCAGAGTAGATGAGCTTAGGATCGGTTGAGGGTAGGCGTAGATGTTCATTTCTAAATTGGCAAAGCATGAGTTCCCGATGTATTATGGAGATGACCTAACGTAGTAGTTTACACGAGTAGGTTAGTTTTTCGAATACCAGAGTACCTTAAAAATACAGAAAGTATCTTTGGCATCCTTTCATTTGAAAGGTGAGGCGAACCAATGATGGCAATGGTTATGTCGGGCATATCATGAGGAAGGGAAGGTGGTCACTTGGGGCATTTTTGTTGAAGAATTGTGATATCTTTTTGGTCCTATTGATTGTGAGGACTTTGATGAAGCATTGTCAAAAATTGAGCAAATAGGCCCCTTACGAAATTATCAAAAAGAGTTTGAGAGGTTAGAAAACAGGGTTAGTGGATGTGTCGCTTGAAACCCACCTTAGGGGGCATATTTGTCAATTGCCTGACCTTCGACCCTAAAGGTTTGAAGTGTGAGCTTGACACTAACCTTTCTTGTAACTAGTTTTTGTCGATTCGTCGCGTATTGAGTAAATCATGACAGCCAGGGTCATGAAATTCTCCAAATTCCAAAATTTATTGAATAAAAATTATACAAAAATATTCAAATCTCAATTATGTATGTCGTATAAAGTTCTTTGAGAATATGATATTTGAGATATCTGAATCGACTTTGTACTAATATAAAGGAATGTTCATCCAAGTGACTTTCTCAGAATTAACTTTCAAAGCCCAACATTTCCATAAACATGAACTTATGGAGTTGACATGATCCGGCAACAAAGTTCAATCAAATCATGATAATGATCCCAAACTTCCCCAGCCATCACTCGCCGTGAGACTAAAAGTGCGCGAAAATATGTCGGCAGATGGGAGTGAGCTAAAAGCTCAATAAAAATCTTATCTGAGTTCGTGGATCAAGGTTTTCCAGTCATGTAACAAATAGGAGATGTTTTCATCAAAATACTTTTGATTCAAAATAAGTTAGACATTAACAAAATATACTTCAAAACATTCTCACATCCACATTTCAAATCGGTTTCACTATCAAATGTGATCCAAACAATTTCATATCCGAATTTAGGTTCGAGCACTTTAAGTATCGAATCGAAATCGAATGCGTTTTGAATATATTTTTTCTCTTGGTTATCGAAATATCAAATGGTGCCACGATTATGGGAGTTTGAATGGGTGGTAGCCCAGCAAATTGTTCTTGCACAAGGTGGACCAGACCAAAGCCGCTACCGAATGTAGAAACTCTAGCCCAGCCACAGAAATTTGGGGTTCAAATCGATCATTACATGAGAAAATGTAAATGTCAACTATTATGCTCTACCGTTGACAGGCCGAATAGGTGTCAACTATTATGTCCCGTTGACAAGGGTAGAATAGTGTCGCTATTATTAAAGTTGGCGTATTGAACTATTGGTCGAAATATTTTGTTAATTTCAGTCTAATAATCATGTCTAAATGTTTCTTTAAAAATAAACAAAGCAATCTCGAAAATCTGATCTTGAAACTACTTTCTTTTGTCATGGATAATTCAAATAAATAAAACAAGTAAAACTTTCATAAACCAAAGATTATATATAATTCCAATTAAAAACGAATTTTCATCCTCAAATGAAGTAAAAACAAACAATTTTCTTTAAAAATGCATTAATATCTACACACGTACATAGATATAAAAATAATAATTTTTTTAAGTTGTATTAAGAATCGCCTCAAGAAAGTGCTCAAAAGCTTTGAAAAGTGAAAATCGAAGAATTTCACCTCAATGAAATATTTCTTCTAAAATAACAAGGAAGGACTATCATCATTACTTATTTATTCTTAAAAACTTTTCTAATTTGATATTCTTAACAATTATATTATTTTTGTTCACCTCAAAACATATTGATAAATGTTAAATATTAATATTTGAATTAGGTAGTTTTACAAATTTTATAAGAGCTGATGATCCTTTTGGATCTTATTTTAATAATTTATGTATTTTTGTATATGTCAAATTAAAATCTTTTACTAGAAAGAAATAGTAATATTTTACAAATTATATTATTACATAATACACATCTAGCCCTTCACACTAACAATTATCATGCGACAACAAGTATTATGAGATATCTTTATTTCTTATAATTGCTAAATAGTATTCTAATCATATTCCATATCCTAATAAATTCTCAATCCTTAATAAAATATTTACTTGGAAAAATACATATATATTTAAATACTTATCAAATACATATATTTATACAAAATTCAGCCTTTTCAAATTTATCTTATTTGTTTATTATTATTTTCTTTCAAAAATTATCCTTAAATACTTTTCATTCTCATACTTAAAGTAATTGATATGGCAATGTAGATGTATTTTATTTTATTTAAGACCAAAGTGTCCCAAGTAAAAACACATGGGGTTTATCTAAGCGAAGAAAATTAAAGAATCTACGTCAAGAATGCAGACAAATAAAATGAAGAATCTTTACACAGAAATTTATTCTTTGAAATACTAGTCAGAAAATGAGTCATTTGGAATTCTACTAAAGATCGGAGAAAATCAAGATGAATAGAAAGGATTTTCTTATATTATTCAATTATACTAGGGTATCTATTAGAGAAAATTACATTTTACCCCCTTTCATTATAGTAATTAATTAATTACTAATTGAATTACCATTATTATTTTCATAACGTCTTTCAATATAGTAATTGGTGGTATTACCATTATTATTTTCATGCGATCTTTTCATTTAAGTAGTGTTAATTACTAATTGAATTACCATTATTATTTTCATAACAATATCTTATAAAGTCACATCGTTATTATTTTAAAGTAAGCACTATCTGCTCTAATTCACTTGTGTTATTATTTTCCTATGCATACCTATACAAATTCTGGGTGTTACGGGATTGGAATGCTACCGTGGAGTACGTTTGTAGGGTTAGAATAAGAGATTGAAGAAGAATCCTGAATGTTTAAGCCTGAACATTGAAGGAGGCCATTAGTTTGGATAGGATTAAGGATTATCAGTTGAGTCGTCAAAAGAAGACGACATGTCCATCTATTGCATCCATCTCTAACACTGCTTTTAGCATCATAAGAACTCGGAGCCATGACCAACTTCAGGTTGGGAAGGGATGCGAAGCATTCAGGCTTGTCTTTGGTGCGATAAGAGAAATTCACTCCAGGACATAAATGCAAATGTCCACAATTGGTAGTGTTGGATGGTGGGCAAGAGGATGAAGGAGAAATTAATGCATTATCAGGAGTTACATAACATATTCCTCTACTTGAACCTTGAAGACAAAGTTTCTCTTGAAGCGGGGGTAATGATAGTGTTTGTTTTATTATTTAGTTATTCCTCAACTTGCTGTTGTTTTTTTGGAATGGGTGAAGATAACAACTCCATTGCTGTCTGCATATTTTATATTCAAAGAGTGACTGTAGCTAAAATTTCAAAAGTTTAGGTCAAGCTTTAAGCTTCAATTTTGCAAAAAGTTTCCCTGGTTAAAGATGAATGGTTAAAGCTTTTTTATCAAGGTTCTTAAAAAAAAAAAAATTTAGAAAAAGAAACCCCAGTTTTGTTGATTCCAAATCTTTAGGAAGTAGTACTACTGTTTTTATTTTTCAAATAGAGCATCAGTAAGATTATTGTTAATGATTCAACCCCCAAATCAAACATTTAAGCAGCTTGGAGAGAAAGAGTAAAGGAAAATAATAAAGAATAAAAACAAAATAAAAATTAACTTACCTTGTTCTTAGATGAATGATAGAGGGAAAGACGTATGGAGTGAAGAAGATGAACCAATTATCTATACCTACATAAGAAATCAATGTCACTCAATAAATTATACTCAAATATCCCATAGAATCTGTACTCAAAATTAACTATTAGAAATGGATTCAAAAACTTATGTAACAACCAGACAAAAGTAACATTGCTTAAAAATCCTAAGCATTTTCTTCAAAAATAAAAAATAAAACCTCATACAGAGGATTGATTTTAAGTATTTGGTTATGTGTTATTAGAACTTTTAATTTATTTATTTTGCTAAATTAATTGTACAAATATATTTTTAAAGTTATTAATTAGAAATAATTTTTCATAATATGGATTGAGAATTGTTATTTATTGTATGGATAAGAGCAATAAATATAGGATATTTCTGGTTCACTCTTGGTTTTTAAGCGGTGGTGTGTATCAGTTGAGTAGAATAATATTCAAGAGATTCTTCTTCCTACTCTGTTTTCTTGTTTTTTTGAGAGTTTAACACTTACATCAAAGAATTGGATTCCTGACAATTCCTTTTATGGTTGTTGATTGTATTAAAATATAAAATATAAAATAATTTGACCAAACAATATCAAGAAGCTCCAATAATTTTATACATGTAACATATTTATTTATTATATTTATAATATTACAATCAACTCATAATACTGACCTCTTTGGTATCACAACATAATTCCTTCTTTTAATAGCATTTAAGGATTCCAAAGTTATTAAAATTTAAATTGTAAAATAAATATAAATTAAACAACTTCGAAAGGAAACGGAATTAAAATAAAAATAAGCATGAACTTGTTGTAATGGACGGAAACAAGAAAATTAATCAACTAAAAAAAATATTGGAACAGAAATAAAAATAAATCTAACCTTTCTGTGATGATATATAGGAAACAACATCAGAGCAAAGAGGGAGCCTTCTTTCTCCATCGCCATCACCATTAGTAGTTGTTTCCATCGAAAGAGGGAGCCTTTGAAGGTTTGGGCAATTCAATACTGATAGTTGTTTTAGAGAATCACAAGTCATTTTTCCCTGCTTCCATATGCTTTTCAGTTTTAGTAATCGCGCCAACTGGCCTCTGAAGGTTGGGAAACGGAGGAGTGTTAGATCATTGTTCATTTCAGAACTAATTGTAGCTAACAACTATTCTGCTGCTTGCTTCTGGTTCTGCACTATTATAATATCTTCAAGTTCACCGCAATTGTGAACAAAGATGGAATGAAAGGTTTGCAGGTGGTGGGACTTCACTAACTCAGCCGTGAACAAATTACTTGAATTGTGGCATCCACCCACGAACAAGTGCTTGAGACTGAATTAGAATAACTTTTAATATTCTCTGTTGGTCTCAACTTGAGAACCATTAGGATTTAATGAAGTCCTGAATATGCAATGTGTTTAATGAGGAGGCAAGTACAGTCGTCTGCCCACCACACAATATTCTATCATCACACATTGTATCTGACATGCTTTTAAATCCCATGGCCATCTTAAGAAGTAGTGAGGAAACATCAATGGCCCCACTGGAAGTAGTTCACAGTGTAATCCCCAAGTCCTGAGATTGGCGAGGAGCAGTACAGAAGTTAGACGTGATAATATTCATCGTTTCTTTTTCTTTTCTGTCCACTCAATCAGCTTATGTGGTCCGATACTTTACTTCTTTACTAAGACCATCAAGCCAGTGATATTCCCAGCCATTCAATTGGAGGGCGATAGTGAGTTAGTCTTTGGTAGTGCCAACTCACTCACGTAACCTAGTAAATTTATTGTGGGTGTAGAAAACGACATCAAGTATCTCTAACTTTCTCAACCCACTCAATTCCTCCGCTCCTAATGTAATGGGCGCTTTCACAGCCTCTGGTCCACTTAAATTCCTTCAGGTGGACCATTTTCTCTATCCCATCAGGTAACCTTTCCAAATTAGTCCAATGGAGATTCAACCTTCTCAGTTCTTTAAGCTTTGCCAATGAACGTACCTGTTCTAATCTCCGACAACCATTAAAGTAAGAGCTCAATTCACCAAGTCATAAGATAGAATCTAGTGGGAAAGCAATGGATGTGAATGACAAGTCCAAAACTCTAAGACTACCCAACATGTGCATGAAGAAGAATTTGGAAGACCTTCATCTAGCAAGAAGAATCTAAGTGCGGTTTCTTTTGCAGCAACAAGGGTGTGACTGGAGCCAGTTTGATACAGACTATGGAAGTAGTGACAGTCGGCTATCCATTAATGAAACTCTTGCTAGATTATTTGACCACTCTATCATCTGATCGCTTGGGAGATCTTCTTCCAGATTTCTTCCTAGTTTCACCATGAAGCGAGAATTCCTTCCCGTTATGTTGATAGCCATGTCCCTGACCACGTCATGCATCTTTACACGTTTTCCATTCTGATCACATCTTTCCAACAAACAAACATTCTCAAGCTTGTTCAGTATAGCATGCCCTCTATCACTCTCTGCTTGCCTACTTCCCATTTCTTCTACCAACCCCTCAGCAATCCAATATCTGATCAAAGTCACCCTTCTGATCCCAAAATCTTCAGGAAACAATGCACAGTACAACAAACATTCTTGAAGCTTTTCATTATTCAAGCGACTGTAGCTGAACTCCAATACTTTAAACACATCAGTTTCCATGTCAATCGTGTGGCCTTTAACAAGTCCCCTCAATTCATTCAATGCATTCCTCCATTCAGCAATGTCATACACAACGCTCATACTTCTAGCTGTTGCGACTATGGCAAGAGGTAAACCCCCACATTCCTTAACAATATCCTTGGCTATTTCTTCTTCTTTTTGGCTAAGCGCATTGTACCGATCAAGTGTTTTGTTGAAAAGCTCCCATGCTTCTTCCTTATGAAGGAGTTCCATTTTGATGATTTCTTTGCACCCCATTTTTAGGCACACGTCCCTTGATCTAGTGGTTATTATGAGTTTTCCTCCTCCATCAACTACTCCAATTGGAATTCCAACCTCCCTTGGAGAATAAACATCCCACACATCATCAAATATAACAACAAATTTCTTTTCCTTCTGCAGTGCTTCAAACAATAAGGCTGACCTTATCTTTTGTCCTTTTCTGTTGACAAATCTAAATTTATTTTTTCCAGCAATCGCATCCTGTAGCTTAGATACTTGAATCTTTTGATACAGTCACAATACCGAACTAAAAGTACCCTTTTCTTCCAAGAGGAGATTGTGAATATGAGTAACAATAGTTGTTTTGCCAATCCCCCCCATCCCCCAAACTCCAAGACTTTGGATTCCACCTCCCTGTAAGCATTTCCAGATCTTCTCCAAATTTATTTTGGTCGTATTTTCACCAACTAGTTGTGCTGTTAACAAAGCCTTTCCTTCATCTCGAACTACCTCAATCAAAATCCCTTCAGGAAATCTACCGCGTTCAAGTAGCTCATCTACTTTTTCTATGTTCTCCTCGGACTGCCTTAGAAACCCCAATCTTGAGAAACACCTTCGCTTTCTAACTTCTCCCTGCATCTTTCTATCATCTTTCATATTTTGAACTTCTTTTAACCAATTTTCAACTACCTTTTTCTTTCTTTATTGTCTTGTGCATTTGTATTGATACAGAACATCACCTTATTCACGCACTTCAATCTGTTTCTTTGAAGTTGTACAATTCTTATCAAGAATTTTGTGATAGTTGAAACACTTATAAATGGATGGCCACATATTCCAAGAGCCCAATGCTTGTTAGTAATGCGTCCACATACTCCATCTTTTGAAGGCAACCTAATTTAATAAATTGAGTCATCAAGATTTCAACTAACTTAAAATGAAAAAAAAAAAAAAGCAAGTCAAGCACCACAAAAACTCTAAAGAAGAAACAAGATTATAGCAAAAGATTAAAGGAGATGAACAATTTGTTTCTTTGTGTGATTAAGAAAACAGAAAGGTTTCAATAAATATATCATAATCTTGATGTTGAAGCGACTAAAATAGGAAGATAGTAGCAATAAGCTTCTGAGAGGAAAATGACACAAACTAAAGTAGATATCCCCTAACTGGTGGTGATCTTGATATTGAGGGTGTAACACTTGAAACACGCCTAGTTGTTTCGACGTGTTTAGGGTATTTTGTGAGCGTAAATTAAAATTTTCGTAAATTAGCTGAAAATATAGAAACTTAAAAACTTCGGAAGTTGTACACATATTATAAGGGCAAAAACAGTAATTTGTCCAAGGGACATCAAAGACATAAGGTTATATAATTAGAGGCCAAAGTATAAATAATAAAGAAATTGTAATGTAATTAAGGAAAGTTAATGGCTAGAATGCTAAATAATTTAAAACCCTTATTATAAAAAGAGGTGTGGAGACCAAAAATACATTTTGAGTGCCAAAAAACCTACGAGGAGGAGGAGGAGAAAGGAAAGGAGAAAGAAGGAAAAGAAGAAGAAGAGGAAGGAGGGAGCAAATCCAAGTATGGATGCCCGGCCTTAGTATGGAAACTATGGATTTTAGCATGTTTTGGTATAAGAATTGCCGAGTGTACTTATTGCTAGGGTTTCCATTGAACAGTAAATTCCCATCTCTAGGGTTTTGCTAAGGCAAACATAACTCTAGATTTAAAGGGAAGTTTGGTTGAAAAGAGCCCTAGTTCATAATGAGTAGATATGGAAGTCCTCCAAAAATTCCAAAGGATTTGTAAATTGGGTGAAAAATTTGTATGAATCCTTAGGATTCCTTTGCAAATTAAAAGTGTTTATGGAGTTCTTGGGAGGGATTCCATGTTAGTTTTTGATGAAGGATGCATTAGAGTGATCTAAGGATGATAAGGCGTGAAAAATGGGAGAACCTTCAATTTGGGCACTTTAGGAGAGTTCTGCCGGTGGGATTGAGTCCCTACCGGTGGGGAATATGGTGCGGTCATTTTGGCCAAGTCCACGGTGGGAACTTAAGTCCCTACTAGGTAGGGCTGCTACTAATTCCGAGTTTGACCAGTTTTATGTTTTGGCCCATAACTTGCTCATTTCTTCTCCGATTTGAGTGATTCAAGTAGCTATGTAAAATAGACTTCAAGGAGAACCAAATATATTTTATAGGTATCTCAAATTCTGATTCTAGATAGCTCAAAAAATTCACTGAAAGAAGTGGGGCCATTAATGCAAACCCACATTTCCTGCACCAGTTGATCATAGATTAGTCCGAGTTGTTTAGGACGTAACTTAGTTCGGTCTCAGATGGATGAGGTGTTGGTTAAGGAATAGACCACTTAGCATTAACTTTAAAATAGTACAAATATCAGTACTGATATCGAGACAAGACACTGGAAAATAAATATTGCAATGCAATACTTAGCCCAGTAAAATCGGTAAACCCATTTAGTTGGCGTAGGAAATGCCATAACTTTAGTTTAGATGATCAGTAGTTGATTCAATTCACAGGTAAAGTAAGATTCAGAGAAGAATAAGAATACATGATTAAGGTGTGATTATATAAGCACATCATACCTTATCCATTATGTAAATACGATACGTCATGAAACGCATAATGTGACTAGAATGCCATTTTCTAAACCAGGTAAATTACGAACTCATATAATTATAAAAATGAGATCAGCTATTAATTGACATAACACTTCTGTCTGATTGGTACTTCAGTACTCCCTGTTGGTCTTTCAGGCACTCGATTAATGCCCGGACGGTACTCACATTTAGTGCTAGGCACTCACAGTTGTGCCGGTACTCCTGTTAGTAACAGGCACTCTGATTAGTACCAGTACTCTGTCACAGTGAGGTGCTCTGGCACTCTGTCCTAATTGTGCTATGGCACTCCAGGTTCACACAATATTACAGATCACAGCAACTCCGATGCGTATAATATCTTTGGATATTATTGCCAGTGTGTCTTATACGTTTATTAGTGCGATTAAGGTGTCAGTATTAATTATATGATAATAATGCGAAGAATAAACAGGAAATTATGGTGTAGTCGTTACGATCACGTAATACGATGCGGGAGTAATTGAGATAAAGTAGCTCCCAATGGCTCTACGGAGGCGCGAGATAAGCATATAGGATCACGTAATATAATATCGATCCGATGGTACCTCTGGTGCCAGGTATAATGAACCTGTGTAGTACCTACGGGTACTTTTATAGAAGAATAAGCATAAGTCCGTTGTAAGCATAAGTCCGTCGTAGCCTTAAGTCCGTGATAAGCATAATTACTTGTATAAGTCCATTATCTGAATGCATGAAATTCTGATACACAATTATTATATGTATTATAGCGAATTTACACATATTTGTATATGTTTCCCCACTAAGCGTAAAACAGCACAGGGTTCAATCAGGTGTAGGTACAGGAGAAGGCGTCCAGAGGAACTTAGCATTTCTTGAATGACACACGAGTAGGGGGTTCATCAACATGGAGTTCCGCTCGATCGATGAGCCAATTGTATAGTTTTTTGAATGTAAATGGGACTTGTACTTGTGCCTCGACACTATAAACACCACTACAGTGGTAGTTGTATTTTGGACTTTTGTATATGATTTGGATATATTATAAGACTTGGATATACAATGTATAATTATTCAGGTAAAAAGTCCCAGTATATATTTAGGGTCTCGCGTCCCGGACTCGGTTCGGATCCATGATCGGGTCGGAGGCCCAGGGAATCGGGCGTGACAGGAGGGGTTTGCGGAATTAGTTGATTAAGGAGTAGGCAGTTCTTTGAATATCACAGGAGTTGTCAGGTGATAGAAAGGTTAAATTTGTTGCTTATAGGTTAAATGAAACATCAGTATGGTGCAGGATAGATTGAAGAATGAGGATGAGAGAGGGAGGCTTGGTTCGGTTGAGCATGGCGTAGGATGGAAACAATTATTACAAGGTATATTTTTTCCTCGGGACTATGAGTGATATATTTTTTAGCATCGGATATGTACACATGGTGACGGGAAGGTGAACAGGAGCATATCTTGTTGAATTTTTGAGATCGGCAAGAAGGCAGATTAGTTACCAAGCTGAGAACCAACTACAGGCTACAAGCGGATGGAAGAGACTCTAACTATTGTTCATATTATCCCTCACTTATAGGCGGTGTAAAGGAGACCTAAAGTGCATTTGATGGTTGTGAAGGAGAAGTAAAAAGTAGAGATTAGTTATGGCTTAAGTCGATGGGTTCGATTTTGCTAGAGGAGTTTGATGGTATGATTCCCAAGGATCTCTAGAATGAGTTACCTCTATACATTAACACCTGGCAATATAGTTTTGATTGCAGTTTTAACTCTTAATGTGCCTCATTATAAAGTGGAGTTCCCGAGGAGGAAGCAATCTTAATGGAGAAGATAGAAGATGATGGGGTTTAAGAAAATGAGGCGCGCAGGCTGGCATCACTAAGCCCGAGAAGCGAGGATCAAAGCAGGGAATGAGTAAACGGGCCCATTGAAGCAGTCGACCACGGCCAGGAGCCCCAGCGGGGGCCGGGTTCGTTCCCACTGGGGGCGAGCAACAGGTATATCTTGCAAGCGCATCTCCGCTGATAAAGTGAATAATTAACTAGCTATTTTCAATTATCCTTTATTAATCGTAAATGGGAAACAAAATCCTGAAATAATAAGAGATTGATGTATTACTCCGATTAGGAAATTAAGTAGGTATAAATCTGAGGTGGCGTGATGAGCAGTGCACAAAATTCACCTCCCTAATGGTCGATATTCTCGTGAGAAAAAGGCCCGACTTAGGCGTGAAGCCGTGAAGCGGCACGCCGTCCTTTTTAGCATTTTTAATAGGGGCTCGTCGTAGGAGACCAGTGAGCCATTGGCTGTCGTGGCGCTCAGTTAAAAGAGGAAGAAGAAGAGAAAGAAGAAGAAGAAAGAAGTGTGGATTTGGTGAATCAATGGAAGCGTATTAAGAATTAATGAATGAGAGATGGGAATGGGATCAAGAAATGATGGGAACCAATCATGAAGCTGCTGCTGCTGCCTCCAACTGCAACTGCAAACCCCCATTTTCCTATTTGCCTATTTCTCTAAACCCTAAAAGCTTAATTAGGTTATAGCCCACCACCACCACCACCACCACCGCCACCGCCTACCGCCGTAGCAGTTAGCTCCTACCTATCTCTCTCAAAGTTTGTCAAAAGTACCTTAGGAGAAGGCAAACCAACTGATTATATTTGTGATGCTAACCTTGATTTGATGCTGATATCCCGCACGTGTACTTCCCCTCCTACCTATCTTCTCTTTCCACCAATCCCACTTCCTTGTAGAAGATAGGTAGGTAGGGGAAGTACATCATTATGGGCAAATGGCTGGGGAGCCGCAACGCAGATGTCAAGGTCCGACGCACGTGTGAAATTAGTGGGCCGTAGAGGATGTGATGTGAACTTCTTTGCTGCCTTGGGCTTTGTTTTAAATTGGTTGTGGGATTGGCCCAACGGGCCTGGAATGGCTCAGCAGACTGTGGTATTGTCATTAGGTTGGGTATCATCTGTTTAGATCCGATCTTAGGAAATTTTGGGGCGAGTACCGCTCGACTGTGAATGCTGGGCTTTGATTTTTGGAGTAACATGGGTTATGATAGAGCGGTACGTCGAAAAGCGTCAAAGATGTGGAATCGTATTTTCATACTTCTTGAAGTTGACATAAAGTAAATGACGTTACGCTCGTTAGGCTCCTTTATAAATGCGTTAACAATACGCTTTGATGTCTTGGGTGGCTTTTCCCTTCGTGGTATTTCTCGATGGCCTGATGATAGAAGAATTAAGTTGATCGGACCCAACCAAAAACCGGATGATGGGTAGGAGGCATATGAACAAGTGCTACTTTCAGCGTGTGTGGGCGATGTGTGTGATCGTGTCGACGACCGAGGCGGCGGTCGTATGTGTTCATTCGATCTTGGAATTTTGAAGGCTTAAGCCGCCTAATCCCGGCCTTTAGAGTCTTGGGATTTGTTTTTAGGTCTATGTCGGCTTAGCCCAACATGTTTGGAATAATTTGTTTTTTGTTTTTTTGTTTTTGTTTTTTGACATCTATTCACTTTATATTAGGGTGAGCATGGTTCGGTTAACCTAAAAGTGCCACTTAAAATAAATCAATATTCGGTTTTCGATTTGTTATTTGTATAAACCAAAAACCTAATCATCAACATGGTTACCCAAATCTTCGGTTAACCATTTTTTCTATTAACCATATATCAGTTTTTGGTTTATCAAAATCAACAAAGTTAAATTTGCATTATATCTAAATATTTACCAACCGATATCTTGTTTTTTAGATTTTTTATATATAAAGCTACAAAAAACCAGCTAGCAAAAATATTTAATTAATTATTTTTTATAATGTGTAAAAATAATTTATTAATTTTCTTTCAATATATTTTTGTTTATTTTTAGTGATTTCCAGTAATCTAATATTCCTTAAAAGATATATGCATGTCTCATGAATAATATCTTAAAGGTATCACATAACATTAGAAGAATAAAATTCTATGTCATTGTCTAAGAAATTAAATTTATACATTCCAAAAGTACGTTAATTTTAGCACAAAATTAAAACACAATAGAGTAATATCATATCAAACAAAACAACAACTTAATAAAAATGCTTGACTTGAAAGAACAGAAGTTGAAGCTGCTTCTTCATTATTCCATTTATTCGAATGCATTCATGTACACAAACATCTTCTCTTCTTGTACAACCCTAAGCTCTCTTATTACAACTTCTTTATATATTGAATGAATCAATAATCATGAAGAGAGTTATCATCATCATCGTCGATTCGTCGATATAACAAAATTATGTCCTCATTCCGATCATGTTATTCACATTTTGCTAAATTTATTGATAGTAGGATATGTATATGGGATTTAAATTATACGACAATATCGACCTATATAAATTTATTTTTATAATATATATATATATATATATATATTATACGTTGTATTTTATAATTTTAGTATAATATTAGTTTTTTTATTTTTCGATGGATTAACAAAAAGTATGCATGATTTTCGTATTTTATAAACTTAAATTGAAATAAAAAATTATATAAAACAAAGACCAAAACCAAACCTATTAGTTTGATTAACTTATTTTTTGGTTCGGTTTTGATTTGGTTTCTCGATCAATTCAGTTTCTTATGTTATTTTACTCACCCCTCCTTTATATATTACATTATAGTAGCTTTGTTATAAGGTTTGAACACAGATACCGTATCGATCGCCGTATATTTTTCTGAACTTATGCATTCGCCCGAGGCGTATGAGCAATTTATTAATTATTGGTCTTGTCTTATGAATTTTTGTTTGAGAATGATCCTTTAATACAGGCCAATGTGAATTTCGCCAATATACTAAATTATATGCTTTTGGTACACTTGTCGATGTGTTCGGCAGACGAGTCAGCCAATGAGTACCGTATCACTAACTGCGTTTACATCATTATAGTTTTATATTTTTATGAAAGTTGAGACAGTCCATTTCTTATACCCCACTTAATCCTTAACTATCGAGCTAAGCCTCATTGGCTAGGAATCCAACCATAGTTCTATCAATAAAAGTAATTTTTTAATAAGGTTTTATGCTTTATATAGAATTTATTATTATTTGTTTAAAATAAAAAAAAATGAAGCTATATTGAAAGAACCTAAGTTGCAAAGTTTTAAACAGTGATTTATACAAACCAAGAAGATGAATGGAAAAACAGTAATAGCAACAGATGGGGTGGCATTTGGGGAAAGTCACAACTCTCATAAGTAGGAAAACCTATTTTAATGTTTTTCTTTAAATTTTTAAACGATTAACCCGAGTATAGTTTTTGTATTTTGAAAATCGAAACTGAGATTCATATAAAACAAAAACCAAAATCGGAACGATTGGTTTGATTAACCTATTTTTCAGTTTGATTTCTTTAATTTTTTTATCCACCAAAATATACATAATTTGCTTGAAAATTTTTTACTAGAAGGAAGGTGCATTAAGTAATTTATTCAAGATTTCTATAGAGCATGTATAAATATAGTTCAATTTTCTAATTCTAATGTAGGTCTTCGTTTCATGGTTTTAAAGTTAAGACAATCATGAACTCATATATCATATAATACCATAAAAATACTCGCATTACATAATGTCTTAATAGAAATATAAAGTTATAATTAGATAATGAGACAAAAAGAGAAAAAAGGATGTCAAAATCCATTATGCCTCATAAAAGTTGTCCAAATTGAGAATCATCTGAATTGGTTTCATATTATCTCAACTATCACCTGTATCACATAAAAAAAAAATAATGATCAAATATACCAACATAGTGGTCTGAGAAATTTAGTCATATAAGTAAAAAAATTGTTGTAATCAAGGCGTATTGAATGCTTGAATAGAGGGGATTATTTCCACTGTGTTGTTTAATCACTGTATCATGCACACAAAATAAAAATTAATAAAATGAAAAAAAATAATCACATTAATATAAGTATCTTAGAATACTATCAAATTTATATGGTTTTGGAAGTTGAGTTGAGCCACTTACTCTCGTCGAATAATTTCATCCCAATTGCTCCATCTATCATGTAAATCATCTGGGAACTACATCAAACCAAAAATAAAAAGAAGCGTTGGATAAAGTTCATTTGATCAAACATATATTTTGATGATCAACTCACCGTTAATTTCAAATTTAACCAATTCATACCTTTATAAATGTATTTTATATGAAAAATAAAATTATTTTTAGAGAATATTAAACATGTTTACTCTAAAAATGATCAAAATATATATATTTTTAAAAAAATTAATTTTGCAAATGGGATGAATTTAATTATAAGAATACTAAAGCTCCCAATAATGGACCCAAGAAATGACTTGGGGGGCCATAGTTGAGTATTTACTGTAAGCGGTCATTTATCACAATGGTAATAAGTGAAATCTTTATATGGAATGTGGGTAAGGGTTTGAAAACATTTATTGAAACTTTTTTTCAAAAAATTGGCTTGTGCCTCCAAGTCAGCATACTGTGTCTGTCCCTCGAAGGCCTGGCCGAACTAAGGTGTTAATAGTTAAAACAAAAATAAAACTAAAAAATGAAAGAAAATAAAATTGAAAAATAAAATAAGCTAAACTTAATAAATTAATCTTATATATCTATTTAAACTATTTTATTAATTGTTTCTTTCTATTGTGTATAAGGATTAAAATTTAAAAATATAAATCTCTGAAGAATTTTTATTATATTTGATTTTCATTTATTTTAATGATGAAACAAATATTTAAAAAAAAAAAAACATTTTTCTTAATATTTGTTTTTCTTCCCTATTATTTTCCGGGATTCAAAGAATATAAAATGAAAATAAATGAAAACATAAAATGATACTGACCAGTAAATGCACTAATGATTGACTTGTTAGAGGTTGGAAGATGGGTTGGAAAAGAGATTTGGCAAGAGGATGTGTGTCCCATTCCACCCCATCCCACCACTCTGTTTCTCCCTCTATTCCTTTGAGAGGCGGTCGTGTTTCACCATCAGCATCAGTAGCAGTACTACTACTACTTATATGCACTGAAAGAGGGAGCCTTCAGCTTTGGGCAATTCAATACTAGTAGTCGTTGTAGAGAATCACATATTAGTTTTCCCTTCCATATGCTTCTCAGTTTTGGTACTTCTGCCAACCCAAACTCTACCAAGTTGGGGAACAGAGGATGATGAGATCATCGTTCATTTCATTAATATTATTGCCTTCTTCTTCTTCTTCTCTTCTGTTGTTGTTGCTACTATCATATCCTCCATTTCACTGCAACTGTAGACAAAGATGGATCGAAGGTTTTGGAGGTGGTGGGACTTCACTAACTCAGCCGTGAACAAGTGCTTCAGATTGTCGCATCCACCCACGACCAAGTGCTTGAGATTAGAACAACTTATATTCTCTCTTGGTCTCAACTTGAAGAGAACCCTTAAGGCTGGTAATCCCTTAAGATTCAATGCGTTTAATGAGGCGATGCAGTTGTCTGCCCACCACAAGTATTCTATCCCCGGACATTCTGATAGCTTACATGCTTTTAAATCCATGGCCGTCTTGAGAGATGGAGAAACATCCAGTAACCCCCCACTGGGAAGTAGTTCACAACGAATTATCTCCAAAACTCGGAGATTTGCGGGGAGTAGTAGCCCATGTTGGTATCGATTCAGACTACAGTCCCATACATGTACTTCTTTACTAAGACCAGGATATTACCACATTTGGCTGTCTTCCCTTTTAATCGGAGACGATAGTGGAGTAAGTCTTGGTGGTAGTGCTGCTGCTTCCTCACATAGCCATTGAAATTGCGTAGGTTGGAGAAACTGATGTCAAATGTCTCTAACTTTCTCAACCCACTCAATTCCTCCATCCTTATATCTTTAAGTCTTGCATCATGAAGTATTAGACACTGTAGATGAACTAGATTGGAAAGTAAATGGGAAACTGCTTGACGATGACCAGGACCGAGACCAGGACGGAGACCTCCGCTTCTGGTCCAATTCGAATTTTGAAGGTGATTCAATTTCTGTTCCATCAGGCAATGTTTCCAAACAATTTCTACCGAGATCCAACTTTCAATTCTTTTTGCTTGCCAATGAACCTACCGTCTTTAATCTCCAACAACCAAAAAGAATTAGAGCTCGAAGATTCACCATCTCATAGATAGAATCAGGGAGGATAGTAATGCCTGTGTATGACAAGTCCAAAACTCTAAGACTACCCACCATATGCATAAAGAAGGAATTTGGAAGACCATCTCTTATGCCAAAAATATAGAATTTAAAATGAAGTTTCTGAAGAAGCAAGGTAGAAAGCTTAGGACAGTTGGGTACAGACATGGAAGACGAAAGTTGGCTACCTATTAGTGAAACTCTTTCTAGATTATTTGACCACTCTATCTCACTTGGGACTCAGCTTTCTTCCGGTTTTCTACCATGAACAGAATTTTTTGTTAAGGTGGAGCATATCCTAATCCCATCATCTTATATTCATCTGATCCATTCTTCCAACAAAAACCCACTGTCTCAAGTTTAATAGTATCTGATCTCATCTGCATTTGATCTACTTCCCCCATCTCTTCCAACAACCCTCAGCAACTAATATCCTATCACAAGCTCCTTCTAATCTTATAATCTTCAGGAAACAATGTACAATACAACAGACATTCTTGCAGTCTTTCATCATTCAAGCGATCAGAAGGAACTCCAATATTTTAAATACATCATTTTCCACTTGAATTGTGTGCCCTTTAACAAGTCCCCTCAATTCATTCAATGCATTCCTCCATTCAGCAATGTCATACACAACAATCATACTTCTAGCTGTTGTGACTATGGCAAGAGGTAATCCGGCACATTTCTCGACAATATCTTTGGCTATTTCTTCTTCTTTTTGGCCAAGCGGATTGAACCGGTCAAGTGTTCTGTTGAAAAGCTCCCATGCTTCTTCCTTTTGAAGGGGTTCCACTTTGATGATTTCTTTGCACCCCATTCTCAGGCACACTTCCATTGATCTGGTGGTGACTATGAGTCTTCCTCCTCCAGAAGCTACTCCAATTGGAATCCAACCCCTTGGTGGATAGACCTCCCACACATCATCAAATATAAGAATAAATTTCATTTCTTTTCAGAGTGCTTCAAATAATAAAGGTACTCTATCTTTTCATCTTTCTTCTTGATAAATCTAGATTTATCTTTTCAGCAATGGCATCCTGCAACTTGTCAATGCTTGAATCTTTGTGGATACGCTTACTCCAATAAACATGACTCTAAGTATGCTTATTTTCCAAGGAGGCGATTGTGAATGTGTGAGTGACGAGAAGTTGTTTGCCAATCCTTCCATTCCCCAAACTCCAATGCTTGGATTTCACCATTCTACATGTCCAAATCTTCGAATTTTTTTTTTTGCTCTAGTTTCACTGATTAGTTGTGTTGTTAACCATGCGTTGCCTTCATCTCGAACTACGTCAATCAAAATTCCTTCAGGAAATCTACCACGTTCAAGTAGCTTATCTACTTTTTCTATGTTCTCCTGTAATGCCTTAGAAACCCTTAATCTTGAGAAACGCCTTCGCTTTCTAACTTCTCCTCCATCTTTACTACCTCATCTTCATATTTTGAACTTCTCAACCAATTTTCAACTTCTTTTTTTTCTTTCTTTCGCTGATACTGTGCATTTTGTAATTCAATACAGATATCTTGTTCACGACACTTCAATCTTTCCATTTTTTCTTTGAGAATTGAACAATTCCTATCAAGAATTTTGTGATAGTTGAAACACTTATAAATGGATGGCCACATGTCCTTCAATAGCCCGATGCTTGTTAGTACATGCTCCATCGTCTGAAGGCAACCTAATTGTAATAAATTGTGTCATCAAAATTTCAACTAACTTAAAATGAAAAAAAAAAAAAGCAAGTCAAACACCCCAAAAACTCTGAAGGAGAAACAAGATTATAGCAAGAGATTAAAGGAGATGAACAATCTGCTTGCTGTGTGATTGAAAACAGAGAAAGAAAGTTTTCAATATATATATATCATAACCGTTGACCACATGCCTCAAATCAAATGCATATCATACCATTCAAAGCATTTTTTTTGGGAAGGAAACAAAATAAAAATAATAAAGAAAAAAAATTGAAATAAAGTGATATAGTCCTGCTTTTAAGGATTTAGTTGTCATTTGAAGAAGTCAATAAAGCAAAAACCATATGATGTTCATACAATATGTATTCTAGGAAATGAGAGTTATTGTTAGTAGTGGAGTCATGTTTGCTTGAGACTTATTATTTTCTTTATTAAAACATATTGCAAGTAATGAAAAGTAGAGATTTACATCAAACAAATGCTATGGTTTTATGTTCTTTTCGTTAAAGAGAACAAAATTCTATTTGAGATTTGATCGGGACCTAACATTGACATCAGAGCTTGGCACTATGTCCACCAACAAGGAAAGAATTGAAAATCTAGAGGCTAGCTTTGGAGACCTCCAAACCAACTTCGATCGAATGAAAGTAGGAGTCAGTGATAAACGTCGACAGATTGAAGCTACTATTAGTCGGATGTTTGACATCCTAATTACAAGGCATGAGACTTCCTTAGGCAGCCCCAATACGCAGGCTGCACAATCGTCAAGTGGGCAAACTTAGGATCAATTTGAGGGTAGGCGACCGATGTTCATTTCTAAATTGGCAAAGCTTGAGTTCCCGATGTATTATGGAGATGACCTAACATAGTAGTTTACACAAGTAGGTCAGTTTTTCGAATACCAGAGTACCTTAGAAATACAGAAAGTATCTTTGGCATCCTTTCATTTGAAAGGTGAGGCGAACCAATGGTGGCAATGGTTATGTCAGGCATATCGCGATATAAGGAAGGTAGTCACTTGGGGCATTTTTGTCGAAGAATCAGGGTATCTTTTCGTCCTACCGGAGCAGTGAGGACTTTGATGAAGCATTGTCAAAAAATTGAGTAACAGCCCCTACGAGCATAGTTGTTAACCGAGACCGAATCGAGAATCGAAATGCTTGATTAGTGAATCGAGAATCGAGAATCGAATCGTAAGATTCGTTTTTACATTTTTTATAATAGTTAAGATATATGTAATTTTATATAATTCCTAACTTGTAAGCTATTTAAATATTTGTTTAAATGATAAGCTTATAATATTTTCAAATAAACCATACCAAGTTACCAACCAAGTCTAAAAGAAGTTAAAAGAGATTCAAATACTAGTCTAGTGGTTGAATATACTAATGCTAATAGAATCATTTCATATAATAATTAACTACTAATAAAATTAAACTAAGCCATCATCTCCAAGTTTAAGGTTGTCATCAATTACTTCTTTCTCCAATCATAGCCAAGTCCCTTGCTCTCCTTCTTCCCTCAGAAACTTCCTCGGGTCTTCTTCTCCCCTTTTCGTTTCTTCTCATATTACCAAAGATTGGAGTTGTTTCTTCCACGTTAATCAATTCCTACATCTGGCTAAGTTTTTTATTTTAGGTATTTCATTCTTTTATTTTGGTGATTTTTTAATTTCGTATGTCGAGAACTCCAGATAAATCGATTCATGTGAATCGATTCGCACCCTGGCGATTCCTGCCTCGGCCTGCATACTATCTCTTTAAAAGAGTCTGACGTTCACCTACCAATCGTAATCGATTCATAAATCAATCAAATCTACGATTTATTAACAAAGGCTTACGAGATTATCAAAAAAGTTTGAGAGGTTAGAAACAAGTTGTGGATGGACCCAAAAGCTATGGGGTAAGATTTATGGGGGATGATAAACGAAGATCGCAGGTTGAATAATGTTTACGCCCAAAACATGGAAGGAGGCCATTAGTTTGGCTAGGATGATCAGTTGAGCCATCAAAAGAAGACAACATGCCCATCTGTTGCATCCATCTCTAACACCGCTTTTAGCATCATAAAGTCGGCTTCGACTATGAAGCAACTCAGATGGGAAAAGATGTAGAAACAACGAACTCAAGGCTTGTGCTTCGATTGAGATGAGAAATTCACTCAAAGACATAAATGCAAATGTCCACAACTTGTATTGTTGGATGGTGTGCAAGAGGATGAAGGAGAAATTCATGCATTATCCAGAGTTACATAGCATACTTTCACTTGAACTGAGGACAAAGTTTCTCTTGAAGCGGGGGTAATGATAGTGTTTGTTTTATGATTTTGTTGTTATTCCTCAACCTGTTGTTGCTTTTTTGGAATGGGTGAAGAAAACAACTCCATTGTTGTCTGCATATTCTATATTCAAAGAGGATCAGCTAAAATTTTAAAAGTTTAGTCTGCTTATGTTCAATTTGCAAAAAGCTTCTGGTTAAAGATGAAATGGTTAAAGCTTTGATCTATGTCTAAAAATTTAATTTAGAAAAAGAAACCTGCTTTTGTTGGATTCAAACTTTTAGAAGTGAAAATACGTTTATTTCAAATGAGCATCAGTAAGATTATTATAATGATTCAACCCTCAAATCAAAACATTTAAGCAGCTTGAGAGAAAAGAGTGAAAAGAAAACACAAAGAATAAAAACAAAATAAAAATTAACTTACCTTGTTCTTAGATGGATAGAGGAAAGACGTATGGAGTGAAGAAGATGAACCACTATCTATGCCCATAAGAATCATCGTCACCAACAATACTAAATATCCCATAGAATCCGTACTCAAAACTCTAATCATGAAATTATTCTAAAATCCTTATAACAAACTATAATGCAAGTAACATTGCTTAAAATCCTACTTCAAAATAAAAATAAAACTCACATGGAGGATTGATTTTAAGTATTTGGTTATGTGTCATTAGAACTTTTAATTTATTTATTTTGATAAGGTAATTATATTAAATATATATATATATATATATATATATATATATATATATATAAAAGTTATTAATTAGAAATAATTTTTCATAATATGGATTGAGAATTGTTATTTATTGTATGGATAAGAGCAATAAATATAGGATATTTCTGGTTCACGCTTGGTTTTTAAGCGGTGTAGTGTGTATCAGTTGAGTAGAGAATAATATTCAGAAAGTTCTTCTTCCTACTCTGTTTTCTTGTTTTTTTTGAGGAGTTAACACTTACTCCAAGAGTGGGTTATAACAATTCGCTTTGTAGTTGTTGATTGTATTAAAATATAAAATATAAAAAATAATTTGACCAAACAATATCAAGAAGCTCCAATAATTTTATACATGTAACATATTTATTTATTATATTTACAATATTACAATCAACTCATAATACTGACCTTTTTGGTATCCCAACATAATTCCTTCTTTTAATAACATTTATGGATTCCAAAGGTTAAACCCAATTTAAATTGTAAAATAAATATAAATTAAACAACTTCGAAGGAAACGGAATTAAAATAAAAATAAGCATGAACTTGTTGTAATGGACGGAAACAAGAAAATTAATCAACTAAAAAAAATATTGGAACAGAAATAAAAATAAATCTAACCTTTCTGTGATGATATATAGGAAACAACATCAGAGCAAAGAGTTGAAGGAGATGAATTGTTTGCTACTGCAAGCAATACGAAAGGACAACGTAATGTGCAAGCAAACAGTGATAATATTTGAAAACCCCAAATCAAAAGCCGACCATTTAGAAGGAGAAAAGCCAAAATAATAAAAAAATAAATAAAATGAAAATAAAACTAACCTTGCTCGACATCAAAGGGAAAGAAGTTGGGAGTAAAGAAGATGAACTAATTATCAAGATCTATTGACCAGTTATATTGCAGGGATATGTTGAATCTAAGAGTAGTCTTTGCAAAGACAAGATAAGGAATAACAGACAAGATGAGCTTTTTATAAAATGAAAAGTGAGCTATTTTTCTCTTCTTTTTTTTATCGGCCTGTAAAATCTTGGGCTTTGTTTTGCCTACGTAGATGTGTTTTCAACAGGCCCCGTTGCGAATTCCAGAATGTACTGGGGTCGGCATCTCTTGACGGCATTTTCACGAGGCTTAAAACCATAGAAAATGTGAGAATCACAGAGGTGCTTCAGTTTATTCAAAATTTGAAAGGAAGAGACTCCAAAACCAAATTCATGCATTTTGATTTAAAATCATTTAATAAATACTGTACCAAATTGATAAAGAAAAATTCTGGCAATTACACAATGAATCGAGCACTAATATCATAAATCTATGTGACTTATATTACATTAACGAATCGAAAGAATACATTACCTAACTCAGACTATATACTATATTAGCAAATCGGACACTATATTAGTGAACTTTATTACTACATTACATTACCGACCAAAGACTATATTAAATGAACCTCGAAGACTACACAATAAGCATCTACTCTAAATAAATGCCCGATTCAATTAATATAAGATTCGCATATTTATACACTTTTATTAATTTAGCTTTTTATTATTTATCAAATATTTCAAATCAAGCAAAACATGGAACTCGTTGTAAGTTTCTTGCTTTAAAATTTTCAAATAAAATGAAATTGGGGCCTGAAACTTAGTTCTCCCTTGAAAATATTCATTACTTTTGACGGGTAGCCATGTGATTATCAAGTAAAAACATATTTAAGTTTAAAATAGGAAGTATGATTAGAAAAACATTTTCAGTTTTGTGATTTACATAAAATTACTTTAAAAACTTACATAAATCTTGAATGATTTTAATCTTTATATTTATAATTTAAAAATAAAAATGGAATTGAGTAGAAAATTAAAATAATTACTCTATTTTTATTTTTTTTTCTCTCTATTATTTTTTTAAAAAGAAAAAATTATTGATTTAGGTTAACAATACAATCTATAGAAACACATAATCAAAAGTGCTAAAACTTGTAGGATAAATGCATATCCAAGTTAATAGCAAAAACACCTGGCCAAGCACTCCACACATTGACATAATCCAAAATTAATAACCTAATATTTCGATACGCAAAGAAAGATATCACTATTACTGATTCATCTTATAACTTACGTATCAACTTCATATAAATCACAACGCAAAGCACTCCACGAAGTAAGCTTAACCGTCTGACAATACAATTATATCACTTTAATAGTCGATTTATGATAAAACACGTCATCGACAACAAAAATACAGATAAAAAAAAAAACAAGGGAAAAACAAATGTAAATCCATAACGATGTGTAAAAAACCACTTTATCGGAAAAGAAAGAAAATAAAATGATAGAATTGCTTTGCAATGAAACGATACAAAAAAAATCACCTATCATCTGTAACTAATAAGGGCACGAAAAAAGAGAATAAAAGGAGGAACGACTTTCTCTCTATTTCCTTTCCCTATACTTTTCCTTTTTATTTTCTTTCCCTTATATTTTCTCTCAAATTTTGTATCAACTAAACATTAACTTTAATATATATATTTTTTCCTTAATACTTTCCAATAACCAAACACAACATTTGTTTCTTTCCAAATTGTAATTGTTCATAACAAATGGATAACATGTAAGGCTGCACTTCACCACTATGTTACCCAATTAATTAAGAATCGTCTTGATCGATTTCATATTGTCTCAACTATTATCCATATAACATTAAAAAATAAAATAAAATAAAATAAAAACGATAAAATGTATCAGTATACATAGCTTGGGAATTTAATATATTAAATCATACATGTATTGAATGTTTGGATATTATGTGGTATTCTGTTAATCCCAGTATCATAGAAAATAAATAATAGGTTGAAAATAAATAAAAATCATACATGTATTGAATGTTTGAATAGATGGGGTTTTTCTATGGTATTCCGTTAATCCCTGTATCACAGAAAAAATAATAAGATGAAAATAAATAATGACATCAATATAAATATCTTGTACAATATCAATTTATAATGATTTTCAAAGTTGAGCCACTTACACTTGTTCATAAATTTCTTCCACGCCCATGTCGTAATCATGCTCAAACTCGTAGAGCTACATCAAACCAAAAATATAAAAAGAAGTTTTAGATAATGTTCAGTCAGGCTAAACATATATATATATATATATATATATATATATATATTTTATATAATCATTAAACATATTTTATGATAAAACGTTCACATAGACTTTTGCAGAAAAGAAAATGACAAATTTTTGGAAATGGAAAATAAATTTATAAGAATGGTAATTGATAATACTTGAAACTAATGATGGTTTAGTGTATATTTAATTAATTAAGTAAACTTGCGGAGCAGCGAAGAGTGATCAAATGGTTAATCCATTCTATAAAATAAATTAAAATAAAATAATACTGACCAATAATGACCGTGAGAACAGTATTGACACCCTTTGTAGAGGTATGAAGAGGGATTGGAAAAGAGATTTGGGCTCCCATTCCACCTCATCCCACCATTCTTTTTCTCCCCTGATTTCTTTGAGGGCCGGGGATGAAGCTCTTCTTTCTCCATCGCCATCACCATTAGTAGTTGTTTCCATCGAAAGAGGGAGCCTTTGAAGGTTTGGGCAATTCCATACTGATAGTTTTTTTAGAGAATCACAAGTCATTTTTCCCTGCTTCCATATGCTTTTCAGTTTTGGTAATTGCGCCAACTTCAAACTCTGAAGGTTGGGGAAACGGAGGAGTGTTAGATCATTATTCATTTCAGAACTAATTATGCCTTCTTCTTCTGCTGCTGCTGCTTCTGGTTCTGCTACTATTATAATATCTTCAAGTTCACTGCAATCGTAGACAGAGATGGAATGAAGGTTTTGGAGGTGGTGGGACTTCACTAACTCAGCCGTGAACAAGTGCTTCAGATTGTGGCATCCACCCACCAACAAGTGCTTGAGACTGGAATTAGAACAACTTGCAATATTCTCTGTTGGTCTCAACTTGAAGAGAACCCTTAAGTTTGGCAAGTCCTTAAGATACAATGAGTTTAATGAGGAGGCAATGCAGTCGTCTGCCCACCACACGTATTCTATCCCATCACATTTTTTTATCTCACATGCTTTTAAATCCATGGCCATCTTGAGAGATGGAGAAACATCCACTAGCCCCCCACTGGGAAGTTCACAATTAATAATCGACAGAATCCGGAGATTGGCGGGGAGCACAAGTTGTTGGTAACGGTATTCATCATTTACTTTTTCTTTTTCTTTTTCTTTTTCTTTTCCTCCAATCAGCCTACAGTTATGTACCACTACCTTTTTACTAAGACCATAAAAGGGATTGTAACTATCCCGATTTCCATTTAATTGGAGGTGATAATGAAGAAGGCTGTTGCTGTTTTTTACTTAATTTAATGTAACTTTTCGAAACATCATTAATAAAGACTTAATAAAGATTAAGATGTTTGTTTGCTTTTTAACATTGCAAGAATGCAGTATGGATTTATAACTAATCCGACATTTCGCTCGTCTGCCTCGCCTTAATAACACACGCTAATGACTTGACCTGCTTAACGGCCAGCTATTTTCTCAAATCCAAGACGGTCAGATTATTTCAGAAAACCCGAAAAATTAAAATTTTCAAAAACGACAAAACGCGACAAAACAATAAACGGTCATATGTCATGAAGTTCTATAAAATCCCTCAGACCCTGGATGATCTAAACTGATCATGGTCACAAACTGGCTCCTCACGAACCCAATGACCCGTAGTTTCATCGACCGGTGACGTTATGAATTTTTCACTTCGCGATAAGTCACAATGATTCCAGACACAGATTTTACGAACTGGAAACAAGAACGACGCTATGTTTAATTTAAAATAAAGTCAATTAAAATAAATCGTTTCACGAACTAGACCGAATAAAGCAATATGAACTATATTTAAAATAATAATAATAAAAAACCCGCTTTATTATATTTAAAAATAATTTTATTATTTTATTTTTATACTTTAATATAAATAATTATTATTATAATGTTTTTTAATAAATAATATATAAAATTGCTAATATTTTTATTTTTATGAAAAAATATTAATTTTAATATAATAAAAATAAAAAAGAAAATATGTCACATCTTTCCAACAAACACACATTCTCAAGCATTCCAGTATAGCATGCCCTCTATCACTCTCTGCTTGCCTACTTCCCATTTCTTCTACCAACCCCTCAGCAATCCAATATCTGATCAAAGTCACCCTTCTGATCCCAAAATCTTCAGGAAACAATGTACAGTACAACAAACATTCTTGAAGCTTTTCATTATTCAAGCGACTGTAGCTGAACTCCAATACTTTAAACACATCATTTTCCATGTCAATCGTGTGGCCTTTAACAAGTCCCCTCAATTCATTCAGTAAATTCCTCCATTCAACAAATGTCACACAAGCGCTCATACTTCTAGCTGTTGCGACTATGGCAAGAGGTAAACCCCCACATTCCTTAACAATATCCTTGGCCATTTCTTCTTCTTTTTGGCTAAGCGCATTGTACCGATCAAGTGTTTTGTTGAAAAGCTCCCATGCTTCTTCCTTATGAAGGAGTTCCATTTTGATGATTTCTTTGCACCCCATTTTTAGGCACAAGTCCCATGATCTAGTGGTTATTATGAGTTTTCCTCCTCCATCAACTACTCCAAGTGGAATTCCAACCTCCCTTGGAGAATAAACATCCCACACATCATCAAATATAACAACAAATTTCTTTTCCTTCTGCAGTGCTTCAAACAATAAGGCTGACCTTATCTTTTCATCCTTTTCTGTTGACAAATCTAAATTTATTTTTCCAGCAATCGCATCCTGTAGCTTAGGAATGCTTGAATCTTTTGATACAGTCACCCAATACACAGACCCAAAAGTACCCTTTTCTTCCAGAGATTGTGAATATGAGTAACAATAGCTGTTTTACTTAATCCCCCATCCCCCAAACTCAAGACTTTGGATTCCACCTCCTGTAAGCATTTCAGATCTTCTCCAAATTTCTTTTAATTAGTATTTTCACCAACTAGTTGTGCGCTGTTAACAAAGCCTTTCCTTCATCTCGAACTACCTCAATCAAAATCCCTTTAGGAAATCTACCGCGTTCAAGTAGCTCATCTACTTTTTCTATGTTCTCCTCGGACTGCCTTAGAAACCCCAATCTTGAGAAACACCTTCGCTTTCTAACTTCTCCCTCCATCTTTTCTACATCATCTTTCATATTTTGAACTTCTTTTAACCAATTTTCAACTTCCTTTTTTTCTTTCTTTCGCTGATACTGTGCATTTTGTAATTCAGTACAGACATCTTGTTCACGGCACTTCAATCTTTCCATTTTTTCTTTGAGAGTTGTACAATTCTTATCAAGAATTTTGTGATAGTTGAAACACTTATAAATGGATGGCCACATATTCTTCAAGAGCCCAATGCTTGTTAGTAATGCGTCCACATACTCCATCTTTTGAAGGCAACCTAATTTTAATAAATTGAGTCATCAAGATTTCAACTAACTTAAAATGAAAAGAAAATAAGTCAAACACAAAACTCTAAAGAAGAAACAAGATTATAGCAAAAGATTAAAGGAGATGAACAATTTGTTTGCTGTGTGATTGAAAACAGAGAAAGAAGGTTTTCAATAAATATATCATAATCTTGATATTGGCAAACAAAACGAGGAAGATAGTGGCAACCAAACTACAGAGGAGAAGACGACTACAAACTAAAAGTAGATATCCCTAACTTTAGTGGTGATCTTGATATTGAGGGGTTTTTAGATTGGTTGATTGGGGTGAAGCCAGAGTTCTTTTTCAGATATCACCAGGTTGTCCAGATGATGAAAGGTTAAATTTATTTAACTTATAGGTTAAATGAGAGAGCATCAGTATGGTGGGATAGATTGAAGGAGATGAGGATGAAAGAGGGGCTTGGTTCGGTTCAAACATGGCGTAGGATGAAACAATTATTACAAGGTAGATTTTTTCCTCAGAACTATGAACAATATATTTTTTTTGCTTATCAAATATGTACACATGGTAGCAGGAAGGTGAATAAATATACTGTTGAATTTTTGAGATCGGCAAAGAGGAATTAGTTACCAAAACTGAGAACCAATCCAAGACTTTACAAGCGGATGGAAGGAACTTTCTAACTATTGTTCATGACCCATCCTCACTTATAGGCGAGTGTAAGGAGACCTAAGAAGTGCATTTGATGGTTGTAAAGGGAGAAGTAAAAAGTAGAGATTAGTTATGGCTTAAATTCTGATGGAGGTTCAGATTTTGCTAGAGGAGTTTGATGGTATGATTCCCAAGGATCTACCGAATGAGTTACCTCCTATACGTAACACACAACACCATATAGTTTTGATTCCAAGTTTTTCTCTTCTTAATGTGCCTCATTATAGAATGAGTTCCAAGGAGAACAAAATCTTAATGGAGAAGATAGAAGATGGGGTTTAAGAAAATAGGCACGCAGGCCCATCACCCCCCGAGCCAGACGGGATCAGAAGAGACGAGTAAAGCGAGGCCCATTGAAGCAGTCGACCCACGACCCAGGCCCCAAGCGGGGCCAGTTCATTCCTCGAGTAGACAACACTAAAAGCCCAAAGAGCCCATATCTAAGTAGCATCTCCACTTTGATAAGGGAAGTGGAATAATTACTTTACTTCTTTCTGATATCATGTGTCGGCGATAAGGAAACAAAATCCTATCTAATAAGGGAGATTAGTATCGTGCTCCAATTAGGAAAGTCATCCATTATAAATCTTGAGGTCACCCAGCATTCGGTGAAAGGTGCGCCTGAAAATTCACCTCCACTAGCCGGTCGATATTCTCGTGAAAGAAGCGCTTAGGCATCGGAGAAGACGCAGGCGAACCCCGCCCGATCATTTTTGCTTGTTTTGTAGGGGCTCGTCATGCGCGGCGTGGGCCAGGCGACAATTCCGGCTTGCGCTCGGCCAGTTCGGTTGAAAGGCATCATGGAGTTTGGGCGATGCGTAGGAGCAGCAGTTCCTTTACATATAAAGTTGATCGGCGATTGATCGTATCGACTCGGAACCTGGCGGGGGCCGCGATCCCGAGGATGCGGGACCGGCCAAGGCGCCGTAGATGGCCAGGCCTCCGGAGGCCTCTAGAAACTCTACATGCAATCACAGGAGATGGAGGCGCTCAGTCTCACCAACTGGCGCGCGTGAGGAATTAGGCGGCTAGCTGGGGCGGATGCGCGTCCACGGGGGAAGTGCGACCCGGGCGCGAAGAGGCCACAATGCCACCTTGGGACGGCCCATCTCGGCCCTCCCAGAAGCAAGAATAGAGAGCGGAATCCGGCCCGAGCCGGAGGGCACGAGCCTTACCCCAAAGAAAGGGCGCGGCGAAGCCAATGCCGGGAAGCGATGGGCGACTCCTCGCCGGCCAAGGAATGGGAGGGATCATGGGAGCGAGAGGTTGAGGCATCGGTAGGAGCTTAGCCATATGAAGGAAGTCGTCAGTGAGGCCACACGTGGGCTGCATGGGCCTTTGCAGTGCGACAAGCCAGAATTACTGTTCCGCCCGGTAGAAGTGCTACACTTCCCCCTTCCATCAAAGTTCAGGATTCCTCAAATAGAGGCGTTCGATGGAACGATGGATCCCATGGATCATCTTAATACTTATCTGAGCAGGATGGAGCTGCGTAGATATCGAGACCACGTGCGATGCGGGGCAGCCAAGCTATCAGTTAAAGGCCGCGTTGGCTTGGTTTTAACGGGCTACCACCATCGCCCGATCTCTTCGTTTAGAGGCTCTCCATCGCATTAGTCTCCACTTCATAGGGGCCCGGGACGTGGGAGTAGGGTTATCACTGTTGTCCATAAGCGGGAACCACGAGGAAAGCACGAGGTCTGTGGCCGGAGGTTCCATGTAGAAGTCGTTGAAGGTAGATATTCCGGACAAGAAGTTCGCCATTATCGCCTTCATCGCTGAGCTAGGAATACAGTCAAAGGACTTGATGTTTTTCATCTCAAAGAATCCTCGAGCAAGTATAGGTACGAGGTGCTGTAAGCGAGGAAGAGTACATTAATGGCGAAGAAGCCCTCATATCAAGGGGAACTGCTGACCAAAGGAGAGAAAGCCGAGGCCGACGAGACGGAGCGAGGTAGGGTAGATCCCGAAGGGACCAGGAGAGCGATCCCGAAGGGCGAGGGAACATCAAAGGCCTTCGGACCACCTTAGCGAGACTCTGATGCGGCATTCACTCGGCAGTTCACCCCCGACGGCCTTAGTCTCCCGGGTCTTGCGCTTGGTCTGACATGAAAAATTTACGGTGGCCATCACGGATGAGGTCGAGCCTAACTAGAGAGACAACGCAGTGCACATGAGTTCACGGGGACCACGGACATCGAACGGACGATTGCATACAACTAAGGAAATAGAATATTTGATTCGACGGGATATCTTCGTCGCTACACCCAGCCTCACGAGAGAATTCGAGGACCGGTATGGCCACCACCGCCCCTCGTGACCCGACTCGACACCAAAGGCCTTTGATGTCCATGTGATCTCGAGAGTTGCGGGAGGGGAGTCGGCTTCGACCGGAAGGCCCATCTGCGCCAATCTCGGTCGGGAGAGGTATTAGAGGTGCAAGCGGTATCCGACTCTAGGCTAAACACGCCATAACTTTCCGGATTCAGTTTGGAAGGATGTCGACACCCCGGCGTGACACGGTGGTGATAGGCGGTTATGGCTATGAAAACAATCCGCGAGTCCTTATCGACACGCGGGAACTCAGCCCAGGCATCATCTTTCCATGACTTTTGACAAAATGGACATCGGAAGGAAGGTGGAACCGGTCAACTCCCACTGCTTGATTCTACGGAAAAAGTGCTTCGGCTGGGGTGTCTGATTAGTGCTCACTTTGGGAGACCCCCATGCCCGACGACAACAACGGTGAGGTTTCTCTCATAGTAAACGCCCCCTCGACATAACATGGCGTGCCCTTTAACCATAAGGCCAGCCCTTCCGCCACCACACGCGCATCAAGTTCCCCATCACAAACTGAAAGAGAATGGCCTGGGCCGGCATCAATGTCCACTAGGATTCATTTTTTTTTTTATCAAGAAAGTGTAATATATATTAAAACGGCTTACACCCAGAGTACACAAGAGGAGCGCCAAAGGACAACACTGAGAACCTCGTCCCATGCCCCAACCAAAGTTAAAAATCTACCAAAGAACTTAAATTCATCGCACTATTAACGAAATTTGCGACCATGTCTTAAACAATAGCACTTATTTCATCCCAGTGTTCGAGGGGATTCATTCTCGTTCCTCTCGCTTTTTCAGTAACCAAAGCGTCCAAAATAACACAGAGGGTCGCCATCCGCACTCTTTCCGTTTCTTTTTCCAACTGCTAGCACCTCGCTTTTCAATAAAGAGAGTTTGGCGAATCATATATGAACACCCAATTATAATCCATACGGCCAAAAAAAGGTTCCACAAAGATCTTAGCTCTCAACAATGAATGCCCAAATGGTCTATTGTTTCCTCCTTGCAAGAAACACCTGTTTCATAAGGGCAGGATTCTCTTTCTTTAATTGGTCAAGCAGAAGACCTTACTCCTGCGACGCTTCCCAAGCAAAACCCATTTTTGGGAAATAACGGGTCCAAATGAATGCCAAGGGAAACTGAAGGAGAGAATGCATAGGAATTTGCATGAGATCGATCAGAAACTATCGCCCCCGTCTCCTTAAAATTAGGCAATCCTCTCAAAGGGCTTAATCTTCTCATTTTGAAGGACAAGAAGAAACTCTTTCCACCTCCCTCCATTTCCCAATCAAGCCGAAGGCCTGGAAAACAAGTGACCAACCCCATCAACCCGGAGTCCCAAACTCTCGCTACCGCTGCGCCTTGAGAGCTGCCAAATTGAACAGAGGGCATGAAGGCACACACCAAACTTGTCCCCGCACTGTGGATCCTTCCAAAACCGAAGCCTCCTCGACCATCGTTTCAAGTTAAAGAAGCAGAAGCCGATAAAGCAAGCATCCATCTCTTTACTAAATGTTTTCCACAACTCCATATAACTTAATTTCATGTGCCATTGGTGTTCCAAATCCACTATCTTCCTCCCAATTTGACTGCTCATTTCATATGATGTCCTTCTCATTAAGTAAACCGCCAACACCACTTAAGTGTTACCAGAGCAATATTCATCTTACTAACCCCAAGACCCCATGCTTTTTGTAGCAAGTGTAACCTGTTTTTCTGAATTCCTTGACGAGGTGAGGTTTCTCTCTTAGGTCTCCCACTCCCAAAAGAAAGCCCTCCGAATCTTTCAACCTTGAACAAACTCTCTCATTCCGAACAAGAATGTTAAAGTAAATACACTGCCAAAATGAAAGGCTTCCGAATGAGTGTGATCCTCCCCCCCTTTGAGATATACTCGTTTTTCCAAAGTTGGCAACCTCTAATCTGCTTCGATGAATCCTGCACTTAAAGTTCTATGAGGCCCAACAAAACACCCAAATACAAAGAGGGGAGGACTTCACCTCGTAAGAACCAAGCTTCACAAGCACTCCTCCAATATCAGTCCACTCTACCTAACTGGATAATCACACTTTCGTCAAATTAATCTTTCTCCATTAATCCAAGAAGACTTCAAACTACACTGTGTCCATCTCTAAATACATCAGGCTACTCCAGAGTTGGCTTGCCAAACAAGATAGCATCATTCACAGATAAGATAGATAGCTAATAAATATCCTCCATCTTCCCAACCCATATCCGAGATGAAATTGTTTTCATTCAAGGCTTAAGCATACCGTCAGTGGCTTCCATTCCGATGACAAAGGTGTGGACAAACCCTGTCTTCAAGCTCTCCGGAGCCCCAAGAACCCACAGAAGTTTACGAACTTAATCTAAAAGAAGTCAGAGATGCACTATTTAACTTAACTTATCCATTTAGAGTCAAACCCCATTCTTCCATAACTGGGCAGAATCCCATCTAGCGTGACTACAAGCCTTCAATATCCAGCCATATGAATCCTATTCTCTTTCTCCTTCAGAATAGAGTCCACGCCCTCAATAGTTAATTAGAATAACAAGAATTTCCCTCCTACGCCGAACTGTTGAGACCTGGGAGACAATCTCCCCATAACTTGACTTAGTCAATACTGATAAAATTTTAGCCAAACTCCCACTAAACTAATGGGTCTCAAACTTTTTAGATCCAATAACCCTCCCTTAAGATCAAGACCATGAAAGAAGATTCGTGCTTTTTGACAAACTGGTTATGTTCGAAGAATTCCTTAAAAAAGCCCATCACCTCCATTTTCACAAAATCCCAACTAAAAGACCAAAAGGCCAATGGGAACCACTGACCCAGGTCTTATCACCATTAGTTCCAAGATTGCTGCAAGAATTTCCTCCTGTAAACATTTCTTCCAGCTTAGAAACTTTGTGAGCCCACAAACAAACTGAGATCGTGATAGGTGGGGCACCAAAGCCATAAAGGCAAGGAGACTTCTGAGTTCAACCGTATCTTTCTCTAACTTTAAAACTTGACACATCTTCTACTATCGACGATGTCTAATGTATCCTTCTCCCACAGACCAAATATCCCAGGAGTTAGTCCAGTCGTCCTCTTTTCACCAGCCCTCCCTGATCTGCCCAGATCTCAAGCCCACCACTTCTTATATTCCTCTCTCTTCTTTCTCCCTCTCCTCTCCGATTCTCGCCATGACTGTGGCCTTATCCTTCTCCGTTATCCCAAAACAAAATCCCGCTAATGCCCTCCTTCTTCTGAACTCCCAGCTCATGAAACCTCTTTGTTCCAAACCCTCGTGCATGTTCCTAAGGGCCTTTACTTGGCCAAACAAAACTAAAGGATCCGCAGAAGTGTAGGCTTGCCACCACCTCCTCAGGAGGTCCAAACCATCACCCCACCACATAATCTCAAATCCAGTGGCATTGGTCCGTAATTAATCCTTTCACTGCTTCAATTAGCGTCACATAGTTGATCGACACCTATTCCTGAGAGCATTTCTTTACCAGAGAACTGAGTTATCGAATCGACTCTCTCCCACCGGGCGATACCAAAAATCCGTCCACCGAGACACACCATTATCAGACTCTCCTCCGTAAAACATCCCTATAAGGGAAGATCTAAGCCCTAACTATTCATAATCTCAAGAAACGCCCAGATCGGAGAACCTCGCTCGTCTTTCAATGAGCTGAAAGAACCATATTAACGCTCATCCAACAGCGGCCCCTCCCACAAACCTTTCACGTCTCAATTCTTCCCCAAAAGGTCCCGATTTGTTCTTCCAACGGCCACAGTCCCAAAGTGAAGGCCCACTGGAAACCATCCTCCGTATTTTTTAAAATACAATGCATCGAGAACCCACCAAATTGAACTTATCGCCTAATTTTCTTTATCCCAAAACACAAGAATTTCAAATTGCTTCCCCAAATCTCCACAACCCTCCGTCCACCCAATCCGCTCACCCCCAAACTACGAGCATCGCCTCGGGGACATCTCTTTTTGATCTTGCTTTCTTCTTGCAGCAAACCAAATCCACCTCCTATTCTAATAAAATTTCAGAGATCTTTTCATCCTGATTGTCGCCCTCACATCCACTAAAAAGCCTTACGCCTTTCTAGTCAGAACTTCAAGAGGTGTCCTCCATATCCTCCTCCCATTTTGGTCCCTCCATCGAGTTTACACACATTCCAAACTTTCTCACTCCTCCGCCTTGAGATCCAGGTCCTTTCTTTGTTGCTCAGCTTGGTCAAGATTCATCCACTCACTAGCAACTCCAATATCTCCACATCCAACCTCCCGTAGGGATCCCCAGAACCCACTCAACTTTAATCCAAGATAAATGTCCTAAGTAATTCTCATAACCTCGCCCTCCACTCGAGCTCTTGGGATCCTCCTCCCATCTCCCACAACCCTCACCCCCAACAGTGTCCCAGATGTCCCCGGCTCATCTCCCCCATTCAATACCGTCAGCCGAGATCACTCTCAATGGTTCTATATCCCCCATTACCTCATACCCATACAAGCTCCCACGTCGGCGGCCCCCATGCCAGGCGGCCGACCAAAAACAGAAGAAAGCAAGAACACTGTGTGCAGACAGCACTCACACCGAACCGAAATTTCGATTGCTACAATCCCTGCAGATCCACGAAAACTCCTAGGAACCACGTTCTTCATCAGAACTTGGCCACTAAAGATCCACTTTCTGATCCTTGACTAAGAAATCCAAACATCCGACGGACATCCCCACACCGCTCTCCGCAAATTCTCTCGAACCCATATGGACAATCCTTTAATTCTGCTCTTTCTTTGTGTGATTATCCGTAAGGACCCTTCGCACAGATCCAAGCCGGATCGATCAAAGCCTATTTTTGTCGTGACTTTCTTCTCGGACGAGCGCCGTCTTTTCTTTTTTTTCATTTCACCAAACAGAGCTCTTAACACATCCTTGGGCCAAACCTTTCGCCCATTGACCCCAATTACTTCCCGTCCCTCCGCAACTCGTATTTGGGCTTTTGGGCTCGCTCCACTCTGAAAGGTGCCCAACGCCCACAAGGCAGCCCTTATTAATGCTGGGATAACCCGCGCCATCTTCACACTCTTTTTCAATTTCCTCCCGCCATCATAGCCTTTTTTTAGGTAGAGCCCAAGAACCTGACCCAACTACTCTATGATCGAGGCCCATTCAACCCATTTCCTCGACCTCCAATCCAACCGGATCAATCACCCACCCGCGAACCACTCCCCCCTCCCCCCCCCCCCACATTGCTTGTACCAAATCCTATATCCCACTGTTCAATCCCCTTGCCCTCCGCGCCTCCATAAATGCGCCGCCCCCACCCCGACACTCTCCCGCCCCGATTACGCCCTACCGTCCCACCGCGCTCGCCCCTACCCGCCTACTCGTCGCTCCCCATCATCAACAGCCTTGACCGCCGAAGCTCATTCTCCCCTCCTCCGCGCATCCAACTTCTTCCAACTTTTTGCAGCAACCCTAGCATACACAGGATAAACGTCTGTTACCCATGGAGGATCCCACCGATCCGGAACTCGAATCCACTCACAGCGACCTTCCAAAATACATCAGACTTCCGCCTTGAGCCCTTCAACTTTATCAAAATTCTAGCCCACTTCATCTCCATTCTCAACTCTGTACTTTTGTCCATGGCTAAAAATCCTCCACAAGCGTCCCCTATTTTCTTCAAAATTCCTCGCTTCACATGTGAGGTGGGGAGCCATCCACTTAATCCATTCTTTCATACACTTTTGTTCCTAATACATCCAGAGTAAGGATTCCATCGCTCCAGCTGTAATTCCCTTCCTCTGAAATATCTTCTCCCCGACTTGAGGACCCGCTTCGCCTCCTCTGGCGATTCAAACTCCAAAAATAGGAGTTCTTTGTTTAGGGTGGCGACCCTCAAACCCTTGTTAAGCCTCCACACTTCCCTACCCCAGATCTCAACCATCTTTTCCCCTGGAATAGGCCCCGCTCTTGTCTTCCACTTCCCAATCAAACACCATTGCAGAATCCCTAAAGCCTTCCCGGATCCGCAATCTCCAAAGATCCACCTGCACTGTGAGCCTCTACTTCACTATCCTTCTTCCCTTACCAGACACCTCACACATTAAACAGAGGTAGTCACCCATCAAGACTGTTGAGCCTGTTACAGGAGAAGGATCCTAGCCACACAATGGTTCGAGGAGACCAAAGGTGTGGCTAGGATCCATGGCGAAGCAAGTAAAGCGCCTATAACATTCATATGAACGAACTCAACATGCGAGACGAGGTGAGCACTCGACCGAGCCTCTAGGAAGAGCTGAGTCACGCCTAGGACGACCACTCAACACCTCGCTTATGTTGGCTCCAAGGTTAGCTAAGACCCGGCTTCCTTATCCGCTCTTTAAAAATGTATCAGTGGATGTTTTTGCATGGAAACAAGAGGATATGGCAGGGATTGACCCCGCAATAATCACTCACAGACTAAACGTCAGCCCATCCTTCAAACGGTTAAGCAAAAAAGAAGAAGTTTCGCTCCAGAAAGACAAAAAGCGATCAATGAAGAGGTCAACAAACTCCTCCAAGTAGGGGCAATCAGGGAAGTGGAATATCCTAGCGGCTGGCTAACGCCGTTTCACAAAAAGCAAACGACAGTTTACGACTAAGATCGACTTCAATCGACGTTTGAACCAGCATGCCCAAAAGATGCTCTACCGGGACAAATAAACATGCAACGACTATACCACGCCACGGGTCGCAGCCATGAGCTCGGGGCCATGGACGCTCTAGCTACAAACTGCAGATCATCGGATCCTGACATCAAGAGAATACTCCTATTCATCATCGGACCCATCGCATCGCAATGCCCTCAGACTGAAACGTTAGAGCTACCTACTAGAGGCGTTAGAACAGGATGTTTCCAGTATGTCAAACAGAATAAGGGCATCCATAGAGGTATATATAGACGTACATGTTAGTAACCAACTAAGGTCAAGCTCCAAGATAAATTCTTATCCGTCAAGCATTTTAGATCTCGAAAAAGTACAACATGAAGCCTAACCCCAACAAGCTCTTCTGAGTCTCGCTAGAAATTTCGTGCTTCATAAATAATAACCGTATATGAATATAACGAGGCAAACCTAAACAATAAAAGTCAGACTCAACATGCTACTGCCATCGAACATAAAGAAATCCAACGCCTCTAACTGAAGACATGGCACGGTTGCTCGCTGTCCAAGGCTGGGATAAGTAGCTCTTCTTCTCCACATCCAAAGAAAGCTTTCCAATGGGATGCACACTGGCGGCAAGTCTGCTCACAAAGATTAAAACTTATCTCAGCGCCTCCACATCCCATGGAGAGTTTTACTCTATACTCGGTCTGCTTATTTCTCAAACTGGCCACCCACTCCACAAACAGAAAGAGACAAAGTGCAAAGATCAGTCCACATTGTCGCCAGATCTAAGAGAGGCAGAGTAAAGATACCCAAAGATGGAGAAATTAACTCAAGGTTGTAATCGCACTTTAAAACCCTCCTTACTTCCAAGCTCATACAATCGAAATCCCAACAGAATATCCAATGAAGCAAGTGCTACACAAACCGGAAACCTCTGGATGACTGATGAAGTGAGCCATAGAGCTGAGCGAGTTCGACATCAAATACAAACCGAAAACAACAATAAAAGGACAGATCTTGGCAGACTTCGTCATGGAATTCACCTCAACAGAGCTCGCCGAAGATACTCAACTAACGTCCGACCTCCCTATTTGGAGGTTGTCCGTAGATGGGGCCGCCTAATGTCAGGGAGTGGTGCCTGGCCTAATTCGACCTCTCCAGCGCGACAGATACTGAATATGCGCCAAGACTGGGTTCCGAGCCTCCAATGTCCACATAGGTTGAGATAAGGTCACATAGCTAGCTTAACTCGCCCATTCCACGGAAGTTGATCACTAGGAGGTATGCAAAATGCACCCTAACCAATAGCAGCGTATAGAAGACTCCTAATGGCCAGGCGAAAAATGATCCTATACCTCAAAAGGTACAAGAGTTAATACTTAAGAAGTTTGTAATGAGTTCGCATCGTACACAAACCAAGAGAATTCGCGAAAGAGATGCCCTACACTGAAAAATCACATTGGGCCTCCCAAGACTCGAGATCGATACTGCTTGAGCACCTTCAAGAGTCTCCACATGAGATCTCAAACAAAGGAAGAAATCTCTCCCAGAATGTCCGGCTTCGCCGGATGGATCCCATCTAAGACTACTTAGTAGAGGGGCTGCTGCCAAACGACCCGAAAGAGACATCGAAGCTTAGGTCGAGGTCCACAGTCACTATTCACTCCAGGAGCCCTATATAAGCGAGGTCCATTACCCATCCTTAAGTGCATTACTAGAGCAGACGCCAATTACTGCATATGTCACACGGCGTATGTGGAAACCACATCGGATTTCTGCATTGGCTGAAAAGCCCTGAGGCAAATACACAGTCATCATCCACCATGCTCGCAACAGGACGCAACAGTAGTCTGGTCGATGTCAGTCTTGCTGCAGAAAGACGCCAAGATCTCTCATCTCCCATCCGAGCCGCTGACGTTAGTCATAAGCCCCTAGCCTTTTTAACAATGGGGGTTGGACATATTGAGACCCCAACCCATTGGAAGGGGCCAATGCAAATTTATTATCGTATGCGATTCATCCATCCACTGGGTCTGTCCCCGGCTACTCATCACAAAACAAATGCTGTACACTTTCAGATTTATGCTCCACAGATGCAGGTTTAGATCCCAAGAGTCCAGTCGCATAATGTTATCGTCATAATCCTAAGTCCTATGACTTCTCACAAGGTGAGCTTGGAATCGTGAACAACTATTCGTCCCTCGTACCATCCAATAATCCAATGGACAAGGTAACTCCTTAAAGCAAAAGATCAAGACCAAGTTGGAAGATCTAAAAGGCAAATGGGTGGAATACCTCCCCGAGTTATTATGGGAATACAGAACTACACGCAAGATTAGCCCACGGAGCCCCATCGCCTCGCTTTAGAAGAGTCAACCACCCAACAAAGGCCTCCCAGAGATGGGCTTCACTGCAGACAAATCCCACTGAGCCCCAATGTGCCTCAATTTTAAGGAGCTCAATTAAGAAAGGCCTTGTAGCCCAGAGCCAGCCTCAAATCTCAAGCAGACAAATTTCACCCGGTACCCCGGTGTTTAGTTTCCAAGAGCTCAACTACTCAAAAAGGCCTTGTAGTCAGAGTCAGCCTACCAGCAGATAGCCCACGAGCCATCACAAATTTCTTCGCTTTTGAAGAGCTCAATCGCTTAGAAAAGGCCTTTCAGAGTCTGAGCGTCACGCTCAGCAGATCACTCACACACAGCCATCACAGCCTCGCTTTAGTTGTTCAATCGCAACTAATGCCTCAGGCCTGTGATCCACCACACCATGCAGACAGTCTGTCAGCCATCACAAACCCGCTTAGCGAGCTCAATCGGCGAAAGGCCTTGTAGCCCAGAGCCTGCCCCGCCAGCGCATTCAGCCCATGCAGCCATCACAGTCTCGCTTTGAAGAGCTCAATTGCTTAACTAAGGCCTCAGCCCAGGAGCCAATCTCACTGTGTAGATTAGTTTACTTGAGCCACGAGAGAATCCCGCTTTCAAGAACTAAATAGCTCAACTAAGGCTTTGCAGCCCAAGAAACATAACTGCCTTTTCCAAGTCAAGCAAACAAAAATATATTCATTATGTCAAAGCCAAGAATGATATTCGATATATCTAGGGTTAAGCAATCCATCGACAAGGGGGGGGAACAAGCGAAGATCCCATAAAGGGACTCACACAAGGCGCAAATACAAGAGGGAGAACATGAGTTGAGCGGGTCAAAGAGGAGTGATTGGCTCTCCAAGGCAATCGGCAGAAAAGGATCCTGCCTTTCGCTTCGCTCGGAATGCCGAAATTGAAGTCCAAGCTCTGGAAGGCTGCTTAGCAGCCCTCCTCCGAAAAGCGAGCCATCTCGTGGCTTCTCCACTAAGTGTGCCTCGCCTCTCAAACTCGCAACTACTTCGGGTCCCTCCGAACCATCCATAGCTCCCTCGCTCTTTGAAGGTCTCGCAAATAAGATTGCAGACTGTCGCCATCAAGCGTCCATAGAGCTCCTCAACCCGCGTATTTCCACGATGACTCACCCACATACTCCGCTTTATTGACGCAGCCTCATTCCTAGAAGCTAGCAACTCTTCCCTGACCACCCGCAGCCTCCCACTGGGAAGTCTCGCCACCCATCTCTAGCCTCTCCAAGCTCGCCCCAAGAACTCTCAAGCCTTCTGCGCCTCTTTCTTTACTCCTCAAATTTCACGCCTCGCGCCGCCTGGTTATGCTCTCAGTCGACTTGAGCCTCATGGCCTCCTCCAATATACTCAGATATAGGCTCGCAGCTCAAACTCGGGCCGCAGGTAAGAGAAGCCACCTAGCTCAGAGGCCTGGTCGCCTGCCCGACCCAGCTCGTGACTGCTCCTTCGCAAACTCTTCTGACATGTGGGTAGTTCATTCCCGTCCAAACGTAACATAGGTTGAGTCACATGCACAACCTCAACCTAGATAAAGGCTGACAACAAAGATACCTGAACTTACTATCATCCCCTCTGAGGATACAAAGCCAAAGTCCTAACAAAGATAGGGCATCCGAATTTTGAGATCGTAATCCTTAGACGGATGAGATCGTGCCGAGAGCGCCGTTGGAAAGCAAGGAATCCTCATCCCCATCGGTCCGAGCGCTCCCCAAATCCTCCAGATTGTGCAGATCGAAGCTTCAACACTGCGAAGAGGACTCCAAACCGAGATGGGCATGACCTCCAACAGAGGCCCAGCAGCCCTCCCCGAAGAATCCCTGCGCTCACAAAGACGAATAACGAGGCGGAGAACTCAAGAACTGACTCCACCCCATGTATAACACCGCTGCTTCAATATCCTCGAACGTTAGCAGAGGGTGATGAAGACGCCCCTAATTCGGCATTTTAGCACCAACCCGATGGCTCTTCTCAAAAGGGAGTCTCAGACTGTCCACTGTCTTCGAGGTCCCGCTGAACCTCCCACTCGGGAGTCCAAGCCTCCCTTAGTGGGCTTGACAACCGGAGGCCTCTCGTAGGAAAACTTCATGACAGGTGGAGGTGAAGGCCTTAGAGTAGGAGGTTCGGAAAACATTCCATCCTATGATCCCCAATATCCGACTGATGAGTTTGCACAGCGCGAAGACACTTAGCTAGTCCGTCTTTCATCCCCTCGTTTTCAAATGGCTAAGATCGTGGCGACACCAAGAAGACATGTCCAACACTTCAGTCCATCCCTATAATATGCACATCTTGTTATCCAATCATGTCCAAAGAAGAGCTCACGATATCCTTGAGGGTCTGGGACAAAATTTAACGCCCAGAGTGTCTTCCCGGGTCGGGCAAGATCATACTCCCAAGGATTCGCCAGTCGATAAAAGAAGTTGCCTCTTCCAATATTTGTGGGAAGACCTTCCGAGATGATCACGGGCGCCAAACGCTTGTGACAAGCAATGTCCCCGCCGTCCCTTCACAAGGAACCCAGCAGGCAGAAGGCATACCGGGAACACTCAAGTCCTTATCCCTAAAGACAACTAACAGCCCAACCAAAACACCTTAGAAGTTGGGCGAAAGCTAAGAAGGGCAGACGTTGAAATGTTGTAAAACCCTTTTTATAAAGGGATGCAGAGGAAAACGAAGGCCACCTCAAGCAACACACCCATCTGCACTTGAACGCATATAGGTCATCCGGGAGATTATCCACCCAGACGCCAAACGGGGCCTATATCGCCTTGCAAGACCTCCCAAATAAAGTTCGATCCTACTAGGGCCCACGCCAAGGCGTCAGATAGCCGACCTGTGTATTCACTCTGCATGACCATCAATCTTACTCGGCTTTACCTAAAGGGGGAAGGAGGTCTCCAAGAGCCCGATGAGCAACCCTACTGAGTTGATAAGAACCACCACTGCTTGCTTAAAACTGCATTCTCGCAGAGGTCACCCCATAATGCTAAGGTAGAAGAACTAATCTCACCTACGGAAGCACGTGAAGCCCACAAGAAGAGTACCACGCTGCAATGGATCACCAAATCCCAACTAAGATAGCCCTAGCGACTCGCAATACCCCGATGAAGACAGAACATGAGAATAATCGACTCTTAAGTATTTAGGAATAGAGTTTAAAGGGATCACCCGGCTGCATCACAAAACACCAAAAGAAGTCCCGAACAATGATCACTCAGGTGCAATCCAAGCTCACAGAGAAGAAGAATGTCTCTAAATATCAAAGAGCATCACACATCTCTCACAGACACGCTCTCGTGCCAAACTCAAGAAGTAGGTTAAATAAAGACGAAACCCGCAAGTCATTACTCCCAAGATATTCGACACCCATAAAGCCCTAATCACGCCAAATTTCGAGCAACCACGTGGAAGTCTCACCCGGTCCGGTTAGCGATAACACTGCCCCACGCCGATGTACAAACCAAGGGTCTAGGGGGGCACAATCAAGGAGGTTTAAGAAAATGTGACGCACAGCCCACTCACTCCAAGCCCAACAAGATCAAAAGAGGACGGCATCGCCACACCCGCGCCATTCTGAAACGGCCCCGACCCCGACCCAGCCCTTGTCGATGCGCCTGGGCCATTCCTCTCAAGGGCCATCACGTGCCCCCAAGAAGAGCCTATCTTATACAAGTCCCATCTCCACCAATAAGTAAGTGGAATTAATCCTTTTAACTCCGCTTAATTATCCCTTATTAACCGACACCCATGTTAAAACAAAATCATCTAATGCTGAAGATCCCACATCAATTGTCGAAAGGAAAGTCATCTCATAAACAGCCCACCCCATCTATGAAAGGTACGCACAAAATCTCATCCCTCCTAAGGCCGATATTCTCCCAAAGCAAGAAACATCCACTTAGCATCGACAGCATCAGTCCTCGATCCTTTGTCCTTGTTTTTGTAGAGAGCCCACATCCAGTGATGGAACTGTCCCAAGACTTAGTGACGCTCCAAATTCACCCGCTGGAAAAAGGAACCATCAAGATTCTGTAAACATTATGGGGAGATAACTAGCATGCTGGTTGTCATTTCAAGAAACAAAGAACTGTGGAATTAATTATTAAAGTTAATGGAAGAGACAACTAGCATGCTGTTGCTTTTTTGGAATGGGTGGAGAAAAAACAACTCTCACTGCCAAGTCTGCATGTTCTATATTCAAAGAGAGTGAATGGCTAAACTTTAAAGTTTAAGTCAAGCTTTAAGCTCAATTTTGGTAAAAGTTCTATTAAAGATGAAATGTTTAAAGCTTTAATCAAGGTTCTAAAAATTTAATTTAGAAAAAGAACCCCTGTCTATCCAAATCTTTAGGAAATAGTACTGTTTTTATTTTTCAAAATAGAGCATCAGTAAGATTATTGGTAATGATTCAACTCTCAAAATCAAACATCATTTGGGCTAACTTGAGAGAAAGTAAATACGAGAAGACAAATAATTAAAACAAATAAAATTAACTCTGCCTTGTTCTTAGATTTGAATGATACAGGGAAAGATTGTGTTGAAGAGTAAAGAAGAAGATGAACCAATTATCTCCACATCAAGAAATCAATGTCACTAATAAAATTATACTAAACATCGCATAGAATCTGTACTCAAATTATCTATTAGAAATGGATTAAAAAGTTTATGTAACAAATCAGATAGCACATTGTCTCATAAATCCATTATTCTTTCTAATAAAAAACCCACATATGGAAGATCTGATTTTAAGTATTTGTTATCTGTGATTATAACTTTTAATTAATATTTTTTGATAAATTGATTGTACAAATATATATATATATATAAGGTTATTAATTATAAATAAATTTTCATAATGGATTGAGAATTGCTATTATTAATATACATACCAATAAGATATTCACGTTTCAAGATAGAGTAATTCTTTCAGCTGTAAATATTAAATATATTTGACCAAATGAATATCAAGAAGCCCCTAATAATTTTATACATGTAACATTATTATATCTATAATATTACAATCAACTCATAATACTTACTCTTTTGGTATCCCAACATACCTTTTAATAGCATTTATGGATTCCAACGGTTAAACCCAATTTAAATTGTAAAATACATATAAATTAAACAACTTTGAAGGAAACGGAATTAAAATAAAAATAAGCATGAACTTGTTGTAATGGAAGGAAACAAAAAAATTAATCAACTAAAAAAATATTGGAACTGAAATAAAATAAATCTTAACCCGGTGATGATAGGTTCACCGAGCACTGTTATCAGATGACCGTTGGTGCTGCAATACGAAAGGACAACGTAATATGCAAGTAAAATAAAGATGAATATCACAGAGCATCCTTAAATCAAATGCCGACCATTTAGAAGGAGAAAGCCAAAATAACTTCTGTAAATAAATAAAATGAAATAAAAGTAACTCTTGTTCATATCATACTGAAAGAAGTTGTTGAAGAAGATGAACTAATTATCAAGATCTACGATTCATGATATTTAGAAGATAGGTGATCTGATAATATCTGCAAAGACTTTTGCTCAAAAGCTTTTTAGAAACTGTGGGAGACAAGATAAGGAATACCAATAAAGATAAGCTCTTGACACCAGTTATTGCTGCCCAAAATGAAAAGTGAGCTCGTCTTCCTTCTCACGTGGTGACTGTTCAGAGCATGATTGGCCTGTAAAATCTATTGGGTCATCTAATCACATATAGCCCAACAGGCCTGCAGTGAATTTGTAATTGGGCAGGGTAGCATATCTTTGGACGGGCATTTTTCATGGGGCTTAAACCATATAGAAAATAGAGAGAACCAAGTTAGGAGCCCCAAAATCATTTTATTTGAAAATTTGAAACCAAGATACCTAAACCCAAGCTTCATCATATTCTGAATGAGTCTGATAATAGAACCAATCCAGCTCACAAAGAAATACACTACAAGTATTACACAAGGAATAGGAGACTATATTAATAAACCTCGTAAGTAGCACTACATACCACATTAACGCACACCCATTTATATTTAAGAAACCCATTGATTACATAAGATATTTAACGAATCGAACACTATATTAAATGAATCCTTTAAAAGATTACATTAGCAAATTAACATCCATATTAGTGAACTTGACATTAACGGTAAGACTCTAAGGTTCACTAATGACATAATGGGTCCGATTCGTTAATGTAGTATTTCATAGATGACGCACTTTATTAATCTGGGCTATTATTTATCAAATATTAAAATCAGCGAGTACGGGCCTCAAGTATAGTATCTTGCTTTCGGGGTCCACAATATCCATCCGCTCTAAAACTTAATTCCCTGTGAAAATAGTCCATTTCTTTACAGACCCGGCAGCCACTTGATTCATGAATTACTAGGAAAACATATTGAGTTTTTGTGATTTAAAAGACACGCAATACTTCTTTTTCTTCCCAAGCCCATGAAATTAAGTGAAGGGGTCATATATCCTCCAATATTTATTCCAACAGAACTAAAAAATCAAACTATCATACACAAATCCTAGAATGATTTTAATTTTATATTTAAACAATTTAAAATAAATAATATTGAGCAGAAATGCCCAATATCATCTTCTGAATCTCTATATATTTTTAAAAAATGTAAAATTAAAATTTATTGATTTAGGTTAACAATATAATTCTATTTAAAATATAATTAAAAGTGTTAAATGTCCAAAGTGAATAAGCCAACATCGTGCTAATATTACTGCCCATCCGATTAAGGCCTACACATTTGAGAATCCTTAAACCTCCATTAATAACTTAATATTTAAGACATGTGAACATATCGATCACATGATTGATCTTATAACTCATTTGATCAACAAACCGCCTATACGACCGCTAACTCGATGATCCATCCATGTTTAATCGGAAATATCCACCACCTGCTGTGAATAGCTTCTTCACAACAAAACACGCCGTCAGACTCATATAAAAATACAAGGGAAAAACAAATGGAAACCCATATCGATGTGTAAAAAATCACTTTATTAAACAGGTTCACCATGGAGTCCACATCATTGGCACTTGATAAAATCAATTCTATCTTTAATGGATTAGGCAGTAAAGAAAATGTAGGAGCCACAACCTCCTATTTCCTTTCCCCGTACTTTAATTCTTATTTTATTTCCCTTTATATTTTCCTCAAACTTGTATCAACTAAAACATAACTAATATATTTTTTTTCTTTGAGGCGCTGAACGCATTTTCGAGGCGCTATGCTTTGTCAAGTTATAAGTTTCAAGTAGATTGTTATATTCGTCATGGTGGAGATTTATTATATGTTGTCTCATTTTGCAATATCACATTGATTAAAAGTGGGATTTGCTTCCAACCGTAGCCTATAAAAGGGCATTTGATAATTTATAATATTTGTCCATCTTCGCCATCTACTTTAATGTATTTGTAGTATTGCCAAATTAATCATCGTTTACTTTTTCGTTCAATTCTTAGGAAATCGACGAAGGGCCTAAGTTTTATTTGTGAGTCTGCTGTTGCCGCTCATGACGTAGATATTTATACCGGAACCTCAATAAATTCGCTAGTTCTTTTATCTACCTTTAGTTATTATACTTGTTAAGTAGTTTATTTGTCAAGCTGGGACAAATAAATAAAGGAACCTTTGAACATTGATTTATTCCAAGACATAGGTACGCGCCCTGGATGGTAATGGGAAAATCACAAGAGGAGAACTGAACTATATTTTTTGTTTTCGATCAAGTTAATCAAAACCATGGTTTTGTATTTTTGTACTGAACTAAACTATACTCTCTAGAGAAAGAAAGTTAAACACCTTTAATCCTGTCTGTAATGTAAATCGATCTGTTTTTTTTTTTTTTTGTTGAAAGTAATTTACTTGCAAAATTCAGAATATATTTGTTTTTTTAAACTTATTATTGAATTTTTTGGAATTTTAAGGAATGTAAAAAATACTAAAATATTTGACTTTTTCTTAATGTTTTTCTATTAAAAACTAGATATTCAAATACAGAAAATCACATATTTATTATATTATCCAATTGAATCTCTGCAATTTTCATTTTCATGCCAATTAAATAAAGCATACATAGTTTTTTAAAATTAACTTTTTCTTAAAATTCTAGATAAAAAAATTAAAATATTTGATTTTTTCCAAAACAAACAACTAAACACTTAAATCTATTAAGCACTATTCAAAACAAAAATTCTATGTAACATTGGGCAAAAACAAACACCACCAAATCTTCTTTTCTAAGTGGTTTGAAAAGTTACACAATCATGAATCCATACTATATCATCCATTACATAATATCCAAATTAATATAAAGTTATACCAACCTTCAGACATAACAGAAAAAGAGAAAAACTATCAAGTATTCTTAGTTTGAGAAGTTGAGATCTCTCGTAGTTTAACCAAAGGCACGAGCTCAAACTATTAATCAGTCCGCATGTGGTAGCCACTTCCTTTATCCATCCCGGCTTGAATGATGATTAATTTGGATGTGGTATAACGTAAATGTGCTTTTCGTATGTGCATGTAATCTATTTAAGAGATCTCAGAGCTCGACAAATGCAGTTCAGTGTTTAAACTTATTTTTAAGTGGATTGTGCATAAAAAGTATGAATGTGTATGTGCAAATGCATCTGCCACCATGTTGCCTAATCAGACCATTCTGTCCATTATTATTTGCCTCAACTATCACCTCGTATTATCACATAAAAAAAGATCAAATATAAATTTAATTTTTAGTGGTCTCGAGAAAATTTAATATATGCGTGAAAATAAAAATATTAATTTCCACGGATCATACATGTATTGAATGCTTGGATATATAGAGGGGATTATTTCCACGGTGTTGTTTAATCTCTATATCATGCACACAAAATAAAAATTAATAAAATGAAATAAATAATCACACTATTATAAGTATCTTAGAATACTATCAAATTTATATAGTTTTGAAAGTTGAGCCACTTACACTTGTCGAATAATTCTCACTAATTGCTCCATCTGCCTTTGTAAAATCGCTATGAACTACATCAAACAACAAATATAAAAAGAAGTGTTGAATAAAGTTCATTTGATCGAACATATATTTTTCATGAACTCAAAATTAGTTTCAAATTTAACCAATTAATACCTTTATAAATGTATTTTTTATATATACTCCTTCAAAAAAAAAATATTTTATATATACAAAAATTATTTTTTAGAGAATTATTAAACATATTTACCTAAATATTTTTTAAATAGATTTTTTTTTAAAAAAAAATTGCAAATGGAATAAATTTATAAGAATACTAATTGATAAAAGAAATATTTGGTTAAAAAACATCAAATAACCTCAAATTTATGAATCTAATATCATGTTTTTCAACTCTAAAAGAAATATTATTTATAAGAATACCGGAGTTATTATGTTTGTTAAAATTAGGTCATCCATTCAACCAGAGCTTTCAAAGGAAGACGGCCATATAAAATGATACTAACCGTTGAGTCCACTTCTGACTGCCTTGGTAGAGGTGTTAAAGATAATTAGTGATGTAAGGAATCTCACATTGAAAAGAGAAGAGGTTTATAAGATGACTATTTGGATTTAAAAGTTTATAAAATGATTAATTTATTAATCACTATTAATAATTTCCATCGTTCATTTCAGGAACCATGGTTATGCCTGACACTAAAGTTAGAGTCCTTAAAATTACAACTGTTGTGTCTTTTGATCCAAGAGTTATATCTATCATGTTTATATTAAAATTGTATTGTTTGAACTAAGAGTTATGTCTTTCCCTGGGAGTATTATAAATGCCCTGACAAATTCTCTTCTAATACAATTTTTTAGATTTCACTTTCTTCTCATTCAAATCATTTCTAAACTTATTCTCTGGATAATTTCAGAGTCACTATCTAAAAATTCTATTTGCTTTGTTTATCCTAAAGGAATTTGCCACAAACCCAAAGAAAGAACATAGCGGGGGGGCATATCATCGTTTGAAGGACAATCTGATGACTGATCTGTCATTTACTTAAGCTGGAATCGCTAACAATTCACAACTATCTCATAAAGATAACGGGATGGCTGGGAGCAGCTCAAGAAACTGAATGAAGATGGATAGTTCAAGGTGAGCTGGGTTTTATTCGAATGCATTATCTGAGAACAGATGATCTATTTTTGCACAATTAATCCCCACAAGAAATTTAATCGCCATAGAATAAGTATACATCGATAACAAGGTACGAACAAATTTATTTAGTATGAAATTCTTTAAATTTCGAATATCTGATAATAAGCCTTATCATGTCCAAGTGGCTGCACCGCTTTGTGCTAGTATCAAGACTCAAAGATCTTAAGGTAGATGCGGTTCGAAATCCATTACAAGTGGCTGTGGTAATTGCAAAATTGCCAACCTCTGGAACAATTATCCAAATAGTCTGTTATACTCACCGAAGTTTTTTTCCATAGAAAAACCAACGGCCATATCTCTATCTGAATGTTGTCAATCTGAGTCCAAGTTTGCTTAGATGCCATTCTAAAGTGAATTATGTCGAGTCCGGCACTAAAACAATGGAAACAAGGCCGGCCATGTCCACAACAAACAAATATAATGATTATTCCTTCGCAACAATAAGAAGAACAAGTCATGTTTTTCCGTGAATGTCATCGTTTCAAGAAAGAATGCAGACGGAGTAAGAAATTGAAGACGGAGTGAGAATGTCGAAAAGAAAGCGAATGGTTAGAACATCAATCGGTCCACCAAATTATCGCTACGACGTTGGATTCTAAATCGTTATATTCGCCCAATGTATTATGACATCAATTGACAACTCAACCGGCGGTATGATCCAAGTGCTACAAGGCATGTTTGCCATGTTAAGAATCCATCTAAACTTATGATGCTGCAAACTAGTTGAAACTATTCTCATGGAAATCAAGATATCAAGAAAAGTATTTGGAAAAGTGAACAATTGAATTGTAATTCTGTCCAGAAAGGTTCGATTTTATTTTCCACATACTGTATTTCATGTTCCCTTATGTGAGTGAAGAATTTGATTATAAAGTCTATTATGCAAGAAAGGCATTAAAGCCGTTAACAGAGGCGCATAAAGTTACATTTTCCAAGAATGGTGTGGCCGAGCCAAGGGGTTGATATCATGTGATGGCATGTTTAAATTAAGTATTAATAAAGTTATTTCGTATGTATGTTCTTGACTCAATTTATGGCATGCTCATATCCCATGTTACACTTTAGATCGATGAAACATATCAAATGAATCATTATCTACAATGAAAATACAAATTCTAGAAAAATAAATATGTATACAAAATGACTAAGTTAAAACCTTTTCCAAAAGAATGAACAGTCCAATAGAACAATTGAATTCAGTATTTAAATATATGTGAATTAAACGGTCATATCTAACTAGAGAGGAAATAGATATTATATTAGTTTTTACGATGATCATTCGTATTTACTCATGTTTATTTAATGAAAATAAAGATCAAGTTTTTGATATAAGTTTAAACGCTTGTAAAGCCTTGCAGAAAATCAATTGAAAAAGAAAATAAAAAATTCTTCTCATGATAGAGGTGAACACTTTTTCAATTGAGTTTTCTCTGCTTTTCAGGAAGAAAATGGTTTAATACATCAAAACAAGTGCGCCTATATACTCCACAACAAAACGGTTCGGCTGAAAAGAAACAAAAATAGAACCCCAGATATGATTAATGTTATAGCTTATGCATGCAAAGTCCGTCCACAATGAAGCTATGGGGAGGTTTCCTACACGCCTTGTCACAGGTGATAATAATACCCTCGAAGAAAATAAAGATTTCCTTATGAAGTACATGAAAGGAAGAAAGCTAAATTTGAGCTATTTGAGAGTATGCGATAGCTTTTACAAAAGAGAAGTTCTAGATCCTAAAAGAATGAAATTAGGACCAAGAGCTCTTAAGAGTATCTTTGTGGGATATGCTGAGAATTCAAAAGCATACCGATTGTTGGATATAGACTCAAATGTTATCATAGAGTCTAGAGATGTTGAATTTTTAGAAACTAGCTTTCTTGGAAATTCGAATGTAAATCAAATAACTGGAACCTTCAATTGCACAAGATACTAATATGAATTCTAGTTCTTCTCATAATAGTAAACGAAAAATAATTCCTTGAATCTTCTAGTGAACCTAGAGAAGCTCAACGGGTGAGAAAAGAAAAGAATTTAGATTCCGATTTATTCACAAGCAATAGTCTTCGGGGTTGAAGGAACTAGAGACAGATTTTAAACAAGATACCTATTGTTTTGCATTTAGAAAATGATCCAAAACATATAATGAAGCAATGACTTCCAAGAGATTCCAGCTTTCTGAAGCAGTAATTAATGATGACAAATGGATTCTCTTTATCAAATGAAACATGGGTGTTGGCTGATTTGTTGCTCACCTAGTTGTAAACCCATTGGATGTAAATGGGTGTCTGTAAGAAAATACAATATCGATGGTTCTCTACAAAACTTTTCAAAGCAAGATCGTGAGACAAAACACATTTAAACAAAAGGAAGGAGTTGATTATTTTGTTACTATGCTCCCGTGGCTAGAATTGTTTCCATTAGAGTGTTGTTTGCTTTAGCTGCCTATATATGACTTATATGTCCATCAAATGGATGTAAAAAACAGAATCAGAATAGATCTTGTCAAGGAAGTTTATAGGAACAACCCGGGCGTTTTGTAATTTCTCGGGTAATGAAAGAAAGTTTGTAAATTGCGGAAATCCTGTATGGATTAAAACAAGCTCCTAAACAATGGCATGAAAGTTTGATAATGATTTTATCACATGATTTAAACATAATGGAGCGGATAGATGTATTTACTCCAAATTCACAAAAGAATAAAATTATTTGTCTCTGCAGATGATTTGTTAATCATAGGTACAAATATACAAGGAATAAATGATACTAAGAAGTACTTAATCTTCATCCTACAATGAAAGATTTGGGGAGAAAGTTGATACTATCTTAGGAATTAAAGTAATAACATAGTGGGTTTTGCTTATGTCAATCACATTACATTGATAAGATTATTTCTAAATTTAATCAATATAATTCAAGAAGCAAATACTCCTTTGATGTTTCTAACAAGCTATCAGAGAATGTTTTAATGTCTAAGAATTAGATCATGCTAGTGCAATTGGTAGTTTAATGTATGCCATGCATCATTTTAGACTTATAGTCTCACGTTTGTAAACTATCAAGATATACAATAAATCCTAGTACTGAACATTGGAAAGCTATCGCAAGAGTTTTTGGTTATCTTAAAAGAACAAAGTTTTTTGCTGAGGCCTGAAATAAACAATTTCTTCCGATATTTAAACAGAGTATACGATGCTAGTTGATAACTAGTATCAATGATAATAAAATCAACGCCCGTTGATTTTTACTTAGGTGGAGGAGTTTATATCATGGCTTCCAAGAAATGTAGACGGCATTACTCATTCTACAATGGAATCGAGTTTACGCATTGGCAAACACAGAAACAGTTGCACGGTCGGTGAAATTTATTATCGATATAGAGTCAGGCCACAACCAATGTCAAGTATTCCACTTCAGGATAGACAAGCAACTATGTCTACATTTAACAAGATTTATAATGGTAAATCTAGACATATTACTTTAAGACATCAATATATTAGACAACCAATTTCGATGGCATAATCGTTGTCTATGTGAGGTCAAGTGTTAAATCCCAGTCTGGATCCATTAACAAAAGGATCCAGGTGGAGGATAAAGAGTACTACAAGTGCAAATATCTAACAACAACATATTTCTAGATGAAAGAATAATAATGGGAACTCAACCTTTCTTATTGTTTAACAATTTTATAAAAGTTTAAATGGTAAAAACAAGTTATTAGCAATCAAGTAAAGGCAATTCTGCAATATAAAGTACTTATGAAAAGGAGGTTGAATATTATTTATTCTTAATGAAGATTTTGTGTTCTATTTATGAACAAGGAAGTGCTAATCTTGATAAACTTCAACTACAGTTTTTCACCCATATGAACACAAGAAGTGAGCGCTTCTATCAAAAAGTTTGGGAGTAAAATTTTTGTGTTCATGAATCTAGGAGGTAGCACAAGGCCTTAATATGGTGCTAAAGCTCACGGTGAACATGTTTAGAGAAACTTATATGTTTATGTACATCCTTATCCTGTCACATAAATCATGGTTTAATTGAATTTAAAATAACCATTGATTTTGACAAGGTTTTGAAATATTTATACTAACAAGCAGGTTATCTAAAGACACCTTCTATATGCATAACCATAGTTGATTTTGATTACACAAGACCACTACCTAAGTGGGGGATTGTTAAAGATAATTAGTGATGTAAGGAATCTCACATTGAAAAGAGAAGAGGTTTATAAGATGACTATTTGATTTAAAAGTTTATAAAATGATTAATAATTTTATTAATCATTCTTATTAATAATTTTATTTAATTATTTTAGAACTATGTATGTGTCTTTTACATCCAAAGAGTTATATCTATTTGGTTTGGATATTAAATTAGTATTGTTTGGACTAAGAGTGTTCTTCCCAAAGCATTATAAATACTTGACACAAATTCTCTTCAATACAATTTTTGGGATTTCTGTCCTTCTCATTCAAATCATTTCCCTAAACTTTAGCTCTTGGGAGAATTTTAGAATTTTTATATCTAAAATTCTATTTGGCTTTGTTTATCCTAGAGGAATTTTAAGCACAAACCCGTTAAACAAATATAGGCATACTTCTTAAGGAGAGTGAATACACGTTCAAAGCCTTCATCTCTTTACCTAATAACATTTTTTTTTTATTTTCCTACAAGAGGTTCGAACAGGGGTTGGAAAAGAGATTTGGCAAGAGGATGTGAGTCCCATTCCACCCCGTCCCACCACTGTTTTTCTGCCAAGATTCCTTTGAGAGGCGGTGAAGAAGCTCGCATTTCTCCATCAGCTCCACCAGTAGTAGTAGTTATTTGCACCGAAAGAGGGAGCCTTGGGAGGTTTGGGCAATTCCATACAGCTAGTCCTTGTAGAGAATCACATATTAGTTTTCCCTTCCATATGCTTCTCAGTTTTGGTACTTCTGCCAACCCAAAACTCACCAAGTTGGGGAAACAGAGGATGATGAAATCATCGTTCATTTCATTAATATTATTGCCTTCTTCTTCTTCTTCTTCTGTTGTTGCTACTATCATATCCTCCATTCTTTACTGCGTTCGTAGACAAAGGATTGAAGGTTTGAGATGGCACCCCACTAACTCCAGCCGTGAACAAGTGTTTTGATTCGAGATCCACTCACGACCAAGTGCTTGAGATTGGAACAACTTATATTCTCTCTTGGTCTCAACTTGAAGAGAACCCTTAAGGCTGGTAATCCATTAAGATGCAATGCATTTAATGAGGTGATGCAGTTGTCTGCCCACCACACGTATTCTATCCCTGGACAATGTGCTATCTCACATGCTTTTAAAAGTAAAAGAATTTCCTACACCAATTGCAACCCTTTCCAAAACCTGCCATATTGTAACTTCTTCAGAAAGAAAGCAGTAATAGAACCAAATGGTATTGAAGAGGGGGGAATAGGTTTTGATTTATTAATTTAAAAATATTTAGAAAATGAACCAATTCTTCTCAGATGAATGATAGAGGGAAAGAAGTATGGAGTGAAGAAGATGAACCGATTATCTATACCTACATAAGAAATAATGTCACTCAATAAATTATACTCAAATATCCAATAGAATCTGTACTCAAAATTAACAATTAGAAATGGATTCAAAAACTTATGTAACAACCACATGTATATTGATTGAAATATGTTTTTTTAAATGCTTGAATATATTTAATTTATCCACATGCTTGTTATATGTGTTTCTTCATATGTCTGTTTTGATAAAGAATTTGCACAAAGCAGTCCACACTGATATTTAGACAAAAGGAACATTGGTAAAAATCTAAGACCCAAATAAAACAAACCTCCTCATATACATTGATTTTAACTATTTGGTTATGTGTGATTAGAATATATATATCATAAATATTTTAATTAGTGAGAGAAAAAAATTAAGAAACTAATAGAGTATATCCCTAATAGACATAGAAATATCAGAAGAAAGAATTAAAAATACTTGATAGAGTAAAACCTTACATTGAGTAGAAGATAAAGAATGGAGTGAGAATTGTTATTTATTGTATAGATACAAAGGGCAATAAATATAAGATATTTCATGTTTTAATATAGAATAATTCTTTCTCATCTATAAATATTGATCTATGTGGATACAAAATGGGCTGTAATTCATCCGCCAAATTTTACAAACAAGTACCATACCCCATCCGTATTCTTACATAGCAAAATTCGAACAGAGTTCAAGCCCATTAAAGCCCAAAACATGGATTTGGAAATTTCATATCGCCATTGTCCATATCCTTACAAATAACAAGATGTAATATTCTAAAAGACGCCCCGGTCGTCCAATCGTGTCCAAGAGTAAAGGGAAGAAAAGGGTCAGAAAGATCATTCGCTGATACTCCACTAATAATATTATCTTCCAAATAAACTCCTCGATCAACCATCGCTAATCCACATGTTAACTACATATGAAACCTATCCTCCAGCCAAGAATCTGAACCATCCGCTCTTCTGCAACAATATTTAATATCCATCTGTTACTGGGTTCGGTCCAATATCCCCACGCACGCTGACTTAGTCAACACTTTATTAAAAGGATCTGACAAAGATACCCAGCTTCGGCTCCTCACCATCCTTTCACGTCCACATGCGAGTGCCGCACCCGATCCTATAATCCACGCTCTCGGGTCCAACCTAACGACCTGCTCGCTCCACCGCCCGCCGAATGGGCCCATCATCAAGGCCGGGAACACACAATTCTTCCAGCAACATAACCGACCTCGCCATCGGACGGTATTTAAACACGAACACGAAAGGTGAGTAACACTTAATCCACCAAGGACACGATCAACCGTGATATGGGCAACAGACTTCGATCGGTCGGAAACGACGCGTTTCCATACAAACGGCTGGCAGCTTCGCCTTTGTCAACCGTCTGGGTCGAAGAATTCGATGTACCACTGTGCGCATACGACATCGTGGAGACACTCCAAACCCAGAAGGCTCATAACCCTCCTCCCCGCGAGGAACAACCGCCGAGACACTTCCCCGAGGCATCGGCTGCATGAGTCCAAATGGGGGCTAGGGAGCATGGACCACCGCTGGTCTCGCGAAGAGGAAAACGGCTAAATACCCAGAGGCGCTCGTCGACCACCTCGCCTAGAAGCAGGAGAACACCATGGAGCGAGGTCTCAAACCTTCAACAAGAGCTCACCAAGCGTGAGGGAAGTGCGAAGGGACTGACCCCTGATACTATGGATACTCCGGTGCAAAGAACGAATCTCCTTCACAGCCGAGAGCACTCCCAAATTCGCACTGCCTCGTAGAGACATTCGATGCAACAAGATCCACGATCACCTTAATACTACAAAATCGATGGAGTCTGCAGCCCAGATCCATGTCATGTCCCACATCTGAGCCAATGATCAAATCCTGGGCCCGGTTCAACGCACCCCCTTCATCCATCCACTATTCAGTGAACTGGCTTCGCCTTCCACTTCATCTGGGAGTCTTGACGCACGCAGCCCGTAGCTACCATCTAACACCGACCATCAAGGATCACAAGAGAGTCTCGAAATCATATGTACTAAGATTCAACGCCGAGTCCCCTCGGTTGCAGAGACGCATCTAACCTAAAAATTCTGTCACAAATTTTCACAAGGGATTAGGCTGCATACCAAAGGACCTGATGTTCTCTATCCCAAAGAACCCTCTAAGCTAGCATGGCCGAGTCCCGCTCAAAGCCAAAAGTATATAATCCACGAGGAGGCCCTCATATCAGTAGCGAGAGCCTTCCCGCCGCAGCCAGTGTAAGGGGCGAGACAAACGACGAGGACAGAGTCTCTAAGAGACAAGAAAATCTGAGCAGTGTCCCCAGCCCAGAACGGAGCGATCCCTAAAAGGAGAGGAAGTCTCGTAGACCAAGCCAGCCCACTCGCAAAACCGAAGGATCTAAGATACCTACCCGACATTAAAGACTTCATCCAACAGACCCAGCCAAGATTACAAGTCTCGCATGAGGTAATGCCAAACGAAAGCATTTCGAGATGGCTGGCCAGGCGAAATCGCATCCCCGCGACAAGGGATAATACCAAGTATTATGAGTTCCACAGTACTATGGGTATCGCATCATAATCAGATACAACTAAGAAGAGAAATAGAATATCTCGAGCATGAACATGGATGCTATTCTACGGCCATCCCGTGGAATCAAGCTTCAGACCAAACCCCAAAGTCAAGCGCAGAACCATAATCCGCTCCGGCCAAGAACCGCCATCTCGGCTGCACTAATCGCTCAACACCAACAGCTCGAGAAATCAGATTCCTTGAGGATTCACAGGAGAGAACCAGTTCGTCGCTGCCGACCTACGGAGCATGAGATCACGGACATGGGGAATATGGCATATCAATATCACAACTTGACCACACCTACTATCACGTTTTTGACTTGATCCATGATAAAGACCCCATGATCTAATTACCGTAGTCCGTGCAATCGTACAATACCATGCAGTCGGCCCGGTTCTAATTGATAACAGATGCCTGGCTCATCCTCCGCACTGCCTTCTGATACCACAAAGTCGGGTATTGAACAGACGTTGCACTCCCATCAAAGACACATCCACTCGATTTTGCAGCGCTAATCCGTCAATCATCTAATCAGGCTTACCTGGAGCCCCGCCGTGCCTTAATTTAATGACAAAGAAGGTTCCTTGTAGTGGACGCCCGTCAAATTATAAACGCAAAGTGCACTTCCCTCAACGCAACAAAAGCCATCCTCTACTACCGCCATGACAGATCAAATCAACAAGCAGAATTATTCCATTCGCTCGTCAGCATCCGCCACAGCGCCCCACGCCACACGCCTCCATGAAACCAAGAGCCGGCCGACGTGAGTATGTATCGCAGCTCGACTTACACGACCAGGTACTCCCACCGACCCAACCCTTCGCAGCGTCTGGCCAACTGAACCACTACCATCAATCGATGACCACCTAAACATCTCGCCACGTCCGATCAAAGCCGACAGAAACCTCAGTTCCTTAACCCGCTTTCAACACAGCATGCCATGGAAGCAATGAGCATGGAGGAATCGACCACTGATGATCATCGTTATCAACACCATCTTAAACCTACCGCCAAAGCACCAAGCTTCGCACAGAGGTCGCGTAAAGGCCATCAATGTGGAGGTCTGAAAAGCCTCCAAGGAGTTACAAGAGTGCCATCTAGTGTTACTGAATCTTGTGTCGCTCAAAATCTAACAGCGCCCATGCATCCGATCACTTCACCGACATAAACAAAGCCGCGCCCAAAGCGACGCTTCCCACAAGATCACCTCATCGCGGACGCCACTACAGCCACGAACTACCCGGGCTATCGAGTCTGATCTTCCACATAATCAAATCGCGGACCCCGGGCACGCGAAAAGACTTCATTCATTACAAAGACAAGGAACTTATTGTTATCTGTAATGCCGGTTGACTAAGAGAATGCGTGGAGCAACTCTGGCTCGTAGACTAGCGGAACTCGATAAACCAGCACAGATAGGCACAACGATGGAGCGCATACATAGACGACATGCCGTAAAATCCACTCAAGTCCGGACTCATATCACATCCCATCTCCTCCGAGGCATTCCGTATCCCGAGAATTATAACATGAGTTTAACCCCACTAACGCCTCTCGGGCGTGACGCCCGGAGCGCTACTGGTCCATAGTGAACCACAGGGGGATCGCTTAATCCGTGATAAAATAAAGCATTGCTCGATTACGCCATCCCCTTTCCGTGAATAAAGGAGGTCCAATGAATCGATGTGAAGGGTTGCAGCCTTAGTTTGCTCAGATTCGTAGCGAAGACTACACGTCTACTTTCTTTCTGCTCAAAGAAAGTTCTGGGAACTTAAAATGCTTAAGAAGCGCTTATGGCATTAAAAACATACCTAAGCCTCCTCCCATTCTAGTGGGTCCCCTCAAGAACCCTCACTTATACTTACCAGATTTCCGATTTCTCAACCAAGGCAAGACTGGTCTGGCTACAAAGAGCTTGTGTCCAAGACCTACCATTACTGCAATGAACCTTGAGAGGAGAACGAACAGAGGTACCCGAGAATGGAAAATTGATATTAGCACCGGTGATTTGCAGGGGCCTGAACTCCGTCCTTATTTCCATGCTCACACCATGTGGTCCCACCCAGTACCTAATGAAGCAAAGCCATTGCCGTATTCCGAAAGGCCGATGAAGTGGGTCAGAGGGACTGCCGAAGTTCGACATCGTATGTCAAGACCGCCATAGCGACAGGCCCTCAACAGACTCGTCATCGAATTCACTCCAATAGAGCTTCATTAACCCACACAAATGGGAGGACGACCTCCCATATGGAAACCCTCCGACGAGCTCAAACGCACAGTGGGAGGAGCAGGTGCTTAATCCTCACCTCACCGTAAGGGATAGACATTGAATACGCATTGTGCTCGTTCCAGAGCTTCCAACAACGGCCGAGTACGAGGTGGCCATATTGGCCTCAACTCGCCATTGTCAACAGGTCGATCACTGGAGGTCCACAAGTGACTTAACCGTGGTCAGCAGATCAAGACATATAATGAGGCCAAAAGTGAGACGACATGGTTCTATATCTCCAAAAGGTCCGTAATTTGCCAAAAAAGTTTGTATCGTTCCTCGTCAAGCACGCCCCCGTAATAGAGAATACTCGAGCCAACGCCCAATATTAAACTAGCCCACTCATAAGAATGATCTCGCGTCAACGCCCGTCGAATACCTAGCGTAACCTTCCGTCCACTGACAAAGATGGAGGCGCCTCAAGTAGGATCCTCGCTACTGAACTGATGGACCCCTATTTGGGATTATATCAATGACTTAATCCTACCGCACGACCCGAAGAAGCGCTAAGATAGCACAAGATCCCCATACGTTTACTAATCACAGCGAAGCCTCGTGACAAGCGAGGATTCTTCGCACCTTTCCCGAAATGCATCGCAGAGAGGACATCAATACGTGCCGAGAGAAGTACACGGCGCATATGCGGAAACCATATTTGAGTAATAAACGTTAGCCGGAAATTTTGGAAGATTGTGGATACTACCGTCACATACTTAAAGACGCGACCACTTAGTCAAGAAATGCCGTGACCGCCAGAGCACGCTAAAATATCACGCCCCGCCGTGAGCCTCGACGCCACCACGTACTCGCCCTTCCAAAGAAGGGGGTCGATATTGCGACCCCGCCCGCTGGCAAGGGTCAATGCAATTCATAATCGCCGCCAGGATTATCACCGCGGGCGTAGTTCAGCCTCGAACCACTGGCCATGGCAACAGATAATGGGCCTTGCAGCGTCGCCGGCAGGCAACGCACCGTTAGCTCAAGATTTGATACTAAAATGTCGAACAATGTCCAATCACGAGCTCAAAAGCCCAAGCTCCAATCTGCAACTACTGCCATCAAGACACCTATTGTCAACTGATGAAATAGCTCAACGAGCCAACCTCCTCCGGAATGCTTTCCAAACGAAGATCTTGAGTTGAAGTTTACAGACATCCCAGTAGTGTCGGTAGTCAGCAAATGATCATCAGTCAGATCAGAGACCCCATATATGCTCCTAAATTTCCTTTGGCATGTATAGTGAGCTCTCGGCTGAGAGGTTGGAATAAAATCTCCTAGAGTCAGTTAGCACGGGATGAACCAAATGATCCAGCGCCCTCCGCCCGAACTTGAACCCCGGATGAAAAACGTGAGCAGTTCAACAACGACGTAAGAGTATCAAAGGAAGACAACAGTACTACAACCAGAGATGCCGGTCAGCTTCCAGGTTATACGCCGGGTGATTCATCCCAAAAGCTTACGCCAAAGCAGCTTGGGCATCCAACCACGAAACTAGGCCCTGAACCTGAAGGTCCTCACATAATAACCCGAGTCGTCGACCAAAGTACCAGAGTCGAACTCAGGAGGGGAGGGAACCCATAACATACATGGAACGCTGAGCACCTGCACTTTTATTTCAAGAGACACCGGCTTATCACAAACCTTATCACTCTATATGACAAGTCGGGCATACGCGTAATTTAGCACGCAAATACCGAAACATACGCACGAAAATTCATAAAAAATAAAAGTCTTCTTTATTCCAAATGAATCATATTCTACATAATCGGGTGGGTCTTGATTACATCCAAAACACACACCAAGCATAGTTCGCCAAAAAAAAAAAAAAAAAAAAAAAAAAGAGGAAAGATGGAGACAAAAGAGAAGACAGAATAAAGAAATGCAAGAGGGTGTGATAAAGGGAAAAAAAGAAAATATAAAAAGAATGAGACAAACATATTTATTAAAATGAAACAAAAAGAGGTTAGATGAGAAAGCCGTGGAAGAAGAAAGAAGAGAAAAGAAAAGAGAGGAAGAAGAGGTAAAAAGGAGGAGGAAGAAGATAAAGAAAAACAGAGAGAAGGGCGCAAAGGAGGCACTACCTTCGAACGCATTCCTAGCAAAGAGCTGGGGTGGAATAACATGAGACTCCCATAAAGGAGAAATTAGGGAAAACACGACTCTACACATAAAGACCTTAAAGGTCTGCCTAAAGGCTTAAGAGTTCCAAAGAAAGCTCGAACACATTCATCCGTGTGAATCCATCCGACCACTCCAGGACAAACACTTCAAAGCATAAGATACAAAGGCAACAATCCACCATTTATAAATGAGGCCGAAAACATCTGGAGTCCTGCTCACACCAGTTCGAATTCTCCCGAACTCCAGACACGAGCGCTAGTCCCTTTTCGAGGACATACGAGGCGTCTCAATTCACCAAAGCCCTCCGCACACTGTGTCACGCGCGAGATCGGTCCCTTCATCAGCCCACTATACGCGCCCACGCCGCCGCGGAAATGCACTGCACCAGCTACACGCCACTCTGGCCTTAGCGCCCTATCTCACGCCGCCTCACAAAGACGAGCTCCTCTATCACGTGCCACGCCGTCAGAGGCCCGACCACCAGTTACACGCACCGGCCTTAGCGCCCGTGAGCCACGCTCACTTCGACGAGCTCCTCTACTTCCTCGTGACAGCCACGCTCAGAGCTCACCAACCAGCATCGCGACTTCTACCCCTACCGGAGCCACGCCGTTTACTTTGACAAACTCACCTACTTCCAGATAAAGCACGCCGTCAGATCAGCCCCACCACAACCACTAATATTCACAGCATGAGACCACAATTATATCGACGAGGCACATCCTCAACTCGACGGACGCAGTTTCACTATTTACACTGACGAGCCCTTCACCGCACCTGCCGACTGCCCCCACCTACAATTCACAAGCACGAGCCTACAACAAAATTTACTACGAGCTCCAATTATATACATCCACGAGCCTGGCTGGCCAAGATCTTCAAACAGATATCAGCCCATACAATTTACATCGACGAAGCCCTTCAACAGACTCGCATGTACTGCTCCTTTCCTACAATTTACATTGGCGAGCTTCATTGCAGACTACCACCTGGGACGAGCTCTACAACAGCTTCACCGACGAGCTCTTCCCAACAAATTCTACTGAGAGTCTCTATTATACATTACTGCACGAGCCCTTCACGCACTTCCGACGCACGGCTCCTTCCTACACTTACATCGACGAGCCCCTTTCACGCACTTCCGGGGACAGACGGTCTCACAATTTATTAATCGACGAGCTCTCTCCCAAACAAACCTACTTGATCTAGTCTCTATTACCTACACCTGACGAGCTTCACAAATGCTTCCACCCGACGAGCTCTTCCCAACAACTCACTGACGAGTCTGGCTTATAATATCGCATCGAGCCCTTCACGTACTCTATCGCACGGGCTCCTTCCTAATTTCTACACATGAGTCTCTTCGTCAAGACTACACACTGACCACTCTCTTACAACAAATAATTGACGAGCTCTTCCCAACAACTCTACTTGACGAGCTCCTATTATATACACAGACGAGCCCTTCGCTGCACTTCAGACAGACGGGCTCCTTCCTACAATTTACATTGACGAGCCCCTTCACAGACCCCCGACAGACTCCGGCCCTTCCCACAATTCTACATCATGAGCCCTTCTCGCCGCACCACACACCCGACGAGCCTACAACAAATTTCCACCCCGACGAGCTCTTCCCAACAAATTCTACTGACGAGCTCCTATTATATACACATCGAGCCCTTCGGGCCGCACTTCCGCATTGCACGGGCCCTTCCCACAATTTACATCGACGTGTTCCTCACGCACTTCCGACGCACTACCCTTCCTACAATTCTACACCGACGTAGCTCTTCCCAAACAAATTTTCCACTGACGAGCCCTATTACCCACACCTGACGAGCTCTACAACGCTTCACCTTACGAGCCTTTCCCAACAAATTTTACTCTGATCGAGCCCTATTATATACACAGACGAGCCCTTCTTCACAGACTTCTCTCTCGCATTGCATCTGGCTTCTTCCTATTAACTTACATCAAAGGAGCCGCATTCACACACCGAACGAGCTCTTACAACAGTCCACCCGACGAGCTCTTCCCAACTTCTACTGACGAGTCTTCTATTATATACTACGTATCGTTATCTGGCCGACTTCGCATGCACGGCCCCCCCTACACTTACATTGACGAGCCCTTCGTCGCACCGCACAGAGGGCCTTCCAACTTTACATTGACGCAGCTCTTCCCAAACAAATTTACTGGACGCAGCCCTATTACCTACACTCCGGGACGAGCTTCTTGGCTAACAAGCCTTTCCCGACGATAGTTCTTCCCACCAAATACTTGACGAGTCTCTATTATTTGCATGGAAGAGCTCCTGCCAACAATTCTCTTTAACGAGTTCTTCCCATCAATTCACTTGGACAAGCTCTACTCAACTGTTCACTCTGACGAGCTCTTCCCATCACTCAATATGGACGAGCTCCTGCTCAATTATTTATTCTGACGAGCTCTGCCTATCACTCAACATGGGCGAGCTCTTATTCGCATGGACGACCTCTTATTCAGCAACTCACATTGACGAGCTCTTCCCATCAGTCTACTCGACGAGCTCTACCTCAACAAATTCACATGACGATCTCTTCAACAGCTCACTTTGACGAGCTCTTCCCATTAGCTTCTCACATGGACGCAGTCGCTTCAACAAGACACATCAAAAGCTCGCCCTACCAACAAATTTCAAAGACGAGCCCCGCCGCTCTAGCATTGACAACTCACCACAACGCCGCACACAATTAAGGACTGTGTCAAGACTCAGAATCGTATGATCGGCGCCACAGCCTAATCCAACGAGCTCCACCCACTCCAACTACATAAGTGGGGAACTGAGCCAGCTCAAACAGGATAGTATGCAAAATTTCAAACAATACAGTCTAAACTACTGAGACTAAATCGTTACGTATCAGAAAAAGAATAAAGGTATCTCAAGCCAACAATGCTTTCCAAAAAATGGGTATATATTGAAAAGAAGGCTACACAGGTATCAGGCCCCAGGCCCAACAAAAAAGAGGGAGAGGTCGACATCAGGAAAGCATAAATGAGTCCAGAAATCTAGACATCAGACGAAGAAGAATAAGAAGGAATCTCCGTAGGAGTAACAGCTCCCCGAGAGAATAATTCAGACAGACCCTCCGCCTCCCTCATCACTCTAAATGCCAAATCTAGATCTGAGTACGCCTGAACGGCCTTCCGTTGAAAAGCGAGCCACCCAGAAGCCCACTGAGCACCAGCTTGATCTCGCAATTGTTTGATAACCTCGTCCCTCTCGTTAAACCACGAATTGGCCGACGAAGATCTCACGCAAAACCACTACATTCGTCGGTCAAATTGCCTTGATAAATGTACACTGGAAGACTCTCACGACGAAAGCCTGAAGAACGCCTTGCCCTCCTAAGCCTCGCGACAAGCAATTTCGAAGGTCTTTCTTCGCACTCCAAATCACCCAGAACCCCGCGCAATTTCCACCGAAGATCCTGCACGCCCTCGGGTGTGATGAGCTCCTCCCCTAACCATTTGAAGTCATTTGACGTATCTCAACCCCCTCCCAGTCTCGACTATCTCACTCACGTGAGCCCGAGCTCACCCTAACCTCCGAGATTCACCCTCGCCTGGCAAATGCTCCAACCTCGTTCTCTATTCTCTCGCCTCGAGCCGAAGCTCCATGAAGTGTGCTTAAGATCGACTTAAGCCGCTCTATTCTTCGACAACCGCCGCGCCGTCCTGCAACTCGCCCGCTCAAGAGAAGCCACCTCGCTTTATAAATTCAGCAATCTTCACATGTTTTTCGCTCGCCGCTTTATTCCGGCCAAAGTTCTTCAAACGGGTGGCAACCTTCGCATGTCGACATGCATATAGCGTTTCGGAAGATAGAACAAGCACTAAATAAACACACTATGACTTTTACCGGCTAACTTCAAAAGACAACGCTGCTTCATCAACTCGGCAATTTTCACCCCCAATATCACTCGAGAATGGAGGAGACGATTGTCAGTAAAGTTCGCACTGTAGAGCAAAAGAAGCCCCGCGATATAACGTATTTTGCTTCGATTTCTTTCGGCCCGTCATCCTCGAGGAGGTGACTTGGCATTGTCAAGGAGGCGGATTCCATACGGTAATAGGCGAGGCCGTCGTGACGGCGGTTGCATGAAGACCGCTTTGCCTTGGCGACGAGGCTTAGGGGGAAATTAGTAAGGTGGGATTAGAGGCGCGACCCAGCTCGACTTTGCGAACGGGGAGAAGGAGAAAGCCCCGACCCGAGACTTTGGCAGGCAAGCGGGTCCTTCTCGAGGGAATCGACTTTTTCCTGCCGTCTTCACGGGGGCTTCCTAGGCGTCGCCCCCCAGATGAACTAAAATCTCTCCTAGTAGGGTGGCGTGGTGATTGAGGAAAAACACTCAGGCAGAAAGTGCGGGCCTTAAAGCGATGAAGCGTCTGGTGACAAATTAGAAGAGCCCCAGGAATGTTGAAACTTTGCCAGTATAACGTAGGAGCGAAGCCCGAGCATTCCTCCAGCGAGAATACCGGCGGCATCTTAGTCGCGAGGTCGAGAGCGAACATCTGGGAAGCGCCAAGGAAAGCAGGTCGGAAGTGTTCGATCGTCTTTAGACACATCAAACCCAATAATCTGAACTCAGCGAAGATTATCGGGGCACTCCGTCCTGGGCACACCCGAGGTATCATCTGTCCACGAGAGTCATACTCCCGATTGGAACCATAACGAAGAAATAAGCGTCCTTTCCATGGCCAGGTGTGAAGAAGGAAGATCAGAGATCACGGGAGACCAGGCGTGCGGAAGAATAAATAAAACCCTCTGTAGTGGCCATTGGGTGAAAGATGGAGAGCAGAGCCACATTGGGGACATGAGCCCTACGTCATAAAAAGACCCGATAAACTGACTAAGATACCCTGACCATTGGGAGTGTGGGAAGAGCGAGATATTAAGATATTAAAGATTGTTTTGCAGAGGGATGAGGAGCGAGAGGCGGTGTGAAAGACCTTGGCTTTGGAGACCGGCTACCGAGGCACGGAGCGGTGTAAAGTCAAAACATCAAGGGTCCATACTCGGACACCGGGAAAGAGCGAATAGCAGCTCGTGAAGTAGATTCATATGAAGGACCAGCCTACTAGGGCCCGCCTTGCGGCATCTTGACGGCGGTCTGAGGAAGTCAGGCCCTTAGGATGTTGATCGGGTTTTATCTTCTTTTTTACCTTTTACCCAGAGGAAGGGAGGGCGCCTCGGGAGCGGGTTGAGTAGAGCATTTGTCAAACAAGCGGGAATGCCCCCGACCTTTGCCGGGGCCAAACATCAATGGAAGAATCATCGTCACAGCGAGAGGAAGGCGATTCGGACCCGTAGCGCAAGCAAGCGATTACAAGCGAAATCAGACGGCGAACCTAGAGCCTGCATTAGCATCAATCGAAAGAAACTGACAGGCCCAGGCCTTGTGGGCGAGGAATGAAAGAGAAAATGCGAGAAAAGGACCAACTCGCAGACGAGAAACGTCGGAGCGAAATACGAGGCAGCCAAGAAATTATAAGGCGAGGGATGAATTATGAGGCCCGAAGGAAGTGAGCTGGAAGGTCGCCAACGAGGAAACAAAGGGAGTATGAAACATAAGGCGCGAAACTCGAGCCATCATCAACGCACCATGTATAGCGGTTAGGTTAATTAATCCATCTAGCGGGCACGGGAAATAACAGCGGAAATCGCGGGATTAATCCACGATACTTGCCAGCGCGATGATGCCTTGAGTGGCCCAACGATGGGGATCTGAAGTGGGCGGGTAGTTCATCGCCCATTGAAGATGATGAAGACCATACCCCATCAGAGTATTCTTACATAGCGGCCGAGCAGGCGACCCGTTAGGCCCGAAGCATGGATTTGGAAAATGGGAGGCTAATCTTTCGTGGTCCTTTGTATATCTTTACAAATAACGAGAGATAGAATATTCACTGCAAAGGCGTCATGGTCGTCAATCGGGTCCCCAGTAAAGGAAGGAAAAGCGAGAAGACGTCGGCGGATACCCACGATAAGGAATTACTCGAATAAACTCAACGCTGACTAATCCATCGCTAATCTAAAGAATTGCTTCACGCGAGAAAGCACTGTCGCCGAGGAAAGAGCCACTGTCATGCCCAAGGTGGAATGAATATCCGTTATAAACACAAAGGCCCAGATCCAACAGCTGAAGATGCGACTTACAAGGTATGAAATGGATTTACTCTTATTTTCCTACGGATCGACTTAGGCGTCGGAGCGGCGTAACCGCCGACCTTTCTTTCGATTCTTCTTACAGTCACTTTTGAGGATCCTATAATCCATCGAGTCTTAGTCGACCAACTGACAGCCTTATTTCCGTGGTCAGGTTGAGCAAGCGTCGTGAATATAAAATAATTTATTTCGAAACAATAAAAGCTCGAAATTTTAGACATGTAACAGATTTACCTATTATATTTATCATATTACAATCAACATATAATACTGACTTTTTTAGTATCCCAACATGATTTTTAATGGCATTTATGGATTCCAAAGGTTAAACCCAATTTAAATTGTAAAACACATAAATTAAACAGCTTTGAAGGAGAAAATCAAGCAATGAAAAAAAACGGAATTAAAATAAAATAAACATGAACTTGTTGTAATGGAAGGAAACAAGAAAATTAATCAACACAAAAAATTATTGGAACATAAATAAAAATAAATCTAACCTTTTTGTGCTGATATGAAACAATATTAGAGCAAAGAATTGAAGGAGATGAATTATTGACTGCTGCAAACTAAATTATAGGACATTGTTATGAGAAAGTAAACAAATATTAATATCACATAATCCCCAAATCAAATGAGAAAAGCTAAAATAATACAAATAAATAAAATGAAAATAAAACTAACCTTGCTCGACATCAAAGGGAAAGAAGTTGGGAGTGAAGAAGATGAACTAATTATCAATATCTACGATATTGAAGGATATGTTGAATCTTAAGAGTACACTTTTGGCTAAAAAAGCATCATAAAGATTCCAGAGGGAATCATTCAATTGCTTTACTGATGAATTGCTCATAATATAAAAACTCAACTCTTTCAAAAGAAGAAAATTGCTTTATTAATAAAAAGCGATTAAAAATAATAAAGAATGAGAAAATAAACTTTCTTAGAAGATGAGAATTATTTTATTATTAAAATATCATTAAGTAGTAATTTTTTAGAAAATGTGGGAGACAAGATAAGGAATAGCAATAAAGGCAAAGTGAGTCATTGCTTTTGGTCTAGTACCTCTATATAAAATAAAATGTAACACAATTAATACATACTTTTATATGTTTCCCCGTGACTTTTTTTTTTTTTTTTCTTTCCTCACATGATGTCAAGAGCTTACAATTGGCCTGTAAAATCTTGGGCTTTGTTTTTGGGTCTATGTAGACGTAGCCCAACAGGCCTGCTGGGATTTAGTAATTGGGCCGGGTGGCATATCTTTGGACGGGCATTTTTCTTGGGGCTTAAGCCATATTAGAAAATATTTATTTCTTTGGACGGGTAGCCATGTGATTATTAAGTAAAACAGATTTAAGTTTAAAATAGGAAGTATGATTAGAAAAACATTTTGAGTTTTGTGAATTACATAAAATTACTTAAAAAATTTACATAAATCTTGAATGATTTTAATCTTTATATATATGTATAATTTAAAAAAAAAATCTTATTGATTCAAACTTGTAAAAGATACATAGACTCAAAACACAAAATGCTAAAAACTGTATAGGATGAAACAATATCCAGGTTAATAACATAAAAAATTGGTATAGCCATGAGGGTGATAATATATTGTAAAATATCTATAAAGCTTGATTTTTGTGTGCAGTAGTAATAAGATATCTTCGATTGACGGGCCAGTTTGCTTCTTTGGGTGCCTATCTGAGTAAAAACGATATAACGAGACTAACGTCAGCAATGTAATGGTAACAATCGAATCTTTGCAATATAACGATAGCCAGGCTAAACGTTATAATAAAACGATACTTACGAAAAAGCAGATAATCTTGCAAATATTTGTGAAATAGCAAAACTCTTGAACAGAAAATGAAATAAAGAGATGCAGATAGGTGATTTTATACCAAGAATGATAAAAAAAAAAAACCGTCCCTCCTTACTTGAGAAAAAAAGGCTAGAAGATAGTAAGATGAGAGAAAAGGAAGGAAGGTGCATCTAAGGTTTCATGTGATTTTAATCTTTATATTTATAATTTAAAATAAATTGGAGTAGAAAATAAAAACAACATTTTACTCTATTTTTATTTTTTCTTATATTCTTTTTCTCATTTTTTTTAAAAGAGATAAATTTATTGATTGATTAGCAATGTATTCTATATAAGCAATATAATAAAAAATCATAAAAGCTTTAGAGGATATGTCTCAGAAAGTTAATAAAAATGATCATTTCGAAAACATATATTTGAAAATCTAAAAATGTCTAGTGAAAGAGTGAAATAATCAAATGAATCCATTGTTGCCACTGGCCACATCAATATAAAAACCTTAAAATAATATCAAATTTATAATAGTTTTCATAGTTGAGCCGGCCACTTACACTTGTTCATAAATTTCTCCCACGTCCATCTCGTAACCATGCTCAGACTCTACGAACTACATCAAACCAAAAATATAAAAAGAAGATTTAGATACTGCTCAGTCAAGTCAAATTAAAACATTTATTTTATTTTCTGTAGAGAATTATTAAACATATTTACATAAAAACGTCTTACATAGATCTTTGTAGGAAAGAAAATTAATTTTGGAAATGGAATAAATTCATAAGAATAATAGTAATTGATAATATTTGAAACTATAATGATGGTTTAGTGTAAATATAATTAATTAAGTAAACTTGCGGAGCAGTGAAGAGTGAAATAATCAAATGAATCCATTGTATAAAATAAAATAATACTGACCCATGACCATGAGTCCACTATTGACTCCCATTCTAGAGGTATGAAGAGGGATTGGAAAAGAGATTTGGGCTCCCATTCCACCTCATCCCACCATTCTTTTTCTCCCCTGATTTCTTTGAGGGGCGGGGGTGAAGCTCTTCTTTCCCCATCGCCATCGCCATCACCATTAGTAGTTGCTTCCATCGGAAAGAGGGAGCCTTTGGAGTTTTGGGCAATTCCATACTGATAGTTGTTGTAGAGAATCACAAGTCACTTTTCCATACAGCTTCCATATGCTTTTCAGGTTTGGTAATTGCACCAACTTCAAACTCTGAAGGTTGGGGAAACGGAGGATTGTGAGATCATTATCCATTTCATTAGTGCCTTCTTCTACTTCTGCTGCTGCTGCTTCTACCACTGGTCCTGGTTCTGCTACTATTATAATATCTTCAAGTTGACGGCAATTGTAGACAAAGATGGAATGAAGGCTTTGGAGGTGGTACTTCACTAAATCAGCCGTGAACAAGTACTTCAGATTGTTGCATCCACCCACGAACAAGTGCTTGAGACTAGAAGAACCCTTAAGTTTGGCAATTCCTGAATATACAATGTGTTTAATGAGGAGGCAATGCAGTCGTCTGCCCACCACACGTATTCTATCCCCACACAGTACAATATCTTACATGCTTTTAAATACATGGCAGTTTTGAGCGTTGGAGAAACATCCAATATACCCCCCCACTCCGAAGTAGCTCAAACCAACTTATCTCCAAAACCCGGAGATTGGCGGGGAGCACAAGTTGTTGGTATTCATCATTTTCTTTTTCTTTTTCTTTTCCTCCAATCAGCCTACAGTTCTGTACTACTACCTTTTTACTAAGACCATGATAGGGATTGTAACTTTCCCGATTTCCATTTAATTGGAGGTGATAGTGAGTAAGTCTTTGGTAGTGCTGCTTCCTCACGTAGCTATTGAAATTGTGTAGATCGGAGATAACAACAAGGATCTCTAACTTTCTCAACCCACTCAATTCCTCCACTCCTACATCCTCGAGTCTTGTATCATGAAGTGTTAGACACTGCAGATGAACAAGGTTGGGAAGAAGATCGGAAACAGGATTGGGAAGAAGTACTCCTTTAATGCACCCACTACTGTATGTGGTCCAATTAAATTGTTTAAGATTCACCAATTTCTCTATCCCATTAGGTATTGTCTCCATTTCATTCCAACTGAAATCCAACTCTCTCAATCCTGTAAGCTTTGTAGGATGCGTTTCAATCAATCTAGATTACCATGTTAGAACACAAAGCATAATAATAATGGAGAGAAAATGTAAATTAAATACCTGATTTGGAATCCATGAATGACTTGATGCGGAATCGATGAAGACCTGCAAAGAAATGATCTCAAGATCTTACTCTGATGGCAGCTGATGACAACGGCAATGAGAATCTTACCATTTGGTTTAGAGAAAGTATTTCTACGAATCTGTATGAGAATGAATTGTACGTATCGTAGGGTTTGGGAGGAACAGGCGTACATATATTGAAGGTTAAACCACGGTATCTCATTCTGGTGAGACATTTTCAAACCCAGTGACTCTTGATATTATGTTTATTAAGAATCATAATCTGTAACAATTGGAATAAGCTTGTCAGGTTAGTTTTAATTAATAAGCGTAAAAGGAAAATGCTTACGTTAAAGCAGGCGATATTAATTAAAGCAATATGTCTTGGCAGCATAAGTAGTAGTGCAAGTTGTGCTTAATAGTCGATCAAAATCCATAAAGTCTTGAGCATTTGAATCGTAGGCGGTAATTGCGTGCCTTTGCATAGGCCCTTGTAGTGAGTCTTCGACCTGCGATATGGATTCAATATGGTAGTGTGTTAAATGAACTGATACCTCATAATAGGTGATCTTACATGTGTTATCCATTTTGTTAGTCCAAATTCTCTCTCCTTAAGTGTCAAAACCTAGTGTGTCACCGAGAGAATATCCGTCATAGTTAAACGAGCTTTGTATATAGGTGCAGCAATAGGTAACTACTTTATATTAATAACAAAACATGCTTATTAAAAATTTAATAAGAATGCCATAGCTTTATTACTCAAGGTTTACCTGATACCTCTGAGATTTCAACAATTATATGTCTTTCATTAGATAAACCTACATTCCTGAATACCTTATTGAATGTAAGAGTTAATCTAGGTCGATTATTACAAAAAATGTAATGAAATCAGTTCATCCTTCATAAAACTGACATAAAACTTAATAGCTAAAGCAATTTCACAGTATCGCAATCTCCCTAGCTAATGTTAATGGCGTATCGTCAATCTGAGAGCGAAGGCACTTTGGATTAGCCGGATCTGCAATCATATCATCTGTTGATATGTCTTTCATTTCTGCGTCCTTGGTTTGAACTTTTCCTTTATAGTCGGTACTTGACCTCGTGTGCTTAAATGCCAGGGGCATATTGTTGTTAATAAACAACGCTGCGAGTTATTGTCAGCGATCTGTTTGTATGGGGCTGTCAACGAGTAAAACCTGGGTTAACTCAATGAGGTTTAGACCAAATTGCAGTAGTGGGTGAGCGTCTTTCTGAACTCATTGCATGGTAGAGGATCGATTGATTTAATTCTCGACTTTCCGTGATCTTGCACCTCACTGTGGCAAAGATGTAACACATTGTTGAAACCTTCGTCATTGACCAATGAGAGTCCCGGATCGAATCGTAGGTATGAGTCGCAGGCGTGTTTGTAAATCGGCGTATAGTAACATTATCTTTAAGTCTGCTCGCTAACCTTCTTGCTGACAACGATGATCGTGTCTGGATTTGGTGATATACGCCTAGAAGTCTGTTCTTGAAGCCTTGATATCGGCCTAGTGCATACTTGAGCATACATAATACTCCCGAGTGCCTTAGCATAAAGGTACATTCATCATTTGGGCTTTCGATATACGAATGGGGACATTTGTGATAGACTGACTTATCGCTTCTGGGGCGAGGTGCGATTCACGACCCTACGTTGTTGCATGTTGAATCTTTCTAAATACGATCGGCGTATCTTATACGAGATAAACCGATAGTGAAGCGATTCACAGTAGTCTCGATGCCCGGGAATGAGCGCCTCACCGAGGTCATATGTCGAGTTCTTTTGTGGCCTCACTTTGTGCAAATGCGATGGCAAAGTCATTTCTTTGCGGCGGATATCATCATGTAGAGTATTAGGAAAATGAATTTCGCCGTGGCGGCAGCTACGGTATATCGTTGATCTAACTGTTCTCGACAAAACCATGACGACAACCTTTATGAAACTTTAAGTGCAATTTATGCAGAAGGCTTTGCGAGGCCGTAAATAGACTTTTGTTGTCCCTGAAGTTGGTGAGATCATTTGCAAGCGGCCGGGTTGCGTCATATAGGCTTAACCGTTAAGGTGCCGGGTGAGAGAGAGGCGGTTTTAACATCGATGCAGTGCTTCCGTATCGAAATGAAGCGTGTCTCGTGATCATTTCTGAAAGAATCTTTAGAAGAGGCGGAGAAAAAAGTTCTTATGGTCTCTTTCATGCAGGTGAGACAACTGAAGCTACGATGCGAACTTTAAAACACCGACGCTTTATTTAGAGTCAGCACAGTCTTATACACCCATTTCTGCGGCCCGATGGTCATGACCTCGGGTAATTGATAAGTTCACAGCTAATTTATCGCCGTAGATTGAATTTGTCTCTCATTGCATCCCGGCCATGAGTTCGATCGGGAATGACTTGACTTCTCGTAAGTTATTGGATGGGATTCTGAGCCAAATGCTCGTGAGAATCTTGCTCTCTATATAGACTAAATGGTCAGGTGGTATTGGCGATCGTCTCTCCTGAGTGGATCTCATGCTGGGTAGTAATAGCCACATCACTTTTGAGGCAGTGAACTTCATTGGGTTGTCTTATAAGCGGGATCCGAGGAGTCTGTGGGTTGATATGATGTGTGGGAGTTTACGATTATACGTATGGGAGGAGATGAGAATCTGCGATGCGCCATCTTATCGTATGGAAATAGTGCAATGACATTCTTTCTTATTGTGTCAATCTAAAAACTTAGTGTCTGTGATTCCTGATTCTTGTCGCCGAATTTGGGATTATAGAGCCCGAATGTCGCTTGAGATGTTCGGGTAAGATCACAGTAACATCGGTGGTTCACGGAGTCCAAACTTACTTAATGTTGGATTATATAACTATACAAGGGGCATTACGGCTTGTACAAGATGGTTTAAAGTGAGCTTACGCCCGATCCATAACTCGAGGAGTCAATGGAGCATTTTGTGAGTACACGATTCAAAATGTCTATTTATTTTTAAAGCTTCACCGCAGCAGGGTAAATTTGTCCTCGCCAATCTTTTCATACCATTTATAAGAGTCTGATTGCGCCTTTCGGCTATACCGTTTTGCTCAGGACTCCCAGGCATAGTAAACTATTGCCTTATCGGGAAGTCATAAGTATTTGACGAATGGCCCATAAATTTGTCGGCATCGCCATGCTTGCCATAATACTCTCACTTTCGGTCGGATCTAGCAGCCTTTAGACTTTTCCAATTGTTTCTCGACTTGATTCGAAAAATCTTGAACTTGTCGAGACTCGAACTAACTGTCAGTCTGAATAACCATGCTCCGAGAATGATCGTGATAAATGTGATGAAATAAAATTCTACACAAAGGTTGACTATAAAGTCCACTATATCGGTGTGAATGACTTCGGCAAGTCGGAAGCTACGAATTTCTTAGGTTTTAACTTCTTATCTTGGGTCATTTTACCTCTACGACCAGTCTACGCATATCTAAGTCATTTTTAAGAGCGAGCGAGGATATTAGTCTTTATCATTGCTTTCTACTCATCCTTAGAGATATGGCGAATCGTTATCTCTTGTAATGCATAAGACTCTTATTAGAGTAGTGAAATCTCTTAAAAACAACGCTTTTGGTAAACAAGCGACGTATATGTCATTGGAGATAAACTTAATGTATAGTTGGACATATGGCGTGCCTTGTTGAATTAAGAAATATTGAAGAATAACGTGACAATTTCAAAGAGTAATCATGAATCGAACCACGTCCCGGAAACTAAATTAGTCTAAAAAGGAAAAGTACATAAAATGTGTCTTTCAACATCAATTTAAAACGAATCTAAGCCCAAGATTACATCTCCACGAACACTTGTTATCAGCCTTCGTTGTTTCCCACGGTGAGCTTTGGTTCATCCTTGTTTGGCTTCTCACGGTTTATGAATCCACTGTATAGTAAATGCAACATGATTAGTTGCTCCACTATCGAGCCACGAAGGCGGATGGTGCTTAGGATAGGTTGGATTCACAAGCAGTATTAAGAATCGTACACCTTAAGCCTTGCGCTTGAACTGTCAGAAACTTTAAATTTTGCACACTCCTTGTGTGTGACCTTTCTTGCTTTGCCGAAAGAGAGCGGCTGATCATCCTTTCAAGAATGTGCTTTGGACATGTGTGTCGGATTGTGGAGTAGTTTCTTGAGCACCTTTATGAGTTCGAGCTTTTGAACTTAACATTTTTCATTTTATGGAAACATGACATATAAGACCATATGCTCTTTTTCTCCTTCTTAAAGTTTATAACCTGCCTTCATGCAGTTAAATTAAATTCTTGGCCGTCTAAATGCTTTAGGAATTGTAGTTTGTCTTTAATCAGTCGGGTGGAAGGGTGTTTAGAAACGATCTTGTGATATGACGTCGGGAATTGTAACGTTAAGAACTTGGAGGAGCTTCCGTCTTCTAGTGCCTGTGATCGGGACATAATCTACAACTCCATTTTGTACCATCATACTTCATGTTAAAGAGATTTTGAAAGTGTTACGCCTTAGCATTGGATGAAACTCGATTTCTAGCCTCACATGGCGCCATCGTTCGTAGCGATCTGATCCCTTGATGGCAAGCTTGAGTGTTCTTGTATGGATTCTTGGGTGTCGATAAGCGAATCCTGTTGCTCCTTTCGGAGGGTAGCATGGTCAGTTTTACCGAACGATCGCCCAGTGGTTGTGATGTTGTAGAGGCTTATCCATTATGGCCTTGATGTAATCCACGTAGGCTCATTCTGACAGTCTGCTGTTTCTTAGGTGATCGGTAAGGACCTCGGTGAAATGGAAGTGCGGATTCTGAAAAATTGGCGGTTGTGAACCAGCAATCTGATCGGCGTCGTGAATCTTCGTCTGAGAATTAAATACGTCGTATGTCGGCGCTGGGCGAAAATATGACATGCGGTTATCGTGCCACGTGGCGGCGGCGACGTATTCTAATCTTTAGGCAAATCCTGCCTTTGGGTGTATGAACCATGAATCGTCATTTCTCGAGCACATGCCCACGTACGTGTGTCACTCGTGAAGCTAGCAGGGATCGCTCGGCTGGGAGTATGATCACGTAATAAACGAGGAGACATCACGTGATATAGGTGATATTTCTCGAGCCAATCCAGGTAATGTTGCCACTTTACTTGAGTCCACTGACAGTGAATTCTTGAAGTATATGTAAGGATATAAAGCTTTATGTATGCGCATTCAATATATATATATATGTAATGCCCAGTTATCTTTGTTTAATTCATTAATAATTCGATAGAATTCTGTTCTCATGTAGTCATTATCTTGCAGTGATATACATGTTAGCTTCCATATGTATTTCCAAACCATAGAAATACAAAATCGTAAAAATACCCTAATTTCTAAACTGTATAGGGTTAATACGCATTTTCATGTTGTAAAAGCTTGAACATGCAAAATAAATATCTGCATTGTAGAGAATTTCGATCACGAGTTTTGCGGATATCAAGATTGCGAAAAGGACCTCACCACGGCGCCCTCACGCACCACGGAAGGTTCGGCGCGTGGAGCGCGTGGCGTAGCGTGTCACGGTGGATCATTGGCCGGTCGGTAGTTGGCGGTCGGTCAGCGGGTGAGGCTTTGGCCGGGTTGGATGCGTTGGCCGGTCGGGCGGGATCCCGGGATCGATATTGGCGGATCCGGGTCAGCGGGTCGGGCTGGCCGGGTCGGATGTTAATGGATCGATCGGGATCCGGATCCGGTGTTAGCCGGATCGAATTGAACATCCGAGGTGGTGTTGACGATCAGATAGCGTCGACATATTGTCGGCGCGATAAGCGAGCCGGTTTGTGGTCAATCTGATCGGCCGGAGGCGGGGTCAGATGAGTGGTAGGTCGGTGACGCCGACATGGCGTCGGCTAAGCGGGTTGGGAGTTCGGTCGGCGGCGTGTCTTTCGCGGCGGAAGTCGATCCTCTACCGTGCGCGTGGCGTAGCGTGGCCAGCGTGAGGGCACCTCCGTGACGATGCCACCGTCCCGGTCGTCGTCGTGTAGATTCCAAATATGTAAAAATATTCATGTTTGATTTGATGAAAATCTCGGCCCGGGCGAAGCAGTTGAAGAAAACCCCGAAAAATAAAATTCTCGATTCATATGTTTTGAATTCTAATCCGCGGTTGACTCGTGCAGTTGTAGGATGTGTTTTATTCGATCTAGATTACCATGTTAGAACCTGGCTTATAATAATAATGGAGAAAATGTAAATTAAATACACGATTTGGAATCCATGTGAATGAAACGATGGGAATCGATGAAGACACCGAAGAAATGATCTGAGATCTTAGAATGGCGCGATAATGTTTGGGCAATGAAGTCTGCCATTTAGTTGAAAGTATTCTCACGAATACGTATGTGAGAATGAATTGTCGTATCCTTAGGGTTTGGGAGGGACTTGAGCGCCATGTGAGTTCGGCATGGGTATCTCATTCATTCTTGACCCCATATGTTTTTATTAAGTCCACCAATAATAAGCAAATTAGACGAGCTTAATCCGATTAGTTTTAATAGTGTAAAGCCCACATAAAAGGAAAAATCTTATGAAGCTTTGGAAATGAACCTACAGCACAATCCCTTACAGAATAAAATTAGGCTCGAAGATTCACGAGTCATAGATGGGAATCTGGTAGGAAAGCGATGGATGTGAATGTGAGTCGAAACTCTAAGACTACCCACCATGTGCATGAAGAAGGAATTTGGAAGACCTTCATACGAGAATGCAGTGCGGTTTTCTTTTGCGTGACAAGGTGGAAAGCTTAGGAAGCGGTTTAATTCTGAACATGGAAGTAATTGTGATGTTTATCCATTAATGAAACTCTTGCTAGATTATTTGACCACTCTTATTATCGATCGGCAGGAGATCTTCTTCGGATTCTTCCTAGTTTCACCATGAAGCGGAATTCCTTCTAGTTATGTTGATAGCCATGTCCACGACCACGTCATGCTCTTTACTGCGTTTTCCATTCTGATCATCTTTCCAACAAACACATTCTCAAGCTTGTTAGTATAGCATACCCTCTATCACTCTCCCGAAACGCCTACTTCCCATTTCTTCTACCAATCCCTCGACAATCCGATATCGATCAAAGTCATATACATTCTTAAAATCTTGACAATGCACGATTACAACAAACATTCTTGGCTTTCGTGCTGACGACTTCTATCAGCTGAACTCAATGCTTTAAACATCGTACCATGTGTTAGTATGGCTAACAAGTCCCTCGATTCATTCAATACATTCTCAATTCATGTGTCATACACAACTCATACTTCTAGCTGTTGTGACTTTATTATGCGAAGGTAAACCCCCGCATTCCTTAACATGTATCCTTGTGGCTATTTCTTTAACTTCTTTTTGGCTAAACGCATTGTCACCAGATCAAGTGTTTTGTTAGCTCATACTTCTTCCTTATCAAGGGTTTCCACAGTGATTCTTTGCACCCATTTTAGAGCACACTTCCCTTGATCTAGTAGATTTGTGTGAGTTTTCCTCCTCCATCAACTACTCCCGATTAGATTCTGACCTCCCTTAGAAGAATAAACATCCCACATCATCAATATAACAACAATTTCTTTTCCTTCTCCAGTGCTTTAAACAATAAGGCTGACCTTATCTTTTCCTCCTTTTCTGTTGACAAATCTAAATTTATTTTTCCAGCAATCGCATCCTGCAGCTTAGGAATGCTCGAATCTTTTGATACAGTCACCCAATACACAGACCCAAAAGTACCCTTTTCTTCCAAGAGGAGATTGTGAATATGAGTAACAATAGTTGTTTTGCCAATCCCATCCCCCAGCTCCAATACTTTGGATTCCACCTCCTTGTAGCATTTCAGATCTTCTCCAAATTTCTTTGGCCGTATTTTGCCAGCTAGTTGTGGTGTTAACAAAGCCTTTCCTTCATCCTTCCATAAATCAATCCCTTCAGAAAATCTACCACAGTTCAATAGCTCATCTACTTTTCTATGTTCTCCTCAGATTACCTTAGAAACCCCAATCTTGAAACACCTTGCTTTTTCTAATTTCTCCTCCATCTTTTCTATCATCTTTCATATTTGAACTTCTTTTGTAATTTTCAACTTCCTTTTTCTTTCTTTATTTGATCTTGTGCATTTTGTAATTAATCTGAACACATCTTGTTCAGACGCTGAAATCTTTCATTTTTCTTTGAGAGTTGTACAATTCCTCTAAAGTGCGTGATAGTTGAAACACTTATGGATGGCCACATATCCTTCAATAGCGGGTGCTTTGTTAAGTCTTGTGTCCACAGCACTCCATCTTTTGAAGGCGACCTAATTGTAATAAATTGTGTCATCAAGATTTCAACTAACTTAAAGTGAAAAAAAAAAGCTAGTCAAGCACCACAAAAACTCTAAAGGAGAAACAAGATTATAGCAAGAGATTAAAAGGGATGGGCTGTCCCATTCTTTGTGTGATTAGCTGGAAAAGAAAGTTTTCAATAAATATATCATAATGATTGACGATAAACCTCAAATCAAATGCATACCATGCAGTCAAAGCATTTAATTTTTAGGGAAGGAAGAAAGAAAAATAATAAAAAGAAAAAATATTAAACTAAAAAAAAATAAAGCTAGTTTGACCTTTGCTCTTAGATAATTAACAGATGAGAGAAGCTTGGAGCGAGAAGGAGATGAACTGAAGATTATGTTGAAAGAAGGAAAGAGACTTTTTCCCAGAAAAAAAAGTTCACATAGTGGGAATCTTTCAATTGTTTTATTGATAATAAAGTGCTCATACAGTAAAGCATTTCCAAAAGATGGGAACCACTTTAAATTAAAGAAACAATATATAGAATGTGGAATTAATTACTAAAGTTAAAGTGGGAGACAACATGCATGCTGTTGCTTTTTTGGAATGGGTGAAGAAAACAATTCCACTGCTGTCATCATATTCTATATTCAGAGAGTGACTGTAGCTAAAATTTGAAAAGTTTAGATCAAGCTATAAGCTTCAATTTTGCAAAAAGCTCCCCCTGTTAAAGATGAAATGGTTAAAGATTTTTTATCAAGGTCTTTAAAAAAATTTAATTTAGAAAAAGAACTCCAGTTTTGTTCATTCCAAATCTTTAGTAAGTACAGTTTTTATTTTTCAAAAAAGCAAGTCAAGCACCACAAAAACTCTAAAGGAGAAACAGATTACTGCATGAAATTAAAGGGAGATGAATAATCTATATTTGCTCTCTGTTGAAAACAGAGATAGAAAGTTTTCAATAAATATATCATAATCGTTGATGATAAACCTCAAATCAAATGCATATCATACCGGTCAAAGCATTTAATTTTTAGGGAAGGAACAAAGTAAAAATAATAAAGAAAAAAAATTAAACTGAAATAAAGCTAGCTGACCTTGCTCTTAGATGTTTGACAAATGAGAAGAAGCTTGGAGACTGAAGAATATGTTGAAAGAAAGAAGATACTTTATGATGAGGACACCTGTAATTATTTTAAATTAATTAAAATTAACTTTATCTTTAATTATTTTATTTAATTAATTATGATTAATTATTTTTCTTATCATCCAGTGTTCTAGTTTTCATGTTTGAGCAGGATTCTTGTTTAGTAACTGATTCCTTTTGAGCTTACATAAATACTTAGTCGTTCTATCTTTGTAAGCAATTTTTTTTATTCATAATCAAAACCTAGTAAACTTTGCTAAATCTCTTTGAGATTGTGTTTATTGTTTCTTAATTGAGACTTTGATTGGAGATTTGTTCATTTTACTATCTTCGCTCGTTACACATTGTGTTAGGTGGTATCAGAGCGGGTTTATCTGTCGATAACTAATACTGAAGTAATGATCAATCGGCGGTATCGAAGGGGATTGAGGCTAGTCGATTAACAAGGCAGCCCGGCAAATCATTCAAAATTTAACTCAGGTTGTTGAAATAATACAACCTCGATTGCATGTGTTTCAGGATTGGCATCGGGATGATGTAGATGATGATGAGGAACAAGGTGGAGGAATTGTGTAGACCCATTTTAATCATAGTCGAAACACGAAATCAAAGAATCAGTAGGATTTGATGTCACTTTAGATGAGTAGACCTACTTTGGTGAATTTGCGAATCACGTAGTAGGAAACAAAGGCGAGGAAAGCGGTAGCAGCAAACTAGAGGAGAGGATTTTCTGAGCTAAGCGTGAATATCGTGGTGATTTTTGATATTGGGGGTTTTAGATTGGTTGATTGAGGTGAACATGTTCTTTTGTTATGCCAGTTATCGAGGACGAAAGTTTAAATTTGTTTAGTATAGGTTAAATGGAAGCATCGAGTATAGTGGGACGGATTGAGAGATGAGGATGAGAGAGGGCGAGGATTTAGTTCAAACTTATGGCTGGACCAAGTAATTATTATGAGGTAGATTTTGCCTCGGACTATGAGCAATGTAAATATTTATTTTGCTTGTAAATATGTACACATAGTATGAAGGTGAATGAGACTTCCTCTTCTTATTAGTTTTTAGATTGGCAAAGAAAATCGATTGCAAAAAGTGAGAACTGACCTAAAGACTTTACAAGAGGATGGAAGGAGCTTTTTAACTATTCATGACCCGTCATCATATAGGCGAGTGTAAGGAGACCTAAAAAGTGCATTGGATGGTTGTGAAGGGAGAAATGCGTAGAGATTTAGTTGTGACTCGAAATTAGTGGAGTGGGACTTTGTTGAGGGGGTTGATGGTGTGATTCCGGATCTACGAATAGGTTACCCACTCATCACGTAACATCTAGTAATATAGGTTTGATTCTAAGTTTCTCTTCTTAATGTGCCTCATTAGGATGAGTTCCAGAGAACAAAATCTTAATGGAAGGTAGAAGAGTTGCTAGCGAAAGGGGCATATTCGAGGCTAATGGTATGTGCGGTTCCAACTTTGTTGATGCCTAAGAAAGATGGAAGTTGGCGGATGTGTCTTGGCGAGTAGGAGCGATCAAAAATTACTAGTTGGATATAGATTTCTTACTCTAATTGTCATAATATGTGATAGGTTAAGTGGAGACTGATTAATATTTATCATGTCCCATCTAGGTGATGTGTGACCACAACATTGAGGCGAGGGATGACATAACAAGATTCAACGAGAAAGTGTAGATGTATCATTGTTAAGAAAATCAATAACAGCAGCTTATGTAATTGACTTACCACGTTGGATGGGGATTTCAAAAGACCTTTAATGTTACTTATCTTACCTTGTTCCAACCATATTTGAGTCTTGAGTATCTAAAAATAACTTGAGGACGAGTTCTTCGGAAGTGGAGGTAAATGATGAGGATACCTATTAATAATTTTAATTAATTAGAGTCTTTATTTTTAATTTTTATTTGATTAATTAGAGTTAATTGCTTTCTTGTCCATTAAGTATTCCTAGTTTCCTTGTTTGAAGCAAGATTCTTGTTTAGTAATGATTCACTTTTGAGTCTATAAATACTTAGTCATTTATTTTCATAAGCAATTTTTTATTCAATAATCAAAATTTAGTAAACTTTGCGATTGTATTTATTGTTTCATAATTGAGACTTTACTTAAAGATTTGTTCGTTTAATGATCTTCGTACCTTCCACGTTGGTGGGAATGTTTCAATTGCTTTATTGATAATGAATTAAGTATTTATACGGTAAAGGTTTTCCAAAAGATGAGAACCACTTTAAATAAAAGAAACAACAAAGAATGTTGAATTAATTATTAAAGTTAAGGTGGGGAGACAACTAGCATGCTGTTGCTTTTGGAACAGAGTGAAGAAACAACTCCATTGATGTTTGCATATTCTATATTCAAAGAGTGACTGTAGCTAAAATTTTAAAAGTTTAAGTCAAGCTTTAAGCTTCAATTTTGCAAAAAGTTTCCCTTGTTAAAGATGAAATGTTTAAAGCTTTATGATCAAGGTTCTTAAAAAAAATTTAATTTAGAAAAAAGAACCCCCAATTTTGTTGATTCCAAATCTTTAGGAAGTGCTATTGTTTTTATTTTTCAAAATAGAGCATCAGTAAGATTATTGTTAATGATTCAACCCCCAAATCAAACATCATTTAAGCAACTTGTAGAGAAAGCGTAAAGGGAAATAATAAATAAATAAAAATTAACTTACTTTGTTCTTAGATGAATGATAGAGGGAAAGACGTATGGAGTGAAGAAGATGAACCACTATCTATACTCACATAAGAAACTCCATTGTCACCAATAAATTATACTCAAAGACAGCACAGAATCTACTCAAAATTATCCATTAGAAATGGATTAAAAACTAATGTAACAAACTTTATCAAAAGTAACATTGTTAAAAATCCTAAGCATTTTCTTCAAAATAAAATATAAACCTCATATGAGACGATTTTTAAGTATTTGGTTATGTGTGATTATAAATTTAATTAATATTTTTTTGATGATTGTGTGTTAAATATATATATATATATATATATATATATATATATATATATATATATATATATATATATATATATATATATATATAAAAGTTATTAATTAGAAATATAATTTTCTCATAATGATTGAGAATTGTTATTTATTATTGTATGATATATAGGAGCAAATATAAGATATTTCATGTTTCAAGATAGAGTAATTCTATCTCTCAGCTGTAAATATTAAAAATAATTCTGACCAAACAACAAGAAGCTCCAATAATTTTATACATAACATATTTATTTATTATATTTATAATATTACAATCAACTCATAATACTGACCTCTTTGGTATCACAACATAATTCCTTCTTTTAATAGCATTTAAGGATTCCAAAGGTTAAACCCAATTTAAATTGTAAAATACATATAAATTAAACAACTTTGAAGGAAACGGAATTAAAATAAAAATAAGCATGAACTTGTTGTAATGGAAGGAAACAAGAAAATTAATCAACAAAAATATTGGAACAGAAATAAAATAAATCTAACCTTTTGTACGATAGAAACGAACATCAGAGCAAAGAGTTGAAGGGAGATGAATTGTTGGTGCTGCAATACGAAAGGGATAACGTAATATGGTAAACAAAGATGAATATCAGATAACCCCCAAATCAAATGCCGACCATTTAGAAGGAGAAAAGCCAAAATAATAAAAATAAATAAAATGAAAATAAAACTAACCTTGCTCCACATCAAAGGGAAAGAAGTTGGGAGCTAAGAAGATGAACTAATTATCAAGATCTACGGACTGCGATATTGAAGGATATGTTGAATCTGAGAGTAGACTTTGCAAAGACTTTCGGCTAAAAAAGCTTTTTAGAAAATGAAAAGTGAGTCATTTTTTTCTTTTTTTTTTCCTTTCCTCACATGGTGACTGGTGTCAAGAGCTTACGATTGGCCTGTAAAATATTGGGCTTTGTTTTTGGGTCTATGTAGATAGCCCAACAGGCTCCGTAAGTGAATTTGTAATTGCCGTGCAGCATATTTTAATGTGGCATTTTTCATGGGGCTTAAACCATATAGAAAATAGAGAAAACCAAGTTAGGAGCCCCAATATCATTTTATTTGAAAATTTGAAACCAATAGACCTAAACCCAAGTTCATTCATTCTAATTTAAAAAATATTTAATAAATAATTAAAACTAAATTAATAAAAGAAGTGCACTAATGTTAAGTTTACTATTAATAACAGAGCACTATATTAATAAAACCCTATCACATACCACACAAACTTATCTAAGACTATATTGATAAACCTTGTATGGCCACATAGTACATTAACACTATATTAAGGGAACTTTGGGTACTACATTAGCGAATTGGGCACTAACTATGAGTACCTCATGTTCACTATTACACGTAGCACTGATTCGTTAATACATAAGACTACAAGACACAAGACTCTTTATTAATTCTAGCTTTTTATTATTTATCAAATATTTTAAATCACGCAAGACTACTTTATTATGTATCTTGCTTTCAAATTTTCAAATAAAAATGATATTTTCTGTGTGCCCAAAAACTTGGGCCTCCCGTGAAAATATTCATTTCTTTGGACGGGTAGCCATGTGATTAGAAGTATGATTAAAAAAACATTTTGAGTTTTATGATTTAAAAGACACAGCACATTTCTTCTTCCCAAGCCCATGAAATTAAGTGAAGGGGTTGTAGATTTTTTAATATTTGCTTTTCTAATAGAAAATCTTAAAAAATCAAATCTATATACATAAATATTGAATGATTTTAATCTTTATATTTATAATTTAAAATAAATAAAATGGAATTGGAGTAAAAGTGGGATTTGCTTCCAACCGTAGCCTATAAAAGTGCATTTGATAATTTATAATATTTGTCCATCTTCCTCATCTACTTTAATGTATTTGTAGTATTGCCAAATTAATTGAATGTTTACTTTTCTGCCTCAATTTAAGAAATTGATTTCCATGAATTTCTAAGCTTTTTTTAGTTTGCGTAAGTTGCTTACGGCTATGACGAGATATTTATACCGAACTCACAAATCTCAGGTTATTTTTTTATCTACCTGGGCTATTATACTTCGTTACATTATTTCATACGTCGACAACAAGAGAACCTCTCGAACAATGATTTATACATACCAAGAAGATTATTATAAAAACAAAGTAGTGTTTCGTGGATTGGTAATGGGAAAATCATAAGTAGGGAAACTAATTTTAGTATTTTTGTTTTCGATCGGTTAATCGAAACCATGGTTTTTGTATTTTATGAACCAAACTGATATTTAGCAAAGAAAAGCCAAAATTGAATTTCACCAATTGTAATGTAATGTGAATTTGTTTTTTTTGTTATAAAAGTAAATTTACTATAAAATTCAATATGTTTGTTTTTTTAAACTTATTACTACTCTTTAAATTTGTTGTTGAGCAGAAAAATACTAAAAATATTTGACTTTTCTTTAATGTTTTTCTTATTAAAAAAAAACTAGATATTCAAATATGGTAAAAATCATATATTTATTATATTATCCAATTGAATCTCTCGGTAATTTTCGTTTTTATGCTAATTAAATAAAAGTATATATATTTTTAAAATTAATTTTTTTCAAAATTTAGATAAAAATTAAAAGATTGATATTTTGTTTGAAAAAACAAACAACTAAACACTTAAATCTATTAAACACTATTCAAAACAAAAATTCTATGTAACATTAAGTAAAAAAACAAACACCACTTAAATCTTCTTTTCATGGTTTGAAAGTTAAGACAATCATGAACTCATATCATAAAGATACTCGCATTAGGTAATGTCTTAACAGAAATATAAAGTTATAATTAGACATGAGAAAAAAAAGAGAAAAAAAGAACTACCGAAAAAAGATATTATTTTTTTTATCATTCTTTATTTAAAATCACTATTTCTATCATTTTTATTTCATAATAAAGTGATTTTTCACAAAAATCTAAAATTTTAATTTGTTGTTTCGTGTTTTTGGCTGTCACACTATCTTACTTCTTGATGCTTAATTTTCATCGCTTTGTTAGCGATACTTTATCAGATATTAAAGGATTCGACAAATTATTATCACACATGCTATGTAACTAAAATTACATGTATTATAATAATCATATACAGTAAAAATATGCGCTTTTGTGTTCGAATTTTATCAGACTATTAACTTTAGATGCACATTATTTTTTTTAAAAATTTTAACGAATTCCGATTATACAAGCTTCTTATGAATATATTATTAATAATTAATAAAATTATTTTATTCAAAAAAAATGTTCAAACTCATATCTTATTATCATATCACCAAAATAAGAAGTACTGACTAAGGTATTTAAATTTTTAAACTTAAACCATAATCATTAATTATGATTTTAATCATATTTATAATAAATATTAATTTTAATATTATTTCAAACATTACTATTATTATTATTATAATTTTGCTTTTGGACATCATTATGGGCAAATGGCTGGGGAGCCGCAACGTAGATGTCAAGGTCCGACGCACGTGTGAAATTAGTGGGCCGTAGAGGATATGATGTGAACTTCTTTGCTGCCTTGGGCTTTGTTTTTGGGTATTTGTAGGATTAGCCCAACAGGCCTGGAATAGCTCAACAGGCCTGTAATTATTTAATCATTGGATTGGGTATCATCTGTTTAGATCCGATCTTAGAAATTTTAGGAGCCCATCCCCACTCGACCTATTGAATCTCGCGCTTGTGCTCAGGCGATGCTAGCGCTCTTAAGCCCAATCAAAAGCCCCTTAATCCAAAAGATGCTAACTATTCCATACTTTATAGTTGTATTGATCCGTAAATGACGCTTCACTACGCGGTCAAGATTTATACTAACATTCACTCTGGCCCCACCTTTGATGCATCGGGTAGCTTTTTCCCGCTACGTATAGAAGCCTCAATGAAGCATCTGACGATAGAAAATTGCTTCAATCTGAGCCCAACCCAAAACCCGATCGATAGTGGTAGAGGAGAACCTCTGTAAGCTTCTTAAAGACTACTTCCACAACCTTAAAGGGAACTGATGATTGTATCGCCTACCAAAAGACCTTGGTCATATGTGTTCATTTCCCGATCTGAATTTTTTGAGGCTGTCGCCTTCAATCCCGTCCCTTTAGAGTCTTGGGATTTGTTTTTAGTGTCTATGTCTAGCTTAGCCCAACATGTTTGAATAATTTGTTTTTATATTTTTGCTTCTTTGTTTTTTTTTGATTACTTATTCATTTTATATTAAGGTGAACATGGTTCTGTTAATCTAAAGTGCCACTTAAAATAAATCGACGGTCAATTTTCGATTTGTTGTCAGGCAAACCAAAACCTAATCATCAACATAGTTACCCAAATTTTCGGTTAACCATTTTTTCTATTAACCATATATCGGTTTTTGGTTTATCAAAATCAACAGGGTTAAATTTGCAATATATCTAAATATTTACCAATCGATATCTTGTTTTAGATTTTTTATATATAAAGCTACAAAAACCAGCTAGCAAAAATATTTAATTAATTATTTTTCATAATGTGTAAAAATAATTTATTAATTTTCTTCAATATATTTTTGTTTTATTTTTAATTGATTTCAGTAATCTAATATTCCTTAAGATATATGCATATCTCATGAATAATATCTTCAAAAGAGGTATCATTATAACATTGAAGAATAAAATTCTATGTCATTGTCCCCAGAAATTAAATTTATACATTCCAAAAGTCGTTAATTTAGCACAAAATTAAAACACAATAGAGTAATATCATATCAAACAAAACATATTTTAATAAAAATCTTGACGAAGGGCAGAAGTTGGGCTTCAACCTTCATTCTATTCATTTATTCAGATACATTCATGTACACAAACATCTTCTCTTCTTGGCCTTGCAACCTAAGCTCTTATTACAGCTTCTTTATATATTGAATGAATCCAATAATCATGAAGAGTTATCATCATCATCATCGTCGATTCATCATGATATAACAAAATTGTCCTCGGCTTCCAATCCATGTTCCTTCACAATTTTTTTCTTTAATTATTGATGCGAGTATAGAGGATAATATAGGATTTAAATTATCGACAATATAAACCTATATATAAATTTATTTTATAATATATATATATACATAACATATATATATATATATATATATATATATATATATATTATCGTTGTATTTTATAATTTAGTATAATATTAGTTTTTTATTTTTTAATTGGATTAACAAAAGTATGCATGATTTTAGTATTTTATAAGCTTAAATTGAAATAAAAATTATATAAAGCAAAGACCAAACCAAACCTATTAGTTTGATTAACATTTTTGGTTGAAGTTTTGATTTGGTTTCTCGATCAATTCAGTTTCTTATGTTATTTTACTCACCCCTCCTTTATATATTACATTATAGTAACCTGTTATAAGGATTTGAACCTGAATCTCATGTCGTCCCTTCATATATTTTTAACTAAACCGTTCCTCAGACATATGGTTGAATTTATTAATTGTGAGAATGCATCTTATGAATTTTCAGACTATGAATGTGAATCATGTGCAGCCAATGTAAGAATTTACCTTGATATCTTAAATTATATGCTTTTGAGGCTCTTGATGATGTTGACAATTGAGGTCAATATAATTTTTCGTATCTATTTTACTTTCGTTACATCATTATAGTTTTATATTTTTATGAAAGTTGAACTTGAACCATTTCTTGCCACCACAGCAATCACGTAACTATCGAAATTAAGCCTCATTGGCCTAGGAATCAACCATAGTTCTATCAATAAAGTAATTTTTTTAATAAAGGTTTTATGCTTTATATAAGAATTTATTATTTGTTTAAAATAAAAAATGGAAGAGAGTATATTGAAAGACACAAGTTAATAAGGAGTTTTAAACAGTGATTTATACAAACCAAGAAGATGAATGGAGAAAAACAGTAATAGCAACAGATGGGAGTGGCATTTGGGAAAGTCACAACTCTCACTAAGTAGGAAAAACCCTATTTTAATGTTTTCTTTTAAATTTTAAACGATTATGAAATTATGGTTTTGTATTTTGAAAATCGAAACTGAGATTAATATAAACAAAAAGCAAAGAAATCTCAGAAACGATTAGTTTAAATTAACTATTTTTCGTTTGATTTCTTTAATTTTTTATCCACCAAAATATACATAATTTACTTGAAAATTTTTACTAGAAGAAGGTGCATTAAGTAATTTATTCAAGATTTCTAGAGCATGTATAAATATAGTCATTTTCTAATTCTAATGTAGGTCTTCAAGTTTCATGGTTTTAAAGTTAAGACAAATGTGAACTCATATATCATATAATACCATAAAAATACTCATATTACATAATGTCTTAATAGAAATATAAAGTTATAATTAGATAATGAGACAAGAAAAAAAAGGATGTCAAAATCCATTACTTTATGTGATAAATTGAGAATCATCTGAATTGGTTTCCATATTATCTCAACTATCACCTGTATCATAAAAAAAAAATATGATCCAAATATACCAACATATGAGTGGTCTGAAATTTAATATATAAGTAAAAAAAAAAAATTGTTGTAATCTATTTATGTATTAGATACTTGAATAGAGGGATTATTTCCACGTGTTGTTTAATCACTGTATCATACACAAAATAAAATTAATAAAAAATGAAAAATAATCCACATTAATATAAGTATCTTAGAATGCTATCAAATTTGCATGGTTTGGAAGTTTAGGGTTGAGCCACTTACTCTCGATCAGATGTTTCATCCCAATTGCTCCATCTATCACCTTAAATCATCTAGAGACTGTAAACCAAAAATAAAAGAAGCGTTGGATAAAGTTCATTTGATCAAACTTATATATTTTGATGATCATCAACTCACCGTTAATTTCAAATTTAACCAATTCTTACCAACTATAAATGTATTTATATGAAAAAATAAAATTATTTTTGAGAATCCATTAAACATATTTACCTAAAAATGATCAAAATATATATATTTTTAAAAAATTAATTTTAAATGGGATGAATTTGGTGCTGGGAATACTGGCTCCCAATAATGGACCCAAGAAATGACTTGGGGGCCATAGTTGAGTATTCTTGCAGCGGTCTTTATCTACAATGGTGACAAGTGAAATCACTATATGGAATGTGGGTAGGGTTTGAAAACATTTATTGAAACTTCAAAAAAGTGGCTTTTATTTTCCTCCTAGCATACTAAGTCATCCCTGAAGGCTCACAGGTTAGAACTTAGTAAATGCTAAGAAAACAAAATAGAAACTAAAAATGAAAGAAAATAAAATTTTGAAAAAAATAAAAAATAAGTTTAAACTTAATAAATTAATCTTATATATCTATTTAAACTCATTTTATTAATTGTTTCTTTCTATTGTATAAGGATTAAAATTTTTAAAAAATATAAAATCTTGAAGAATTTTTATTATATTTGATTTTCATTTATATTTTTAATGATGAAACAAATATTTAAAAAAAAAAAACATTTTTCTTAATATTTGTTTTTTCTTTCCCTATTATTTTCCGGGATTCCAAATGGAACATAAATGAAAATAAATGAAAACATAAAATGATACTGAAAATAAGTAAATGCACTAATGATTGACTTGTTAGGAGGTTGGAAGATGGGTTGGAAAAAGAGATTTAGCAAGAGGATGTGTGACATTCACCTTCACACTCTGTTTCTCCCTCTATTCCTTTGAGAGGCGGTCGTGTTTCACCATCAGCATCAGTAGCAGTACTACTACTACTTATATGCACTGAAAGAGGGAGCCTTCTCAGCTTTGGGCAATTCAATACTAGTAGTCGTTGTAGAGAATCACATGTGGTTCCTTCCATGCTTCTCGGTTTTGGTACTTCTGCCAACCCAAAACTCACCAAGTTGAAACAGAGGATGAGTGAGATCATCATTCATTTCATTAATATTATTGCCTTCTTCTTCTTCTTCTTCTTCTGTTATTTGTTGCTACTATCATATCCTCATTTACTGTGACTGCTTGAACAAGTGGATCAGAGGTTTGGAGGTGGTGGGACTTTACTGCTCAGCCGTGAAGACAAGTGCTTCAGATTATTAACATCCACCCGACCAAGTACTTGAATTACGACAACTTATATTCTCTCAATTATAACTTGAAGAGACATAAGGCTCTAGTAATCATAAGATTCAATACGTTTAATGAGGCGATGCAGTTGTCTGCCCACCACAGTATTTATCGGACATTCTGATAGCTTGTGCTTTCCAAATCCACTGGCCGTCTTGAGAGATGGAGAAACATCCAGTAACCCCCCACTGGGAAGTAGTTCTCAACGAATTATCTCCAAAACTCGGAGATTTGCGGGGAGTAGTAGCCCATGTTGGTATCGATTCAGACTACAGTCCAGCCACATGCTTTCTTTACTAAGACCAGGATAGTCATGTCTTGGCTGCCTTCCCTTTAATCAGGACGATAGTGGTAAGTCTTTGGTGGTAGTGCTGCTTCTCACATAGCCATTGAAATTGCGTAGGTTGGAGAAACCTGTTGGCAAATGTCTCTGCTTTCTCAACCCACTCAGATTCCTCCCATCCCTTATATCTTTAAGTCTTGCATCTGAAGTATTAGACACTGTAGATGAACTAGATTGGAAAGTAAATGGGAAACTGCTGGACGATGACCAGGACGAGACAGGGCGGAGACCTCAGCTTCCCAAATTCCAATTAGATGTAGAGGTGGATCAATTTATCTATTCCATCAGGCAATGTTTCCAAACAATTTCTACCGAGATCCAACTTTCTGTTCTTTAGCTTTGCCAATGAACCTACACAAAGTCTTTAAATCTCAACAACCAAAAAGAATTAGAGCTCGAAGATTCACCATCTCATAGATAGAATCAGGGAGGATAGTAATGCCTGTGTATGACAAGTCCAAAACTCTAAGACTACCCACCATATGCATAAAGAAGGAATTTGGAAGACCATCTCTTATGCCAAAAATATAAATTTAAAATGATTCTGAAGAAGCAAGGTAGAAAGCTTAGGACAAGTTTGGGTACAGACATGGAAGCGAAAGTTGGCTACACAATGGTAAGAACTCTTTCTAGATTATTTGACCACTCTATCTCTTGGGAGATCTTTCAGCTTTCTTCCGGTTTTCACCATGAATCGAGAATTCTTTTTGGTTATGGTGATAGCCATGTCCCTAACCACATCATGCATCTTTACATATTCTCCAATCTGATCACATCTTTCCAACAAACACAAGCTTTCAAGTTTGTTCAGTGCTCCTTATGCCCTCTAACTCATGCTCGACGCCTGCCATCTCTTCAACAACCCCTCAACGATCAAGTATCCTATCACAGCTCCCTTTAATCTTATAATCTTCAGAGCAATGTACAATACAACAGACATTCTTGCAGTCTTTCATCATTAAACTGACTGTAGCTGAACTCCAATATTTTAAATACATCATTTTCCACTTGATTATTGTGCCCCTTTAACAAGTCCCTCTAATTCATTCAATGCATTATCATTAAACAATATCCTTACACAACAATCATACTTCTAGCTGTTGTGACTATGGCAAAGAGGTAATCAGCACATTTCGACTAATATCTTTGGCTATTTCTTCTTCTTTTTGTAGCGGTTAGACAGGTCAAGTGTTCTGTTGAAAAGCTCCCATACTTCTTCCTTTTGAAGAAGTTCCACTTTGATGATTTCTTTTATTCTCAGGCACACTTCCATTGATCTGGTGGTGACATAAGGTCTTCCTCCTCAAGAAGCTACTCAATTGGAATTCCAACTTCCCTTGGTGGATAGACCCTCCCACATCATCAAATATAAGAATAAATTTCATTTCTTTCTGTAGTGCTTCAAATAATAAAGCAGCTCTTATCTTTTCATCTTTCTTCTTGGATAAATCTAGATTTATCTTTTCAGCAATGGCATCCTGCAACTTGTCAATGCTTGAATCTTGTGATACAGTTACCATCAGAAAGAACATGACCCCGAAGAAGTATACTTATTTTCAAGGCGTTGTGAATGTAGTGGCAAACTAGTTGTTTTGCTCAATCCTCCATTCCCAAGCTCAATGCTGGATTTCACCATTCTCAGCATGTCCAAATCTTCTCGAATTTTTTGGCTGTAGTTTCACCCGATTAGTTAATGTTATTAACCATACCTTGCCTTCATCGAACTACGTCAATCAAGAATTTCCTTCAGAAATCTACCAGGATCAAAGTAGCTCATCTACTTTCTATGTTCTCCTCGGGTACCTTGAGAACTAATCTTGAGAAAGCAGCCTTAGCTTTCTAACTTCTCCCTCCATCTTTACTACCTCATCTTTCATATTTTGAACTCTGAACCAATTTTCTAAACTTCTTTTTCTTTCGCTTTATTGTCTTGTGCATTTTTATGATCACTAGATCAGACTCATATCTTCATTTCACACGACACTTAATCTTTTCCATTTTTCTTTGAGAATTGAACAATTCCTATCAAAAATTTTGTGATAGTTGAAACACTTATAAATGGATGGCCACATGTCCTTCGATAGCCGATGCTTGTTAATTTTATGCTCCATCGTCACGAGCAACCTAATTGTAATAAATTGTGTCATCAAAATTTCAACCTGGCAAAATGAAAAAAAAAAGCAAGTCAGCTTTTTAGCTTCAGAGGAGAAACAAAGATTATAGCAAGAGATTAAGATGAACAATACGCTAACATTGTGATTGAAAACGAGAGAGAAAGAAAGTTTCAATATATATATATCATAACCGTTGACCATATGCCTCAAATCAAATGCATATCATACCATTCAAAGCATTTTTTTTGGGAAGGAAACAAAATAAAAATAATAAAGAAAAAAAATTGAAATAAAGTGATATAGTATGTTTTATGATTTAGTTGTCATTTGGAAGAAAGTCATGGCAAAAACCATATGCGATGTTCATATGGAACGTGTGGTTCCTAGGAAATGAGAGTTATTGTTAGTAGTGGAGTCATGTTTGCTTGAGACTTATTATTCTCTTTATTAAAACATATTGCAAGTAATGAAAAGTAGAGATTTACATCAAACAAATGCTATGGTTTATGTTTCTTTCGTTAAAGAGAACAAAATTCTATTTTGAAGTTTGATCGGGACCTAACACATTGACCTTTATCGGAAGCTTGGCACTATGTCCTGTAAAGGAAAGAATTGAAATCTAGAGGCTAACTGGGCCTCAAAGTAACAAATCAGATGGTAAGTCGGTGATAAGCGTCAATGATTAGGCTACCAAGTAGTCGAATGTTTGACATCCTAATTACAAGGCATATGGACTTCCTTAGGCCCAAATCGCGGTACACTGTCGTCAAGTGGGCAAACTTAGGATCAATTTGAGGGTGGCGGCTAGTGTTTCCATTTCTAAATTGGCAAAAGCAGGTTCACGATGCATTATGGAGATGACCTAACATAGTAGTTTACACAAGTAGGTCGGTTTTAGTCTGAGTACCTTAGAAATCTGAAAGTATCTTTAGTCTTTCATTTGAAGGTGGCGAATAATGGTGGCAATGGACATGTCGGGCATATCATGGGAAGGGAGGTCGCAGGGCATTTTGTCGAAGAATTGTGTGGTATCTTTTTTTTGGTCCTCACGATGGTGGGGACTTTTGATGAAGCATTATCCAAAATTGATAAATAGGCCCCTACAGGCATAGTTGTTGTCGGTCGAATGAGGAAGCTCGAAGTACTTGATTAGTGAATCGAGAATGAGAATAGAATCAGAATCATTAAGGTCAGTTTTACATTTTTATAATAGTTAAGATATATGTAATTTTATATAATTCCTAACTTGTAAATATTTAAATATTTGTTTAAATGATAAACATAATATTTTCAAATAAAACAAACAAGTTACCAGCAATAGTCTACAAAGAAGTTAAAGAGAGATTCAAATGCTAATTACAGTGGTTGAATATACTAATGCTAATAGAATGTTTCATATAATTAACTACTAATAAAATTAAACTAAGCCATGTCTCAAGGAGTTTAAGGTTGTCATCATCATCATTTCTCTCTTTCCATAGATCATATGCAGTATATCTCCTTCTTCTTCCTTGTAAACTTAAATTCTTCTTCTCCCTTTTGGTTTTTCTTCTCTATATTACCAAAGGTTGGAGTTGTTTCTTCCACGTTAATCAATTCCTACATACGGCTAGGATTTTCTTTGGGTATTTCATTCTTTTATTTTGGTGATTTTTTAATTTCTTGGTATGTTGAGAATCGGTATTAAATCGATTCATGTGAATCGATTCGCAATTCGGCGATTCTGTCTTCGATTCAGGCATATTTTCGATTCTTTAAAAGAGTCGGATCGTTCACCTACCAAATCGTGAATCGATTCATGAATCGAATAGTGAATCGTACGATTTTGATAACAGTGCCTACGAGATTATCAAAAAAAGTTTGAGAGGTTAGAAAACAAGGTTTGTGGATGGACCCAAAAAGCTTTGGTGGGTACATTTATGGGGGTTACAATCGAAGATTGCAGAAGGAATACGAATGTTTACGCCCAAAACATGGAAGGAGGCCATTAGTTTGGCTAGGATGAAGGATGATCAGGTTGAACCATCAAAGACAACATGCCCATCATTTGCATCCATCTCTATTTTGGCTTTTAACATCATAAAGTCGGCGACTGAAGCGACTTTCGAGATGGGAAAGATCATACTGGCTCCGCTGAACTCAAGGCTTGTGCTTCGATTGAGATGAGAAATTCACTCAAAGACATAAATGCAAATGTCCACAACATGTTGTTGGATGGGTGGCACAAGAGGATGAAGAGAAATTCATGCATTATCGAGTTACATAGCATATTCTATGAACCTTTGAGGACAAAAGTTTCTCTTGATAGAGGTAATAGTAGTGTTTGTTTATGATTTTGTTGTTTATTCCTCAACCTGTTGTTTGCTTTTTTGGAATGGTGAAAGCAACTCCATTGTTATTCTGCATATTCTATATTCAAAGAGTGACTGTAGCTAAAATTTCAAAAGTTTAGGTCAAGCTTTATAGTTCAATTTTGCAAAAAGTTTCCCCGGTTAAAGATGAAATGGTTAAAGCTTTTTGATCAAGGTTCTTAAAAAAATTTAATTTAGAAAAGAAGCTGATTTATTGATTCCAAATCTTTAGGAAGTAGTACTACTGGTTTTATTTTCAAAATAGAGCATCAGTAAGATTATTGTTAATGATTCAACCCCCAAATCAAACATTTAAGCAGCTTGGAAGAAAGAGTAAAAATAATAAGAATAAAAAAACAAAATAAAAATTAACACCTTGTTTTTAGATGGATAGAGGGAAAGGCATTATGGAGTGAGAAGATGAACCAATTATCTAACACTACACTAAAGAAATCAATGTCACTCAATAATTATACTCAAATATCACAGAATCCGTACTCAAAATTAACTATTAGAAATGGATTCAAAAACTTATGCCTTTACAACCAGACAAAAGTAACATTGCTTAAAATCCTAAGCACCTTCAAAAATAAAAATAAAACCTCATACAGGAAGTTGATTTAGTGTTGGTTATGTGTTAATGAGACTTTTAATTTATTTATTTTGATAAGGTAATTGTACAAATATATATATATATAAGTTATTAATTAGAAATAAATTTTCATAATAGTTTGAGGTATTATTTATTGTATGGATAAGACAATAAATATAGAGGATATTTCTGGTTCACGCTTGGTTTTAAGCGTGTAGTGTGTATCAGTTGAGTAGAGAATAATATTCAGAAAGTTCTTCTTCCTACTCTGTTTTCTTGTTTTTGAGAGTTAACACTACTCAGAGTGGATTTATAACAGACTAACTGTAGTTATTGATTTGTATTAAAATATAAAATATAAAAATAATTTGACCAAACAATGTCAATATCAAAGAAGCTCCAATAATTTTATACATGCGCATGTTATTTATTATTTACAATATTACAATCAACTCATAATATGACCTTTTGGTATCCCACTTGTAATTCCTTCTTTTAATAACATTTATGGATTTAAAGTTTAAGCCAATTTAAATTGTAAAATAAATATAAATTAAAACAACTTCAGAAGGCAGGATTAAAATAAAAATAAGCATGAACTTGTTGTATGGATGAAATGAAAATTAATCAACTAAAAAATATTGAGACAGAAGTAAAAATAAATCTAACCTTTTCTGTGATGATATAGAAACAACATCAGAGCAAAAGTTGAAGGAGATGAAGCTATTTGCTACATAAGCAATACAGGAACAACATGTGTGCAAGTAAAACAAGATGAATATCAGAAAACCCACAAATCAAATGCCGACCATTTAGAAGGAGAAAGCCAAAATAATAAAAATAAATAAAATGAAAATAAAACTAACCTTATCAAATGAGGGAAAGAAGTTGGGAGTAAGAAAGATGAACAGTATCAGATCTACGGACTGCGATATTGCAGGATATGTTGAATCTAAGAGTAGTCTTTGCAAAGACAAGATAAGGAATAACAGACAAGATGAGCTTTTTATAAAATGAAAAGTGAGCTATTTTTCACTTCTTTTTATTATCGGCCTGTAAAATCTTGAAACTTTGTTTTGGGTCTGTAAATTACAGCCCAACAGGCCTGCAGGGAATTTGTAATTGGGCCGGGTAGCATATCTTTGGACTGGCATTTTCATGAGCTTAAACCATATAGAAAATAGAAAGCTAAGTTAGGAAACCAATTTCGTTTATTTGAAATTTTGAAAGGAAGGGCCTAAAACCAAATTAAGTAAATTCTGATTTAAAAGCTTATTTGATAAAATAATAAAATTTAATTGATAAAGAATTAACGGCTTGAGTCACTACGTTAGCCGAATCGAGCACTAACGTTAAAGACCTTGGAAGTGCTGTCGTTGCAGATCGGACAATACGTTATAGCCAGACATGAGTGCGCTCATCACATATTAAGCGAATCGGACACTATATTAGTGAACTTTGGCTACTACATACTACATTAGCGAATTGGGCACTATATTGAGTGGACATAGGTGATACATTGGTAGTACCGGGTTCCTAGCATAATGCTACGATTACTATATAGTGATCGTGCATGATAGCCTCTTTATTAATTTAGTTTTTTGTATCTTTATCAAATCTTTGAAATCAAAGAAACATGAACTTAGTTTATAGTTCTGCTTTAATTACAAATAAAATGAAATTATGGACTAAACCAGTTCATAAAATATTCATTACTTTGGACAGGTAGCCGTAACGATTATCAAGTAAAAACATATTTAAGTTTACAATAGGAAGTATGATTAGAAAAACATTTTCAGTTTTGCTTGATTTACTGTAAAATGCTTTAAAAACTACATAAATCTTGAATGATTTTAATTTTATATTTATAATTTAAAATAAATAAATAGATTGGAGTAGAAAGTAAATAATTACTCTATTTTATTTTTTTCTCTCTATTATTTTTTTAAAGGAAAAAGTGTGTTGGGTTATGATACGATCTATGAAATAGCTATGTCAAGTCTCTTAAAAACTTTAGATACAAATGAAAATACTTAATACTCCAAATTATCATGAAATAATCATTTCGAGGCCTCTGCGTTTGATAAATAAAAAATGCAGAATAACCTAATATTTCATATATGGGAAGCGTATTGGACGTGATTGATCTTTATAACTTTGTTGGATTGAGGCTTTCTGAAATGCAGTGCCGTCTGAGCGTAGAAAAGTTAGCAGATTGTGATAAATTGTGCCGTAACGATCGGCGACAAAACACGTCATGTCGACAATACGAAAAAAAAAAAAAACGAGGGGAAAAGCAAAATGTAAATCCATAACGATGTGCAAAAACATTATTGGAAAGAAATGAAATAAAATGATAGAATTGCTTTGCAATGAAACAATACAAAAAAATCACCTATCATCTCTAACGAATAAGGACGAAAAGAACAAAGGAAGAGACATTTCCTCTATTTCCTTTCCTATCATTTCCTTTTATTTTTCTTTCATATATTTCTCTCAAATTTTGTATCAACTAAACATTAACTTTATTATATATTTTTTTTCCTTAATACTTTCCAATAACCAAACACAACATTTGTTTCTTCCAAATTGTAATTGTTCATAATTAAATGGATGAACATGCATGTTGCACTTCACCACTATGTTACCCAATTAGAACAAACGATCGATTTCATATTGTCTCAACTATTATCACCTCTTGACTAAAAAATAAAATAAAATAAATAAAACGATAAAAATGTCAGGTATACATAGCTTGGGAATTTAATATATTAAATCTTACATGCTGATGTTTGGATAGAGGATTTTCAGTGGTATTCTGTTAATCCTGTCTACATAGAAAATAAATAATAGATTGAAAATAAATAAAAATCCTCATACATGTATTGAATGTTTGGATAGTCAGAGGTTTTCTAATTATTTCAGTTAATCCCCGTATCCACAGAAAAATAATAAGATGAAAATAAATAATGACATCCTTAAATATCTTAAGAAATAATATCAAATTTACAATGATTTCAAAGTTGGTACTTACATATTTATAAATTTCTTCCACGCCATGTCGTAATCATGCTCCAAACTCGTAGAGCTACATAAAACCAAAAATATAAAAAGAAGTTTTAGATAATGTTCAGTTAGACCAAACATATATTTTATTTTTTATATAATATTAAACATATTTAAATAAAAACGTCTTACATAGATCTTTGCAGAAAAAGAAAAAATGAATTTTGGAAATGCAGACAATTTATAAGAATGGTAATTGATAATGCCAGACTAATGATGGTTTAGTGTATATTAATTAATTAAGTAAACTTGCGGAACATGAAGGAAGTGATCAAATGATCAAATGGTTAAAATCCATTCTATAAAATAAAATAAATAAAATATTGCGACCCATGACCATGACCATGAGTGCCATGTTGACTGCCCTTCCAGAGGTATGAAGAGGGATTGGAAAAGAGATTTGGTCTCCCATTCCACCTCATCCCACCATTCTTTTTCTCCCCTGATTTCTTTGAGGGGCGAGGATGAAGCTCTTCTTTCTCCATCGCCATCACCATTAGTAGTTGTTTCCATCGAAAGAGGGAGCCTTTGAAGGTTCGGGCAATTCCATACTGATAGTTGTTGTAGAGAATCACAAGTCATTTTTCCATACCGCTTCCATATGCTTTTCAGTTTTGGTAATTGCGCCAACTTCAAACTCTGAAGGTTGGGGAAACGGAGGAGTGTTAGATCATTATTCATTTCAGAACTAATTATGCCTTCTTCTTCTTCTGCTGCTGCTTCTGGTAATTCTGCTGCTATTATAACTCTGAAGTTGACTGCAGTGCCAGACAAAGATGGAATTAAGGTTATGGAGGTGGTGGGACTACTAACTCAGCCGTGAACAAATTAAGCTTCAGTTTGTGGCATCCACCACAGACAAGTGCTTGGGGCTAGATTAGAATAACTTGCAATATTCTCTGTTGGTGTTCTCAACTTGGAAGAAGAGACCACCAAGTTTAGCAAGTCCTCAATTTCAATGTGTTTCTTGGAGGCAATGCAGTCGCCTGCCCACCACACGTATTCTATCCCATCACACTCTTTTATCTCACATGCTTTTAAATCCATGGCCATCTTGAGAGATGGAGAAACATCCAATAGCCCCCCACTGGGAAGTAGTTCACAATTAATAATCTTCAGAATCCTGAGATTGGCGGGGAGCACAAGTTGTTGGTAACGGTATTCATCATTTTCTTTTTCTTTTCCTCCAATCAGCCTACAGTTCTGTACCACTACCTTTTTACTAAGACCATGATAGGGATTGTACCTTTCCCGATTTCCATTTAATTGGAGGTGATAGTGAGTAGTCTTTGCAGTGCTGCTTCTCACGTGTACCTATTGAAATTGTGCAGATCAAGAATCAACAAGGATCTCTAACTTTCTCAACCCACTACCTCCACTCTCTCACATCCTTGAGTCTTGCATCGGCGAAGTGTTAGACACTGCAGATGAACAAGGTTGGGAAGAAGATCGGAAACAGGATTGGGAAGACGTACTCTTTCAATGCGCCCACTACTGTATGTGGTCCAATTAAATTGTTTAAGATTGACCAATTTCTCTATCCCATTAGGTATTGTCTCCATTTTATTCCTATCGAAATCCAACTCTCTCAATGCTGTAAGCTTTGCCAATGAACCTACCTGCTTTAATCCCTTACAACAAGAAAGAATTAGAGCTCGAAGATTCACCAAGTCATAGATAGAATCTGGTAGGAAAGCAATTGATGTGAATGACAAGTCCAAAACTCTAAGACTACCCCTAACATGCATAAGAAGGAATTTAAAGATCTTCATCTGAAGAATCGTGCGGTTTCTTTGCAGCAACAAGGTGGAAAGCTTAGGCAGCTTTGCACAGACATGGAAGTAATTGACAGCTTGCCATTCATTATTACCTGAAACTCTTTCTAGATTATTTGACCACTCTATCATCTGATCGCTTGGGAGATCTTCTTCCAGATTTCTTCCTAGTTTCACCATGAAGCGAGAATTCCTTCCCGTTATGTTGATAGCCATGTCCCTGACCACGTCATGCATCTTTACACTGCTTCATCTCTGATCACATCTTTCCAACAAACAAGATCTCTAAGCTTGTTCAGTATAGCATGCCCTCTATCACTCTCTGCTTGCCTACTTCCGTTTCTTCTACCAACCCCCTCAGCAATCCAATAATATCTGATCAAAGTCACCTTCTTGATCCCAAAAATCTCAGGAAACAATGCACAGTACAACAAACATTCTGAAGCTTTTCATTATTCAAGGACTGTAGCTGAACTCAAATACTTTAAACACATCAAAGCCTTTATAAGTCAACGTGTGGCCTTTAACAAGTCCCCCAATTCATTCAATGCATTCCCTCCATTCAGTACGTCATACACAACGCCTACTTCTATTGCTATAATTATGGCAAGAGGTAAACCCCCACATTCCTTAACAATATCCTTGGCTATTTTTCTTCTTTTGGCTAAGCGCATTAAAAATTGATCAAGTGTTTTGTCAGGTGTCTATATCCCTATATGAGTTCCATTTGATGACTTTTGCACCCCATTTTTAGGCACACGTCCCTTGATCTAGTAAGGTTATGAGCTTCCTCCATCAACTACTCCAATTGGAATTCTTAAACTCCCTTGGAGAATAAACATCCCACACATCATCAAATATAACAACAAATTTTCTTTCCTTCTGCAGCAAGCTTCAAAACAATAAGGCACCTTATCTTTTCATCCTTTCGTTGACAAACCTAAATTTATTTTTTCCAGCAATCGCATCCTGTAGCTTAGGGAATGCTAATCTTTGATACAGTCACCCAATACACAGGATCCAAAAGTATCTTTTCTTCCAAGAGGAGATTGTGAATATGAGTAACAATAGTTGTTTTGGTTGTAATCCTCTGCATCTCCAAACTCCAGACTTGGATTCCACTTCCCTGTAAGCATTTCCAGATCTTCTCCAAATTTCTTTTGGTCGTATTTTCACCAACTAGTTGTGCTGTTAACAAAGCCTTTCCTTCATCTCGAACTACCTCAATCAAAATCCCTTCAGGAAATCTAAGTACCGCTCAAGTAGCCTATCTACTTTTCATGTTCTCCTCGGATCATTTTAGAAACCCCAATTCGAGAAACACCTTCGCTTTCTAACTTCTCCCTCCATCTTTTTCTACATCATCTTCATATTTTGAACTTCTTTAACTAATTTTTCAACTACCTTTTTTCTTTCTTTCGCTGATACTGTGCATTTTGTAATTCAGCATGCACATCTGTTCCACGCACTTCAATCTTTCCATTTTTTCTTTGAGAGTTGTACAATTCTTATCAAGAATTTTGTGATAGTTGAAACACTTATAAATGGATGGCCACATATTCTTCAAGAGCCCAATGCTTGTTAGTAATGCGTCCACATACTCCATCTTTTGAAGGCAACCTAATTTTAATAAATTGAGTCATCAAGATTTCAACTAACTTAAAATGAAAAAAAAAAAAAAGCAAGTCAAGCACCACAAAAACTCTAAAGAAGAAACAAGATTATAGCAAAAGATTAAAGGAGATGAACAATTTGTTTGCTGTGTGATTGGAAAATGCAGGTTGAAGGTTTTTCAATAAATATATCATAATCTAACAAATGAGAAGAGACATAACTAAATCTATTGCAGGGAGAAGATCGATTTACAAAACTAAAAGCAGACATCCTAACTTTAGGTATATGATCTTGGATACTGAGGGGTTTTAGGATTATTGACTGAGGTATCAAAAGCTCTTTAACATATCGAGTTGTCGACAGACAGAAAGGCAATTTATATTTATGTTAAATGAGAGAACACTACATGATGGGACAGATTGAAGGAGATGAGGATGAGAGAGGGCTTATTCATTTTAAAACATTAGCGTAGGGATGAAACAATTATTACAGATTTTTTCTCAGACTATGAACAATATATTTTTTTATTTATCACATATGTACACAATGGTACAGGAAGGTGAATAAATATACCGTTGAATTCCTTTGAGATCTAAGAAAGAGAATTAGTTAATAAACCGAGGAACCAACCTAAGACCCTATGTGTTTTATTTAAAGGAACCTCTAACTATCGCTCATGACCCATCCTCACTTATGCTTGAAAGTGTAAGGAGACCTAAAGTGCATTAGATGGCTGTGGGAAGAGTAAAGTAAAAGTAGAGATTATTATGGCTTAAATTCCGATGGAGTTCAGATTTTGCTAGAGGAGTTTGACAGCATGATTCCTAAGGATCTACCGAATGAGCCACTTCCATAATGCACACAACACCATAGTTTTGATTCTAAAGTTTTTCTTAATGTGCCTCATTATAGAATGAGTTCCAAGGAGAATAAAACTTAATGGAGTAGCATAGGGAAGATGACAGGGTTTAAGAAATAGCACGCAGCCCATCACCCAAGCCTACAAGGTGATCAAAAGAGGACTATGAAGGTGCCCATTGAAACTGCCCCGACCCCACCTGTGCCCCAGCCGGGGCCTAGTTTAATTCTCCCAAGGGCCGACAACACTAAGAGCCCATATCTTAGAAAACGCATCTCCAATTAAATAAGGGAAGTGAACAATTCCCTTTAACCGCTTCTAATTATCCCTATTAATTGACACGATAAAGGGAAAACAAATTCCCATTTAATGTGTGCAGTAGACCAGACACTCTCTCTAATGCAAAAAGTCATCTAATATAAATACCTAGTCACCTCTATCGGCAAAGCAGTACGGCACAAAATTGACCCTCTCTAAGCGCCGACATTTTCTCAGTTAGCAGCATCTTTGACCTTAATATCGGAGAGGCTGATTTAAGAACTACGATCCTTTTTGCTTACTGCAGGGGAGCCTGTTATCTAGCGTATCAGCCGGGATCTGGTCTGCCAAATTCCCCAAAGATCGCCCACCCAGCTCCGGCTGAGTGCCAGGCATCACGCCCGGGAGCCGTCCGTGGGAAACGACGCCTTACATATGTCGATCTCGCGACTGATCGTATCAACTCGGAACACAAGCAGGAGCCACCCCAATCCCCCGAGGATGCAGGACCAGCAAGGCAACGTAGATAGCCAACCTCCCGGAGGCCCTCTAGAAACTCTACATGCCAATACCGAGGAGATGGAGGCACTCCGTCTCACCAACCAACGCTCGACAAGGGAATTAGAGAACCTCACCAGGCAGATGCAACGTCCACAGGAAGTGCGACAGGCGCAAGAAGGCCACAATACCACCCCTTTAGGAAGAACAAATGCACATCCTCGACCCTCCCGAAGCAAGAATAGCCAATCCACTGGGCCAGTGGCACTAAGTCTGATTTTACCCTTAAAAAGAGAGCTACAGCTGCACACTGGAAACGATGAGCCAACTCTCATCGCAAGGGAAACGGGGGAGGGACCATGTAAGGCAGGTTCAGGCACTCAGTAGGGAGCTTCAGCCATATGAGAAAGGAAAGTCGCCAAGGCCGAGCCCCGCACTTCTATGGGACACTCGGGTGCAAGAAACCGAGTTCGTTCACAACGGGAAGGGCTACACTTTCCTCTCCACAAAAGTTCAGATCTCCACAAAATGTGAGGTGTCACTGGAACCGACTGGGATCCCATGTGGGATCATCTTGTAATACCTCTATAACGGAACCGTACTGGAACCCGCATGATAATAAGACCTGCATGGCTGCAGCCCTCGCACACGCTAAAAGGCCCCGTGTTAGCTTGGTTTAACAGGCTACCACCATCGCCAATCTCTTCATTTAGAGAGATCTCCATCGCATTAGTCTCCCACTTCATAGAGCCAGGGACTATTGTGGAAGCCAGCTATCACCGTTGTCCATAAAGCAAACCCACAGGAAAGCCCTCGAGGTCCTATAGGTTGCAGGTTCAACGCCGAGTCAAGCAGCAGACATTCTACAAGAAAGCTCGCCATTACCGCTCATATCACGTAGCCAGGGAATAAAATAAGGACCACGTTTTATCTCAAAGAATTCGTTGTGCGCATGGTTTAGGTGTCACAGCGCAGTACATTAATGATAAGTTTCATATCTAAGTATGGGGAACTTCTTTAACCTAAAAGGAGAGAAAGGTGACCGACAGGAACGGGAACGAGCTCGAAAGGGCAGGAGACCGAGGTAGATTCTAAGAAGGGACAGAACGACTCCCAAAGAGGCGAAACATCAGAGACCGCTTAGGGACCATTCTCAGCCAGCTACGTAGCGGGCACTAATTTCGACAGCTTCCACCTCGACGGCCTTAGTCTCGTGTTCGCACAGGCAACAACATGAAAAATTTCTCGAGGCGGCTAATAGTACGAGGTCGCACTCCAACTAAGAGCATCAACACTGTGGTACGCAGTTCCATCGCACCACCTAACATCAAACAACATCACATTAATAAATCCAAAGGGAAAACAGAACACTTGACTGACCTGGGACACTTTCAATTACGACAGCTCTAGCGTCAACACAATGACCAATTGACTCAAGAAGAAGTCTTCGCCAACACCACCAGCCAAGTCCAAGGTGATCTCTTCGTGGGATTCTTGCGTTGGGGAGTCTCAGCCATTAGGAAAGGCCCATCTCGCGTTAAATATCAGTCAGAGAGGTACAGAGGTGCAAGTGTGATTCAAACTCTTCAATTAAACACCGTTTATAACTTTCTGCATTCGTATTTCCAGCGATTGTCAACACCCCCATGACGACCTTTGCGACATGGTGCCATGGCTAACAAAAACAACTATCGAGTCCTTATCGACAACGGGAACCGAACACATCATTCTCGTGACGCCTTGACAAATGGACATCAAAGGGAAAGCACGCAAACCAGCCAACTCTACACCGCGAGACTTCCGGGAGAAAAAAGTACTCACTGGGTCAATACAAGAAGGGCTCACTGGGAGAGACCCCCCAGCTGCAAGTAACAACGACAAGGAGGTTTTCATAGTGCATCGCTCAACTTATAACACAAGCACGGCAGCTCCCTTAAACGCTGCATATGCGGCCGTCCCTCCGCTTTCTACCACAGTGACCAAAGTTCCCTTATCACAAACAGCAGGAAATGGTTCGAGAGCATCCAAGTAAGGGTAATAGGGGGATCTACATAAGGCAGCACGACATTGAACATTCATTTTGGATCGTAACTGGACATGAGACGAGGTGAAGACCGACCCTGAGCTCTCGTAAAAGAGTCGGAAACACACAGCCAGATCGACCACCCTCAACACTTCCGCCCATGTTGGTCAGTTAGCGAAGACCCGTAAGCCTCTTATCCGCTCTTAAAACATAATGTGGACAGCCAAGTTGAAACAGCAGGACATGGCGTGATCGACTTCGCACACCACCACACTAAACGCCGCCCATCCTTCAAACCGCTAAGCAAAAAGAAGAAGCCTCGTCAGAAAGACAAAAAGCGATCAATGAGGAGGTCAACAAACTCCTCCAAGTAGGGGCAATCAGGGAAGTGGAATATCCTAGCAACACAACGTCGCTTCCGGCTAAAAAAGCAAACGAATAAAGTGGCACTTTGTATCGAATTTCAATCGGCCATCAACTGAAAGCATGCCCAGCATACCTCTCTCACCTCTGATCGACTACAGTAGATCGCCACTACCGCCATGAGCTCTCAAATCTTCATGGACGCTTTCAGTTTACAAACTGATCAACATGGGATCCCCGACGTATCAAGAGAACAATTCATTCGTTCACTCGCAAGGGACCCACTGCCATCGGTAAATGCTCTCGACCTGAAAAATCAGTAGGAGCTACCTACTGTAGGTTGCGGAACAGATGTTCCGTAAGCAAATAAAGTATGTCTATAGAGGTATATATAGACGCACATGTTAGTGAAATTCAAACTGGGTCAGCTCCATATATCTATCTAGTCGAAGCATTTTAGATCCCAGTACAACATGGAAGTCAATTCAAATTAAATGTGCCTTCGAAATCTCACAAATTCTCTGCGGCTTATAGTCAATAACCAGGAATAGGCAAACCTGTACAAGATAAAAGTCAGACCAACATAAGTACCGCTTATCGAACATAAAAAAGAAATTCAACGCTTAATCAAGAGGCGGCAGCAAGTCGCTTTGTGTCCAAGGCCGTGACAAGGCTCCTTCTGCATTCCCTCCTAAAGAAAGCTTCAAATGGGATGCACACCCACAAAGCAGCCGTTCACAGCATTCAAAAACGACCCCAGCTCTACCTGTAAAGTCCCCATGAGGGGAGAGCTCTTGCATCCTCTACACTCCGGGCTGCTTCTGCATTTTCAACTGCTGCTCCTATTGCAGAGAGACAGTGCGAGCTGCCTTCCACCCACTACGCCGAGATCTAAGAGAGGCGCACTAAAGACAATCCCAGCATTGAGAAATTAATCATACAGTAATCAAGCAGCCAGAAATCCTCATTTCTAATCTCTCTAAAAACATAACAAAATCCCAACAGTAAATATCTTTAATGCAGCAAGTACATTGAACCAAACCTCTCGGGATGACCGGGATGTGAAGCGAGCCACAGTCGGGAGCGAGTTCGACATCGTAGACACAACCGAAACAACACAAAGGGACAGATCTCAGCAGACCTCACATGGAATTCACTCGCCAGAGCCTCGCCGAAGCCACTAATCGATCGGCCCGACCTCCCCATTTGGGAGAGGTCGTCCCAGACACACAATGCTCGGGGAGTGGGCGCCTGGCCCACCGACCTCTCTGCACCCAACAGACATTGGAATACAAGGCTAAGATTTGGTTCCGAGCCCCCAATAACGAGGTCAGCATAGTGGGTCACAGCCAGGCTTCTTAACCTCGCCCATTCTACGGGAAGTTGATCAAATGAGAGGTACAAATGGTCTCCTAACTAATAGTAGTGCTGCATTAGAAAGACTTCCTAATGTTGTAATGAAAAATGACCCGACACTCAAAATGGCAATAAGAGTTAACACAAGAAAAGTTTGCACGTAGTTCGATCGTAATAATAAACCAAGAGTAGAGAATTTCATGTAGCATGCTCTAGAAAACCGGCGACAAATTTCCTAAGAAAGACCTCATAGATCGATACCGTCGAGCAACTTTTCAAAGCTCCGAGATTCAATAAAGGAAGAAATTCTTCAGAATGTTCGAAAGCAGTCAGATCGGGATCTTTATTTCAGACCATCTTAATGAGGTCACAACGCATCAAAGAGACGTTTAGGTCAAGGTTCAAGCAGGTTTACTATTCATCGAGTGGTTTCCTCCCATATAAAGTTTGCGGTTTTCCACACTTCATTCCACGCATTGCCAGAGCAAGCACGCCACACGTGCTAGCAGCACACGAAGGCGCATGTGGAAACCACGGACCGGCATCAAGGGAAGTCTCGTGCTGTGGGTACCCATCGGGCCCACCATGTCGGCGAACGCAAAGCAGCCGGTCGTGTTGCAAAGCCTGTCGTGCAGACGCTAAAGCATCTCTCATCTCCCATCCGAGCCACGACGTTAGCTCACAAAGCCCCCAGCCCTTGTGAACAAATGGGGTCGGGACATATTGAGACCCCAACCCATGGGAAGGGGCCAATGCAAAATTTATCATCGTAGCAAAGGGATTATTTCACCAATGGGCGTAAGCCGAACCCCGGGCTACTATCATGAAACAAAAGCAGTACGCGACTGCACATGCTCCATGCATGCGTGTTTGCATCCCAAGTTCAATGTCGGCTAAATGTCAGCTCACAAATCCTAAGTTCAAGGACTTTCTCTCGCTGCAGCTTGGAATCAGCCCCGGCCATTCACAATCCAACGGGACAAGCAGTGTCACCATTTAACCCCAGCAAGATCAAGACCAAGTTGGAAAGATCTAGTGTTAAATAAGGGAACACCTCTGCAGTACTAATAAGTATCAGCAACTACGACCGCAGACGCAAATGCCTCAGAGCCTGCAAAGTCGATTCAGCCAACTGAGATTCAGGCCCACGAGCCCCATCGCCTCGCTGTGCTGTTCTCAACCGCCTCAACAGCAGGCCTTACTGTTCAAGTATATCAGCTCAGCCTCTCGCAGACAGCTCCACGAGCCCCCACCGTCTCACTTAAGGGAGCCCACTCACAAGCAGGCTCAGAGCCCAGAGCCGCCTCAAATTTCAAAGCAAATTAGCCCATCTAAGCTCCCTGTAAAGCTTCGCCAAGAGCCTAATCCACTTCAAAAAGGCCTTGCAGCCTGCAGCCAGCTCGCCAGCAGACAGCTCTGACGAGCCATCACAGCTCGCTAGTGAGCTCAACTGGCCAGGAAAGGTCTGCAAAGCTCAGAGCCGCTCACCAAAGGCATTCAGCCCCACAGAGCCACACAGCCGCTTCTCGGGAAGAGCTTCAACCGCTTAACCCAAGTGGCCTTGCAGCTCAGAGTCAATTTAGGCTCAGGCAGAGCTATCTACTGTGGTTATCAATAGCCTCGCTTGGAAGAGCTTCAACCGCCAGAGGCCTCGTAGCTCAGAGCCATCACTACAGACAAATTTCAGCCATCATTAAACTCGCTTTGAAGAGCTTCACTGACCAACCAAGGCCTCAGCTCAGAGCCACTCCAAATAGGCAGCATTTAGGCCTGACGGAGCCATCGCACAAACTTCGCTTTCAAGAAACTAAATAGTTCAACGGTGGCTTTGCGTACTTCAAGAAACATTAACAAGTCAAGCAAACAGGTAAAAACAGCATTCATTAGTGTCAAAGCCAGAATGGGACATGACATATCTAGGTTGGGTACTATTTATCATAAAAAAATGCCGCCAAGACGTATAAAAGGACCACGTCAGTGCAGGAGCAGCAGGGAGAAGAAGCAGGAGCCGGGCCTAGCAGAGTGATCGTCTCCTAAGGCAATCGGCAGTAAAAGTGACTCTTTCGCTCCCTCGTCACTGGGAATGTCGAAATCGGTCCAAGTCAAAGTTACGCTTAGCATTCTCCTTCCGAAAAAGCGAGCCATCCGTAAGCCTCCACTGGAGCGCGGCCTGTCTTCAAACTTGCAAAATCACATCTTTTAATGACTATTATCGTCGCTTTGAAGGTTCTCAAGAAGGCATTATTTTCGCCGATCGTGTTGACAGCTCTCAACTCGTAAGCTTCACGACGAAGCCGGTTTAGCAATTTCGCTTTATTATCATTCGCTTTCATTCCTGTAAAGAAAATCTTTCTCGACCACTGGCAATATTTCGTGTTCAAGCACTTCATCTTCTAGTCAAAGCCGCTTTTCTAAGAATCTTCGTGCCTTTCGCCTTTCTTTTACTTCTCAGCTTAACGTCACGTTGGCTGCATGCCTGTGTCGCACTTGAAACGCCCACGGCCTCTTCACACACTTGCATAATAAGCTCATAGCTCGTACCGCAGAGGTAAGAGAGCTTAATTCTAGCTTTATTAGTGCTCGTCGCTTTGCATTCCGACCTCGTCAGACCGGGCTTCTCACAAACTTTTCGTATTGCAGTCAGCCCCACAAAACAGTAACATAGAAAGTCACGCACAACTTCGTAAATCCCAGATAGTATCGACAAATAAAGACACTGGGAACTTGACTCCAGGCAACTGGGACCGATACAGCCAAAGCTCCCCAACAGCCAGGGCTGGCCCGACCTCGAGATCGTAAATTCCCGAGGACGGGCGAGATCGCGTCAGCAGTCACCAAGGTCAAGGCGGGAATCATCTCCCATCGGCCGAGCGCCCTCTTCCCAAATTCCTGGGCATCAGTGAGGAAAGCCAAGACCAAGGTAGGGAGGACCCCAAACCGAGACATGACCTCCAAATGTAGGCTCACAGCCTCCTCAAGAAATCCCCTACTCCGCAAAGCAGGCAAAGACGGCATGAACCTAGCACCTCAACCTGGCCAGATGAGCACGGGCCGCTTCGCACCTCTTCGAACGCTGAAGCAGCAGGGTGACAGCAAAGACGCCCCCACCCAGCTTTAGCAAGACTAAATCGGTCGGCTCTTCGTGGAAACCCCGAGACCGCGCTTTCACGCCAGGTCTTCTCGTCAACGCCTTCACCGAGTCGGTGCGCTCTTCCAGTGGCTTGACACAACCGAGGCCTTCTCTCGTAGGGAAAACTTTCATGGACAGCGAGGCAAGGCCTGTAGTAGGAGGTCAAAGACTGGACCGCGACTCTGGAATATCTGATTCGATGAGCTGGTAAAAGGCACAAGATCTTGAAGAAGTCACTAATCTCTCTCGTCGGGGCTAGTGATCACACACTAAGAACACACCCAACATAAAGCCGAAATACCGGCACGCGGGCACTGCATTAAATTAAGCCAGCAAGAGCTTCACGTAAATTCTCGGGAGTGGTCTGCATAAACACGCCTGCAGTGTCTTCTTCGGGTTAGCGGGGATTATACTCAAATGACTGGCCGATGTGTTGAAGCCGCCTTCCAATATCTGTGGAAGACCGAGATGATCAATACTACCGAACATGAGACAGTAAAGAAAGCTCGGGGCCACCCATCGGTAGCAAATCTGCAAATAGAAAGCATAATTGAACACTTGCCATCCCTAAAGACAACTAACAGCCAAATCCAAACACCTCCTGTAAGTCACAGCCGAAGTGGGCGCATCGCTGGAAATGTTGTAAAACTCCTTTACAGTACGCGCAGGAAAACGGGCACACTTTAAAAAACATTGTCCATTCGCACTAAACGACATTGCGGCATCGTCAGCATCGCCAGAGACCACCTGCATCGCTAAACGGGGCCTTCCATATCGCCTTGGCGAAGACCTCCCCAAATAGCAGCTCGATCTCATCTGTGGGCCTGACTCGTACGTTTCGTACAGCCGACCTCAGGTAATTGCACTTCAGTAGCATTTCTAAAATTCACTACCCACTCCGCTCACCCCAGGGGTGCGAGGTTCTCAAGTATCTGACAGCACCTCACCGAAAGGACAGACCACCCACCTGCTTGCTCAAAACTGCATTTCCTGCAAGGGGTCACCTCACAAGGCGTAAAGAAACGACCTAATCTCCACAGTACAAAGCTGCATACTGAAGATGTGACAGGGACCAAGCAAAACCAACTAAGATACCTAGCGACTGCACACTCGACAAGACAAAGAAGAGAAGGACGTACTTATGACTAGGAATAGAGCGAAAGGGGACTAATTTTGCCAGATATCACAAAACACCAGCAAAGTCCCAACAATGATCAGCAAATTTCGAGGAAAAGTGCCCTGCTCAGGCGGTAAAAGCCTTAAAATATCAGGAACACGTACACACCCGCCGCAGGACGTTCCTAAAAGAAATCAGCATAAATCTAGAAGAAATAGCACCAAACCGAAAAGTCATCACACCCCAAGATTATTTGACGGCCGACAAAGCCCCACCACACCTCAAACAGCAACCATCGGGAAAGTCAAGACCTGATCCAAGAGCGACACAACACCCTGCCTCCATCGTCACTGCAAACTATGGTCAAGCAACCACCCGCTAGCAAACAGGCCAGTTCCCACTCACCCAAGCCTGGGGCAGCAAGATCAAAAGAGGACGCAGTGCAGGCTCCATCAAACGGCCCGACCTCCTCGAACTCAGGCCCCAGCCGGTGGGGCCTGCCCATCTCTCCTGGGTATCGAACAAACAAAAGCCCAGCAGAGCCCATATCTTACAAAACGCATTCCACCCAATAGTAAAGTGAATACTTTTAAATCGCTTTCTAATTATCTCCCATTAATTCGATCGACAAGGGAAACAAAATCTCCCATCTAGCTGGGCAGCACTCAGACACCCCTCTACCAGGGAAAGTCATTCACATAGACACTGTGCCACTCCCATTTCCAAGGGAAAGTGGCATCACATTGTAAAACACTCTGGGGCAAATGACATTCTCTGCTAGCAAAGAACCGACCTTAGGCACGTGGGAGACACGCACTGGCGAAACCCTCGCGACCCTTTGTTTCCTCTTGTTTTGCAGAGGGAGCCTGTCATCTGTGGATTAACAGCTGACCGGCTCCAACAATTTAGCACAACTTCACTATTGAAAATAAGTATCATCGTAAAGAGTTGGTAAACACATACGAACCTCACGATCTCTTTTGTTTCTGCTTTCAGGTAGGAGTCACATCTGCGGACAGTGGGACCGTCTGGGGCAATTCTAGCATCGCCCAAATTTCACTCCGATTGGAAAAAGCATCAATGTAAAGAGTTGTAAACATGGGGATAAACTAAGATTTGGGCTGTTACGCATTAAAGAAACAATAAAGAAATGTGGGAATTACTATTGTGTTAGGTAGAGACAAACTAGTACGTCAGTTGCTTTGGAACAAGGGAGAAAACAACTTAATCATTGTCTGGCATTGTTCTATATTCAAAGAGTGAACAGTAGCTAAAATTTTAAAGTTTTGGTACAGCTTTAAAAGCCACTTGCAAAAAGTTTCATTGAAGATGTGGAAAATGTTTGTAAGTTTCATACTGCGTTCTTAAAAAAAATTTAATTTCTAGGAAAAAAAGAACTCCTAGTTTTGTTGATCTCCAAATCTTAGGAAATAGTAATTGTTTTCTTTTATTTTCAAAAATATATATCAGTAAGATCATTGGTACGATTCAACTCTGAATTAAACATTGATTTGGCAATCTTGGAGAGAGGCAAGAGAAAATAATAAAGAAATAAAAAAATCAAATAAAATTAATTTGTTTTGTTTCCTAGATGAATGATAAATGTATGGGAGGCAAAGATGAACCACTATCTATACTCTTACATAAGTGTACCAATGTTAATTTCACAAATTATACTTAAATATTGCATAGAATTCCAGAATTTAAAATTATTTATTGGAAATGGGATTAAAAGTTTATAAAATAAATTCAGACAAAAGTAACATTGTTTAAAAATCTTACATTTTTAAAATAAAAATAAAACTCCTATACAAAGATTGATTTTACATTTATTATTCAGATTATAATCTTTAATTAATACTTTTGATAAATTGATTGTACAAATATATATATATATAAGGTTATTAATTATAAATAAATTTATAATGGATTGAGAATTGTTATTTATTGTATAGATATAGGGAGCAATAAATATAAGATATTTCTTATTGCTCAAGATGGAGTAATTCTTCAGTTGTAAATATTAAATATAATTTGACCAAACAATAATAAGAAGCTCCTAATAATTTTATACATGTAACATACATTTATTTATTATATTTATAATATTACAATCAACTCATAATACTTACTTTTGGTATCCTAACATAATTCCTTTTAATAGCATTTATGGATTCCAATGGTTAACCTAATTTAAATTGTAAAATACATATAAATTAAAATAACTTTGAAGGGAAACAATTAAATAAAAAGGGCATGAAACTTGTTGTAATGGAAGGAAATAAAAAAAAATTAATCAACTAAAAATATTGAACAGAAATAAAAAATAAATCTAACCTTTTATGATGATAGGAAACAACATCAGAGCAATGAAGAAGGAGATGAATTGTTGAAGCAGTAAATACGGAAAGGACAAATGTAATATGCAAGTAAAACAGATGAATATCAGATAACTCTAAAATCAAATGCCGACCATCTAGGAAGGAGAAAATAAAATAATAAAAATAAATAAAATGAAAATAAACTAACTCATTGACGTCAAAGGGAAAGAATAGAGTGAAGAAGATGAACTAATTATCAAGATCTACGGACTACGATATTGAAGGATATGTTGAATCTTGAGAGGACTTTGCAAAGACTTCTATTCAAAGCTTTTAGGAAACTGGTGGGGAGACATAAGATATGAATACTAATGCCACATGTTGCTGATAATTATCATTGGTTTAATTTTTATAAAATGAAAAGTGAGTCATCTTTTCTTCCCTTCCTTACGTGGTGACTAAGTGTCAAGAGCCTACGATAGCCTGTAAAACTTGGCTTTGTTTCGTCTATGTGTATGCAGCTCAACAGGCCTGCAGAATTTGTAATCAGCTGGGTAGCATATCTTGACGGCATTTTCATGGGGCTTAAAACCATATAGAACTTAGACATAACCAAGGAGGCCCAATATCATTTTATTCCAAAATTCAACCAAGTTAATCTAAAACCTAAGTCTACGACATTCTAATTTAAAAATATTCGAGCAAATAATAAAAATTAAATTAATAAAAGAGCCGCACTACAAATATTATATTAATAACAGGAGACTATATTAATAAAACTCGCATTAATATACCATTAACGTAATCGGTACTATATTGATAAATCCTTGGCGACTATAGTACATTAATCTAATCATACTATATTAGTGAATCCTTTGCACTACATTATTAATCAAGATTATATCAAATGAACCTCGACATTAATGGGTAGTACCAAGGCTCACTAATGCAATGCAGCGCCCGATCTGCACGAACCTCGTATACCGCACCTTTATTAATTCTAGCTTTTATTTATTTATCAACATTTTTGAAATCACGGCAAGATCGCCCTATGATATAAGATCTCGCTTTCTTTCAAATTTTCAACAAACACATCATTCCAAAACCTAGCCTCCTCACGAAAATATTCATTTCTTCTGACCCAGCCATGATTGCAGTAATGTACTAGAAAACATTTTGAGTCTCAGGATTTCAGTAAGAGACAAGACTTTTCTTTCTTCTAAGTTTATTAAATTTAGTAGGCTAGAGATTTTAATATTTATTTTTTTTAAAGAAACTTTAAAAATCAAATTATATACATAAATCTTGGAAATATTTTAATCTTTATATTTATAATTTAAAATAAATAAAATGGAATATAGAAAATAAAAATAATATTTATTTTTATTTTCTTATATTTTTTCTTCTATATATTTTTTGAAATAAATAAAATTTTATTGATTTAGGTTAATAATATATCTATTGAAAATATAATTAGTATTAAAAATCTTTAGTATAAGGTAACATCTAAGTTATTAGTAAAATGACGTGGTTAAGGCTCTATACATTGAGTAATCCTAAATGCCTAGAATAATTTATTCTGCATAATGCACATATCGACGAATACGATTCGATCTTATAACTCGTCAGACCGAATCCTTTACCATACGAAATTGTCAACCTCACGATTCCACGGGGCAAGCTTAATCAAGACCCACGACTGCCATGGTAATGTACCGACGACAAAACATCATTGTCGACAACAAAAACACCCAAAAATATCATACAAAATAACATTAAACCTATTATCACAGTGTAAAAACCACTTTATTAAAAGAAAGTAAATGAACCATGGGAATTGATGACCAAGAATTACAAAAAAAAAAAATTCACCTTCATCTTCTACGAAATTTAATGAAATGGTAAGCATGCAAAAGCAGTGCCAGAGTATGGGACAGCTTTCTTTTATTTCTTTCTCTATACTTTCATTTTTATTTTATTTTCTTATATTTTCAAATTTTGTATATCAATCCAAACATTAAATCCACACATTTTCTCGAGACTTGCAGCTTCTTGTCAAGTGGCAGCCTGCGAGACTCGTTGTACCTGGTCATGTAAGGGAGACTTACATACTTGTCCTTACTTCAAATCTCACTGACTAAAGTGGGATCTGCTTCTCCACCGTAGCCTACAGCAGCATTTGACAATTTACAACATTTGTCCATCTCTCCCCATCTATCTTTAAGACATTTCTGCAGTATTGCTAAATTAATTGAACGCTTACTTTCGGTTCTATTTCTTAAGAACATTTACTGCTTCTAGCTTTTATTTGTGAAAGTTGTTTGTTACACTTCGAGAACTAGAAATATTTACACCAACCTCAATAAAATTTCTTGTGTTCTTTTACCTTAATTATTGTGCCATTACACTTCATACATTACTTGCCACTGCTGAGACAACAAATAGAACACTGACAAAGGGATTTATACATACCCAAGAAAGACACAGAGAAAACAGCAGTGCCGTGACGGTAAATGGGAAAATTGCGTGTGAAAACTACTTAGTATTGTTTTCGATCGGTTAACGAAACCATGGTTTTGCATTTTGCTGAACTGAAATCGACATTTGTATAAAAAAGAAAAGCCAAAATTAATTCACTTTCTAATTGTACTGTAATGTGGGAATTTTTTTGTTGAAAGTAAATTAATTCTGCAAAATTAATATTGTTTGTTTCTTTTTAAACTTACTTACTGGAATTTTTAAATTTGTCAATGGTGTTGCAAAATAATTAAAATATTTGACCCTTTTCTCTTAAATGTTTTCTATTAAAAAAACTAGACATTCAAATACGAGAAAATCATATATTTATTATTATTATCTCAATTGAATTTTGTACTTCTGCTTTTACAATTAAAATAAAAGTATATATATTTTTAAAATACTTTTCTTTGTACTTAGGGATAAAAATTTAAATTGATTGACATTTTTCGAAAACAACAATAGAACATCTTAAAGCTTCCATTAAAAACTATTCAAAACAAAATTCTATTGCAACATTAAAAAAAAATGAACACTCATCTTTAACCTTCTTTTCGTTGGTTTGAAAGTTAAGATTACCACAAATCCCATAATTCATAAGCACATTCAGACAGGTGAATGTCTGCAATGAAATACAAAGTTACAATTAGACATGAAAAAAAGAAGAGAAAAAAGAATCCACCCAAATCTTGTAGCCGACAAATGGCACTTCATAGCGCAATCCAGCCGCCCAGCCAGCCCTGGAATTAACAAGTATCGCAGCAGAACTTTATCGTCTTTTCTGTCTATCATGACCTCAAATGAGAGGATTCAATTTGGAAAGGCGAATGACTTAAATATGTTTTCACATGCGCATGGATCCGCTTTAAAACATCTTCATGTACCGACAAAAAAAAAAAAAGTTTGGAAACTTTATTTTACGGATTGATCTATAAAGTAATAATATCAAGACACAAGAACAAGATTTCTACAATTATTGTTAGCTCCAATTGAGAAATCATTTTAATTTGGATTTGACATTGTCTCAACTATCAATTGTACCTATCACACAAAAAAAGATCAAATATACCGATAGTGTCCTATGTTCTGGGTCCGTAAAAATAAAAATATTAATTTTGCCAGATTATACATCGTGATCGGAATGGTTTGGATCATATTAGTGACTACTTCATCGGGGTGTTGTTTAATCTTCAGACACATAGCACATCAGCCGTACCTACAAAACAAATAAATAAATTTACATTTCACAAAAGTATCTAGGTCACTAATAAATTTACAGTTTCAAAGCTGGTGCCATCTTTAATATTCCAGTTTGTCGCATTTCACTTCATCGCCAATTAGTTTCCATCTGCTCAGAAACTACGACAACCATTGACAAACAGTACCATAAAAAGCAGTGTTGAACAAAGTTCATTTGATCAAACACATTTTCATGAACTTCAACATTAGTTTCAAATTTAACCGATTAACACCTTTACAAATGTATTTCTTTTAACATATTAACTTCTTTCGAAAATATATTTTTTACATATTAACAAAAATATTTTTACAGAGAAATTATTGTAAACATTTACCTAAATATTTTTGAACAGACTTAAAATAACAATAAATAATTTAAAATGGGAAATAAATTTACAAGAACATCTAATTGACAAAAAGAAAACATTTTGGATTAAAACATCAAATAACCTTGTACTCACAATCTTAACATTTTCATATTTTCAACTTTTAAAAAGCAGGGTTACTTTACAAGAAATAAGAAAACACATGTTTGTTAAAATTAGGTAATTAGAAATTTCAAAATTGGTGTTTCAAAGTGACATTTTGTGGTACATATAAAATGACGTTAAAACCATTGAGTCCATCTCTCTAACTGCCTTGCAGACTCAAACAGGTAATGGAAAAGGCAATTTACATTTATAATTTTACACCTTTCAATTTAATTAGAGTAATAGGGAAAACAAAAAGAAAATAAATGTTACTTAACTTGTTTAATACACACAATGGGATTTAGTTTTAATAAGCCTTAAATAATACAAATAAAAAACATTTCCAAAAATAAAAGTAATAATAAAATTAACAATTTTCTGATATTGTTTGTCCTTTTATACTATTTTAAAATATTTATGTGCAAAAAGGTAGTGAGTGGGTGTTTAGACATTTAAGGGAAAGCAACATGAAAAGCAGCAGCATCACAAAAAGGGCATCTGGGAGCAAGGTCGATGAAAGGAGGGGTGACTGTATGCATTGAAATGTGGCAGACAGATTTGTGTCTGTTTACTGACAAAGACTCTGGGAGTTACATCCTAAAATAAATTATTTCATGAAAATAAATAATAAATACAAATACAATAATACATTGCTTTAAAATAAATGCTCCAATTACCCTACAATTTTAACTTCCTATTCTTTTTCTATTTTTATTTCTTTTAGACCATTTTCTTACTAAAATATTACTTTTTTACTATTTCATTTAAAATCATTTATTTACATCTATTTACTATTTTTATTTCATAATAAAGTTTATTTTCATAAAAATCTAGATTTTTAAATTTGTCAAGCTTCTTGTTTTGCTGGTTTGTGTCGCCTTATTTCTCAATAAGTACTATCGTTTTATCGTTGCTACTTTATTATATGCGATTCAACGACAAAGAAATTGGATTGCAGAAATATTTTCAAATTGGGAATTACTCGATCACAATATCAAGATAAAAATCCAAATCCATATCGCATTTCATAAATCATCATATTGCTATTAAAAATATTGCATTTTAAGAAATTACATTTATTAACTATTAACTTAGACGCTGCATCATTTCCCAAAAAATTTTAATCACTCGATCTTAATGTTTTTAATGTAATCGTATTTATTAGTCAATTAATAAAATTATTTTCTGGAAAAAACGTTTCAAATCCACATCTTACTGAGTTATTGTCATATCAATCGAAATAAAGAATCACGATTACTGATTTTAACTTGCCTAAAATCATAAATTTACCTAATTACGATTTGGATTATATAATAAATAAAAGGTTTATTAATTTTAATATTTATTTTCACATTACCATTTCACTTTTTTTTTTTTGGACAACACTACAAGGAATGGCAGGGGGAGCTGCAAACGCAGACAACAAGGTCTATGCACGTGCGGAAATTATGGCGATGAGAGTTAATGCGGGATTTGTGAAATCTTTATTACGTTTTAGTCTTTGCTTTGGGTCTTTTGTAGGATTGTGTCTAAATAGGCCTGGGAATAGCCTAAACAGGCCTGGTACCATTTAACCACGAGTTGGGCATCATCTGTTTGCATCTGATCTTGCCTTAGAGCTCCATCTCCATCTCTGACCTACCTGTACTTTTGCTTTTAGTTCATAGGTTTACGATGTGGCTCTGTTTCACCGAAAACAATCTCAAAATAATGCAAATTATATTATTTTGCTACTTTCTGAAAAGTTGTATCGCTCATAATGACAAGCATTTGGATGTAATACAGACTATACTACAAGATTCACTCCTACCCACCTTCGACATCGGCAAATTCTTTCCATTACGTAAGCAGCCTCTCAAACTGAAGCTAATTGCACCATTATAAAATTACATCAACCCATGAACAACCCAAAACCGCACGATAAAAATATAAACCCTCAAAATTTAGTTAAACTGACTCACAACCTGGTGTAACTAATGCAGCCGATTGTATCAGCTTTGTACCAAAAGACCTTGGTCATATTGGGTGTTCACGATCTTGAATTTTGAGGGCTTGTCACTAATCAGCCTCTGAAAGTCTTGGGATCTGTTTTTGTGTCTATGCTCGCTAAATTTCAAATACAGTTTGGAAACAATTGTTTTGCTCTTTTTCGTTTTTCGACATCTATTCACTTTATATTAGAAAGGAAATATGGTTCGGTTAACCTAAAGTGTCACTTAAAAAATAAATCGATCGTCGGTTTCGACTGCTATTCTGCACAAACAAAACCTTAAATTATCAACTTCTGTCTCCAAATCTTTGGTTAACCATTTCTTTTCCATTAACCATACATCGGTTTCTTGTCTAATGTACCAACAGGGATAAATTTTGCACATACTTCCAAACATTTACCCAAATCCAATATCTTTGTTTCTTTAGACTTTTACATAAGCCACAAAACTAGCTATAGGAAAATATTTCTACTAACATTTTTGAAATGTGTAAAAATAATTTACTAAATTTTCTTTCAATATTATTACTTATTTTTAAATTGTTTTTAAAAATTCAACATTCTTAAGACATACAGCATATCTTACAAATAAATATCTTCCAAAGAGTATCACATAAACATTGTAGAATGTACTCTACTGTCATTGCTCCAAGAAAATTTACACACTCCAGTACGTTACTCTTTGTAGCACAGTACCAAAAAACATCAATGCAGCAATATCATATCAAACAAAACAAATAACTAACAAAACGCTGACCTCGGAGCAACAGCCGCTTCTTCATTATCTCCATTGACTTGAAATGCATTTACGTAACACAAAACATCTTCTCTTCCTGAAAATAACCCCAAAGCTTCTTACTTGCAACTTTCTTTACATATCAAATGAAATCAATAATCATGAAAGAGAGCACATCAATATCATCGATTATCACGCATACAACAAAATTATGCCCTAGCTTTCCAACTATGTTCTTCATTACCTCTTTTCCTTTTAAATTCTATTGGACAATGAGTAATAGGACATGTGGCATAGGGATTTGGAAATTAAGGGACAATATCGAATCTCCATATTATTAAAATTTATTTACAATATTACATATATTATTATTATTATATTATTACATATTATTATTATTATTATTATTATTATTATTATTATTTGTATATGTAAAAGACCAAAACCAACCTATCAGTTTGACTAAATCCTTATTGCTCTTTATTAGTTTCACCTGGTTTTCACCGGGGCCAGCTTGCATGCTGATTTTACTCACTCATTTATATACTACGCTATAGTAACCTATTATAATGATTCAACCCATCCTACGCTTCAATTCTTTCCTATCTTTTTACCACTTAAACCATTCCTCAAGGGTATATAAACAATTTGTTAATTATTCGAGATAACATCTTATGAATTTTAAGAGCTGAGGCCCAATCCTTGTCTAGCCAATGTAGGTTTACTTAATATACTAAAATTATACTATTACATGCTTGAGGTCAGAATCGATGTGTTCGACTTATGAGAGTCACCATACTTTTTTTATATATATTTACTTTCACATTACATCAGTTATAATATTACGCTTATAAAGCGTTCGAACTCGATCCTTTCTATATACCTACTAATCTTTAACTATTGAGCTAAGTACTCCCGATTAGCCTAGGAATCAACCATGTTCGATTAATAAAAGTACTTTTTTAATAAAAGGTTTTATGCTTTATATTAGAATTATTACTATTATTTTTATTTGTTTAAAATAAAAACAAAGTATATTGGAAAGAAACTTAGGGATTTAATAAAATTTTTGAACATAGATTTATACAAACTAGAAAATTTTAATGGAGAAAATAGTAAAATACCCATGGGGAAATGGCAATTGGGAAAGTCACAACTCACACTAAATAGGAAAACCTATTTTAATGTTTCCTTTTAATTTTTCGCTTGATTAACTGAAATTATAGTTTTTGTATTTTAAAAATCGAAACTGAATTTATATAAAACAAAAACTAAAATCAGACTGAATGATTTGATTTACCTATTTTTCAGTTTGATTTCTTTATTTTTTTTGTCCACCAAAATATACATAATTTGCTTGAAATTTTTTTACTAGAAGGAAGGTGCATTAAGTAATTTATTCAAGATTTCTATAGACCATGTATAAATATAGTTCATAATTTTCTAATTCTAATGCAGTGGCCTTTGTTCTACTATTTGTTACATAATCATGAACCCATATATCATATAATACCATAAAAATACTCGTATCATATAATGTCTCTTTATAGAAATATAAAGTTATAATTAGATAATGAGACAAAAGAGAAAAAAGGATGTAAAAACCATTTATGCCCTCATTGTTGTCCAAATTGAGAATCATCTGGTCTGGTTTCACACATTCAACTATCACCTGTAATTACGATAAAAAAAAAATAGTCGACTAAATATACCAACATAGTGGTTCGGGAGAAAATTTAACATAGTAAAAAAAAATTGTTGTAAATTACATTGCATTTGAAATAAGTTTGAAATAGAGTGGGATTATTTAAATGTAAGTTGTTTACCACCTGTATCATGCACACAAAATAAAATTAGTTGAAATGGGAAAAAATAATTAATATTTAACATAGTATCTTAGAATATCCATTTCAAATTTACATGGGTTTCAAAGTTGAGTTGAAGCACTGACCTCTGTCGAATACCATCTCACTGCTCCCATCTACTACAAATTATCTGGGAAACTACATCAAACCAAAAACAAAAAAGAAGTTGCTGACAAAGTTCATTTGGATCAAACATATATTCTGGATGATCAACTCAATGTTAATTCTAAATTTAACTAATCATACCTTATAAAATGTAATATTTCATAGAAAATAAAATTATTTTTTAGATAATTATAAATATTGTTTATCAAAAATGATTAAAAATATATATATTATAAAAATTAATTTTTGTAAAATGGTGCAAATTTAATTATTAGAACATCTAGCTCTAATAAGGACCTAAGAAATGACATCGAGGGGGGTAAGAAGAAAGGTTTAGTAAGGTCATTTATCATCTTAAATAATGGCTGTTATCAATGGTAACAGGAAATCTTTATATTGGAAATAAGGATAAGGGTTTGAAAACATTTATTAAAACTTAAAATTGGCTTCACGCCTAAGCGCACACTGTGTCTTTCACCGCACTCGTCGGAACCCAGGTGCACCAAGAAAAAAATAAGAAAGAAAAAAATGAAAGAAAATAAAATTTTTGAAAAATAAAAATAAAGTTTAAACTTAACCATTTAACCATTTTTAATAAATTGTTTCTTCATTGTATAGTGATTCAAAATTCTTTAAAATATAAAATTTTAGTGAATTTTTACTACATTTGATTATCATTTACATTTCTTTGGGCTGATGAAATCTAAATATTAAAAAATTATTTTTCCACATTTTTTTCTTCCTTGTTACTTTTCTCTGTCTTCTCTCCAAATTGGAACGTAAATGAAAACATAAAATGACACTGACCACTGGTAAATGCATCTAATGATTGACCAGTTAGAGGTTGGAAGACTGGGTTGGAAAAAGAGATTTGGCAAGAGGACAGGTTCATTCCACCTCATCTCACCACTTGTTTCTCTCGACACCTCGAGAGTGCGGGTCGTGCTTCATCAGCATCAGCACTGCAAAGTGCACCATCTACCACCTGGCCTACCCACCTTACACCATATTGCACTGAAAGAGGGGGAGCCTTCAGCTTTGTGCAATTCTTATTACCCAGTAGTCGTTGTAGAGAATACATTGTCATTTCCCTTTTCCATATTGCTTCTTTTAGTTTTGGTAGGTTTGTCATTTCAAACTCACCTGTTGGGGGGAAAACAGTGGGATGCAGGGAGACTACTACTGGGCTGGCTTGTGTACTGTTGCCTTCTTTCTGCTTATTAAGTTGTTCTAACACATTCTCTTCCATTTACTGTAATTGCAGAAACATAGATTGGAACAGCAGCCTTGGAGGCGGTGGGACCTCATCTTAACTTTCAGCTGCGGAATGAAATAGCTTCATATCATGGCATCTGTAGTCGCAAATTCAGCGCTTTCGAGATTGGAACTAATAAACTATCCACATTAAATTCCTCTTGGTCTCAACTTTTGAAGAGAACTCCTTAAGTGACGGTACTTCCTTAAAGAAACAATGCTTTAATATAAGGACAGACCCTGTTCGCTCAATTCACACACATTCCCATCTCTTCGGACAATGTGCTAGCTTTTCACATGCTTTTAAATCTATTGGCCTTCTTTTGGGAGACAGAAACATCTAATAGCCCCCACTGGAGTGCAGGTTCACAATGGAATTACTCCCAAAACTGGAGATTTCAGTGGGGGAGTAGTAAGACAGGTTGGTTTCAAATCAGCTCATTGTGTCCTACACTTGTAATCTTTCTTTACCCAGTTATCCATTGATAGTGAAAAATAACTTAGTCTCTTCATTTAAATTGGAGACGACAGTGGTGTCTGTAGCACTGATTCTCACGTAGCCATTGAAACTGCATAGACAGGCGGGAACCAGCAAAGACTTCTAAACTTTCTCTCTAACTCCATCTACTCTTTCAACTGGCAACATCCTCGTGTTCCTGGGATCATAGCACAAAGACTGTAGACGAACTTAAATTAAAAGTAAAATGGGAAACAGTTCGACAATTAAAGCGACGAACCTCTCTGTAGTTTCTGCTTGAGGTCCACCAAATTTCAGCAAGGGATCACTTCCCATCTCCATCAGGTAACCGCTTTCAAATAATTGTGACCAAGATCCAACTTTCACTCTCTTAAAAGCTTTGCCAATGAACCTACCTCCTCAATCTCCACAACCAAAAGATTTCCAGGAGCCTGAAGATCTACCTATCTCACATAGAATCAGGTAGATAGTACGTACGTGCATGACAAGTCCAAACTCTAAGACCAATGCACTCATGTGCATAAAAGAAGTGAATTTAAAAGATCTTCTCTTATGCCAAAATATAGAGTTAAAATCAAGCTCTAGCAAGCAAGTAGAGCCGTGACAGTTATACAGATATGAAGACGAAAATCGGGCTACCTATTAGTGAAACTCTTTCTAGATTATTTGACCAATCTTATCTCACTTTGGGAGATCTTTCAGCTTTTCCACTCACTAAGGAATCGAGAATTCTTTTTGGTTATGGTGATAGCCATGTCCCTAACCACATCATGCATCTTTACATATTCTCCAATCTGATCACATCTTCCAAATGTGCATGTTTTCTAGTTTGTTCAATATCGTATGCTCCTCTATCATGCCTGGCTTGCCTATCGATCTCTTCCACCAACCTCAATCCAATATCCTATCACAAGCTCCCTTCTAATCTTATAATCTTCAGGAAACAATGTACAATACAACAGACATTCTTGAAGTCTTTCATCATTCAAGCGACTGTAGCTGAACTCCAATATTTTAAATACATCATTTTCCACGTGAATTGTGTGCCCTTTAACAAGTCCCCTCAATTCATTCAATGCATTCCTCCATTCAATGTCATACACAACAATCATACTTCTAGCTATTTGTGACTATGGCAAGAGTAATCCAGCACATTTCGACAATATCTTTGGCTATTTCTTTATACCTATTTATTTCCGTAGTTGAACCAGTCCAAAGTGTTCTGTTATGAAGCTCCATGCTGCTCTTCCTTTTGAAGAGGTTCCGCTTTGATGATTTCTTTGCACCCCATTCTCCAGCATTTATCATGATCTGAGTGGTGACGCTATGATTTCTTCCTCCTCCAACCTTCTCAATTGGAATTCCAACCTCCTTACTTGGTGGATAGACTATCCCATCAACTCTGTTTAATAAGATTGTTCATTTACTCTGGAGCGTAGTGAATAATAAACAGCTCTTATCATATCTTTGCTATGCAGATTGATATTCTAGTTATCTTTTCAACGGCTGACATCCTGGCTTGACAGCATGGATCTTTTACGTTAATAACATGGCCGAAATAATACTTCTTTTCGAAGCGTTGATATGGGGGATCGGATGTGTTTTGAATCTCGACTCGCAAACTGCCGTTCTTTGATTTTAATGTTCTCTATGACATATCCCGAATCTGGTGCGATATAATTGCGGTGGGTGACCATTACAACTGTACGCTGTTCTCGAACTCATCAGTCAAAATTATTGTAAAAATCTACCACTATCAGCAGCTCATCTACTTTTTTTATGTTCTCCTCAGACTGCCTTAGAAACCCCAATCTTGAGAAACACCTTCGCTTTCTAACTTCTCCCTCCATCTTTACTACCACATCTTTCATATTTTGAACTTCTTTGAACCAATTTTCAACTTCTTTTTTCTTTCTTTATTGTCTTTGTGCATTTTATGTAATTCCAATACGAGATATCTTGTTCACGACACTTGATCTTTCCATTTTTTCTTTGAGAGTTGAACAAAAGATTTCCTATCAAGAATTTTGTGATAGTTGAAACACTTATAAATGGATATGTCCTTCAATGGCAGAGTGTAGCGGTAGTCTTGTGTCGCACACTCCATCGTTGAAAGGCTAGCACAAATGTAATAAATTGTAATAATCTTAACTTAAATGAAAAACGTAAAAATACAAGTCAAACACCTTCGAAGAATCTAAAAGGAGAGCAGATTATGTGAGATTAAGGAGATCACAGGCAATCTGACTTTTAACGTGTGATTTGAAAGCGAGAGAGAAAGTTTTCAATATATATATATATCTGTCACGTTGACCATATATGCTTCAAATCAAATGCATATCATACCATTCAAAGCATTTTTTGGGAAGGAAACAAAATAAAAATAATAAAGAAAAAAATTGAAAATAAAAGTGATACTAGTTTTATTTACATGATTTAGTTGTCATTGAAGAAGTCAATAAAGCAATAACCATAACAGGATTATTATATGGAGTAATGGTTCCTGTCGTGATAAGATTATTATTAATGGTAAGATCATGTTTTGCTTGAGACTTATTATTTTCTTTATTAAACATATTGCAAAAATGTGAAAAGTGAGATTTACATCAAACAAATTTTATGGTTTTATGTTCTTCATAAAGAGAACAAAATTCTATTTAATCTTTGGCCGTACCTAACATTGGCATTGAGGCTCGGCACTATGTCCACTAACAAAGGAAGAATCAGATATCACGGGGCTGAAAACAGGACCTATCGAATAATACCGATCATTTGGAAGTAGATCGATGACTATAGCTTGACAAATAAAAATTATATCAATCAGATATGACATCCTAATTACAAGGCATAGGACTTGCCGTGACCCCGTGCCCCATTTTGCACAATCATCAGTGAACAAACCAGGATCGGTTGAGGAGTAGGCGATCGATGTTCATTTCTAAATTAGCCAAAGCATAGGTTCCAGATGTATTAGGATGACCTAACGTGGCCAGTTTACCCTAAGGACCAGGTTAGTTTTGAATCAGTGCCTTGAAATCTGAAGTATCTTTGGCATCCTTTCATTTGAAAGGTGAGGCGAACCAATGATGGCAATGGTTATGTCGGGCATATCATGAGGAAGGGAAGGTGGTCACTTGGGGCATTTTTGTTGAAGAATTGTGATATCTTTTTGGTCCTATTGATTGTGAGGGACTTTGATGGAAGCATTATCGAAAATTAGACTAAATAGGCTCATACGAAATTATCAAGTTGAGGAGGTTAGAAAACGGGGTTAGTGGATGTGTGCATCCCAGAAACCCTATACAAGGGCATATTTGTCAATTCACACATCGAGCCTTGACCCTAAGGTTTGAGTGTGGCTTATGTCTTTCTTGTAGCGGATTTTTATCACGGAGTCCGTCGCGTATCGGGATAAATGTATGACTTTAAATTCGCCGATTCTCAAGAATTGTGAATTTATTGAATAAAATTACTTCAAATATTTAGTCTGATTATGTATATCGTATAGGGTCTTGAGAATATAACAATGTTGAGACAATATCTAAATCAACTTTGTACTAATATAGGAAGGAATGTTATCAGATGACTTTCTAAATTAACTTTCAAAACCCCGACATTTCACATAAACATGAACTTATGGAGTTGACATGATCAACATAAAGTTACAATCGAATCACAATGATAGCGAATCCCAAACCCCATTAAACTCACTCATATTATTAAAAATCATGAAAATATATCGACGAATGGGAGTAGGCTAAAGCTTCAAATAAGAAATACTAATACGAGTTTCATGGATCAAAAAAGTTTTCCAATCCTTTATAACAAATAGGAGATGTTTTCATCAAAACTTTTGTTGAAATAAGTTGGAGCATTAACAAAATATAATTCAAAACATTCTCACATCCATTTCAAATCGGTTTCATATCGAATGTGATCCAAACAATTTCATATCAAATTTGATTCAAACACTTTCATATCAAATCCAAAATCAAATACATTTGAATATGTTTTTTCTGCAGTTATATCGAATATAGATAATTAAGGTTATATGGGATTGAATGGGTGAGTTGTAGCAATTGTTAAACACCAAGGTGGACGGAACCAACAGCTCACCCAATCTTCAATGTATACAACCAAACCCACAAATTTGAGGTTGAATCGATTAATTCATGAGAAAATGTAAAATTAATTACATTATATCTCTGGGTGTAATGAGAGCGTAGAATAGTGTCAGTATTATATCTGTTAATGAGAATAAAATAGTATAAAATTTATTAAGATTGTGGTCGAACTAGCTTGATCAAATATTTCATTGAACTCAAATTACAAAACATCTTATCTACATTTCTTTCATAAGCAAAACAAATCTCGAAAAGTACAATCTTCTAGCTACTTCTTGATCCATGGATAATTCAAATAAATAAAACAAGTAAAACTTTTAAAACCAAGATTATATATAATTAATTAAAACAATTTTCATCTCGAATGAAGTAAAACAAACAATTTTCTTTTTAAAAGTACGCATTAATATCCCTTACACGTACATAGATATAAAAATAATAATTTTGAAAAGTTGTATTAGAATCCCTTACCTCGAAGGAGTACTCAAAAGCTTTGGAAAGAGCTAATCAGAAGAATTTCACCTCGATAGAAATATTTCTTCTAAAATAACAAGGAAGAGACTATCATCATTACTTATTTATTCTTAAAACTTTTTCTAATTTGATGTGTATGATTATATTATTTTTGTTAACTCCAGTGACGTAGTGATAAGCTGACCAGGTAATAAATGACCCAGATTAGGTAGTTTCTAAATTTTATAAAGCGATATTCCTTTGGATCTTATTTTAATAATTTGCTGTATTTTTATATCTTAATCAAGACAAATCTTTTCTTAGAAAGAAATAATATTAATAATATTTTACAAATTATATTATTACATAATACACATCTAGCCCTTTTCATATGTTGTCTGACCAATGAAGTATTGATACTTGGATATCTTTATTTATAATTGCTAAATAATTATTCTAATCATATTCCTTATCCTGAATAAATTCTCAATCCTTAATAAAATATTTACTTGCCAAAATGCATATATATTTAAATACTTATCAAATACATATATTTATACAAAATTCGGCCTTTTCAAATTTATCTTATTTGTTTATTATTATTTTCTTTGAAAATTATCATTAAATCTTTTCGTTCTCGTACTTAAAGTAATTCAATATGACTGCAGATCCTTATTTTGTTTATTTACAAATGACAAAAGTGTCCGTCGACAACCGGGGTTTATACAAGGCTGAAAGAAAATTAAAGTCTACGTCGAATCACAAATGAATAAATGAGGAAGATCTCTTCTCCAGAGAAATTTATTCTTAGACCACTGAATCCAGAAAGTAAGTAATTCTTTAGGTGCAAAATCAGGAGAGAAAGTCAGAATGGAAATGAAAGGATTTTATTATATGTCCAAATTTATCACTATAGTATCTATTAGGAAAATTACATTTTACCCCCTTTATTATAGTAATTAATTAATTCACCCAATTGAATTACAATTATTATTTTCATAAAATACTTTCAATATAGTAATTAATTAATTATTACCATATTATCTTTTCATTTTAAGTAATTAATTAGTACTAATTGAATTACCATTATTATTTTCATAACATATCGCACTAAAATTATATCCGTTTATTATTTTAAAGTAAAAACATCACTTATCTGAGTCATAAATTTATTATTTTCACTATCTTATACCCCTACTCTGAATTCACAGGTGTTCTGAGGATGGACCCAAAAAACTCTCGTGGGTACATTTATGGGGGGTTAGAATAAGAGATTGAAGAAGGAATACGAATGTTTAAGCCCAAAACATTGAAGGAGGCCATTAGTTTGGATAGGATTAAGGATTATCAGTTGAGTCGTCAAAAGAAGACGACATGTCCATCTATTGCATCCATCTCTAACACTGCTTTTAGCATCATAAAGTCGGCTCCGACCATGAAGCAACTCAGTTGGGAAGGGATGCAGAAACGACGAACTCAAGGCTTGTGCTTCAATTGCGATAAGAAATTCACTCCAGGACATAAATGCAAATGTCCACAATTGGTAGTGTTGGATGGTGGGCAAGAGGATGAAGGAGAAATTAATGCATTATCAGGAGTTACATAACATATTCTTCGCCAGACCTTGAGAATGGCTACTCTTGAAGCGGGGAAGTAATGTGTATTTGTTTTATTTAATTGTCCTCCAACTTGCTGTTGTTTTTGGAATGGGTGAAGATAACAAGCCATTGCTGTCTGCATATTTTATATTCAAAGAGTGGTAATGGCTAAAATTTCAAAAGTTTAAGTCAAGCTTTAGAAGCTTCAATTTTTGCAAAGTTTCCTGGTTAAAGATGAATGGTTAAAGCACATCAGGTTCTTAAAAAAAAAATTTAGAAAAACCCCAGTTTGTTGATTCCAAATCTTTAAGGAAGTAGTACTACTGTTTTTATTTTCTAAATAGAGCATCAATGGGTGTATTAATGATTCTAACCCCAAATCAAACATTTAGCAGCAGGAGAGAAAGAGTAAAGGAAAATAATAAGAATAAAAACAAAATAAAAAATTAACTTACCTTGTTCTTAGATGAATGACAATGGGGAAAGACGTATGGAGTGAAGAAGATAGACAGACAATTATCTATACCTACATGAAAATCAATGTCCTTCAATAAATTATACTCAAATATCCCACTTAGAATCCGTACTCAAAATTAACTATTAGAAATGGATTCAAAAACTTATGTAACAACCAGACAAAAGTAACATTGCTTAAAAATCCTAAGCATTTTCTTCAAAAATAAAAAATAAAACCTCATACAGAGGATTGATTTTAAGTATTTGGTTATGTGTGATTAGAACTTTTAATTTATTTATTTTGCTAAATTAATTGTACAAATATATTTTTAAAGTTATAATTAGAAATAATTTTTCATAATATGGATTGAGAATTATTTCTTATTTATTGTATGGATAAAACAATAAATATAGGATATTTCTGGTTCACTCTTGGTTTTTAAGCGGTGTAGTGTGTATCAGTTGAGTAGAGAATAATATTCAGAAAGTTCTTCTTCCTACTCTGTTTTCTTGTTTTTTTTTTGAGGAGTTTAACACTTACTCCAAGAGTGGGTTATAACAATTCGCTTTTGTAGTTGTTGATTGTATTAAAATATAAAATATAAAAAATAATTTGACAAACAATATCAAGCTCAATAATTTTACCACATGTAACATATTTATTTATTATATTTATAATATTACAATCAACTCATAATGCAGCCTTTTGGTATCCCAACATAATTCCTTCTTTTAATAGCATTTTATGGTTTAAGTTAAACCCAATTTAAATTGTAAAAAATAAATATAAATTCAACAACTTGAAGGAAAGCGGAATTAAAATAAAAATAACATGAACTTGTTGTAATGAATGAGCAAGAAAAATTAATCAACTAAAAATAATATTAGAACAGAAATAACAAAATAAATCTAACCTTTCTGTGATGATATATAGAAGCTGTATCAGACGAGAGGAGCCTTCTTCCTCCATAAAACCATCACCATTAGTAGTTGTTTCCATCGAAAGAAGACCTCTTTAGAGGGTTTAGACCAATTCAATACATTAGTTGTTTTAGAGAATCACAAGTCATTTTTCCCTGCTTCATATGCTTTTCCAGTTTTTTAGTAATCGCTTTAAACTGAGCTCTGAAGGTTAGGAAACAGGAGGAGTATTAGATCATTATTCATTTCCAGAACTAGTGTGCCTTCTTCTTCTTCTGCTGCTGCTTCTGGTTCTGCTACTATTATAATATCTTTCAAATTCCACCTGGTGGACAAAGATGGAATGAAGAGTTTTACTAGTGGTGGGACTTCACCAACTCAGCCGTGAACAAGTGGCTTCAGATTGTATCACCCGAGCAAGTGCTTGAGACTGGAATTAGAATAACTTGCAATATTCTCTGTTGGTCTCAACTTGAAGAGAACCATTAAGTTTGGCAAGTCCTGAATATACAATGTGTTTAATGAGGAGGCAATGCAGTCGTCTGCCCACCACACGTATTCTATCCCATCACACATTTGTATCTGACATGCACCTGATCTTCACGTGCATCATATTAGAGATGGCGAAACATCCAATAGCCCCCACTGGGGAAATAGTTCACAATTAATAATCCCCGATCCTGAGATTAACTGGGCAGATGACAAAATTGGCGTGATAATATTCATCGTTTTCTTTTTCTTTTTCTGTCCCTCCAATCTGGCTTATGGTCGATGCTTTTACTTCTTTACTAAAGACCATCAAAGCCGGTGATATTCCCAGCCATTCAATTGGAGCGATAGTAGGTAGTCTTTAGTAGTGTTTGCTTCCCTCACGTAACATGTATAAAATTTTGCTGTGGTGTAGAAAGACATCAAGTATCTCTAACTCTCAACCCACTCCAATTCCTCCGCTCCTAATGTAATGGGCGCTTTCACAGCCTCTGGTCCACTTAAATTCCTTCAGGTGGACCATTTTCTCTATCCCATCAGGTAACCTTTCCAAATTAGTCCAATGGAGATTCAACCTTCTCAGTTCTTTAAGCTTTGCCAATGAACGTACCTGTTCTAATCTCCGACAACCATTAAGAAGTAGAGCTCGAAGATTCACCAAGTCATAGATAGAATCTGGTAGGAAAGCAATGGATGTGAATGACAAGTCCAAAACTCTAAGACTACCCAACATGTGCATGAAGAAGGAATTTGGAAGACCTTCATCTGAAGAATCTAGTGCGGTTTCTTTTTGCAGCAACAAGGTGGAAAGCTTAGGGCAGTTTGACCTGAACATGGGAAGTAATTGACAGTCGGCTATCTATTAATGAAACTCTTTCTAGATTATTTGACCACTCTATCATCTGATCGCTTGGGAGATCTTCTTCCAGATTTCTTCCTAGTTTCACCATGAAGCGAGAATTCCTTCCCGTTATGTTGATAGCCATGTCCCTGACCACGTCATGCATCTTTACACGTTTTCCATTCTGATCACATCATTCCAACAAACACACATTCTCAAGCTTGTTCAGTATAGCATGCCCTCTATCACTCTCTGCTTGCCTACTTCCCATTTCTTCTACCAGCCCTCAGCAATCCAATGATCAAAGTCACCCTTCTGATCCAAATCTTGAAACAATGCACAGTACAACAAACATTCTTGAAGCTTTTCCATTATTCAAGCGACTGTAGCTGAACTCCAATACTTTAAAACATCATTTTCCGCTGTCAATCAATGTGGCCTTCAACAAGTCCCCTCCAATTCATTCAATGCATTCCTCCATTCAGCAATGTCATACACAACGCTCATACTTCTAGCTGTTGTGACTATGGCAAGAAATTAAACCCCATTCCTTAACAATATCCTTGTATTTCTTGCTTCTTTTGGCCTAAGCGCATTGTACGATCAAGTGTTTTATTTGAAAAAGCTCCATGCTTCTTCCTTATGAAGGGGTTTCCATTTGATGATTTCTTTGCACCCATTTTCGGCACACGTCCCTTGATCTAGTGGTTATTATGAGTTTTCTCCTCCATCAACTTCTCAATTGGAATTCCAACCTCCCTTGGAGAATAAACATCACACATCATCATTATAACAACAAATTTCTTTTCCTTTCTGCAGTGCTTCAAACAATAAGGCTGACCTTATCTTTTCATCCTTTTCTGTTGACAAATCTAAATTTATTTTTCCAGCAATCGCATCCTGTAGCTTAGGAATGCTTGAATCTTTGGATACAGTCACCCAATACACAGACCCAAAAGTACCCTTTTCTTCCAAGAGGAGATTGTGAATACGAGTAACAATAGTTGTTTTGCCAATCCCCCCCATCCCCCAAACTCCAAGACTTTGGATTCCACCTCCCTGTAAGCATTTCCAGATCTTCTCCAAATTTCTTTTGGCTGTATTTTCACCAACTAGTTGTACTGTTAACAAAGCCTTTCCTTCATCTCGAACTACCTCAATCAAAATCCCTTGAGGAAATCTACGCGTTCGTAGCTCATCCTACTTTCTATAGTTCTCCTCGGTGCCGACACTAATCTTGAGAAACACCTTCGCTTTTCTAACTACTCCCTCCATCTTTTTCATCATCTTTCATATTTTGAACTTCACCCCAACCAATTTTCAACTACCTTTTTTTTTTCTTTAAATCTTTGTGCATTTTGTAGTGATACGAGACATCATGTTCACGGCACTTCAATCTTTCATTTTTCTTTGAGAGTTGTACAATTCACTTATCAAAATTTTGTGATAGATTAATTTATTATAAATGGATGGCACCACATATTCTTCAAAGCCCAGTACTTGTTGTGTCGTCCACATATCCATCTTTTGAAGGCAACCTAATTTTAATAAATTGAGTCATCAATTTCAACTAGCAAAATGAAAAAAAAAAAAAAAAGCAAGTCGAAGCACCACAAAAACTCTAAAGAAGAAACAAGATTATAGCAAAAGATTAAAGGAGATGAACAATTTGTTTGATGTGTGATTGAAAACAAAGAAAGAAGGTTTTCAATAAATATATCATAATCTTGATATTGGCGAACAAAATGAGGAAGATAGTGGCAACCAAACTACAGAGGAGAAGACGACTACAAACTAAAAGTAGATATCCCTAACTTTAGTGGTGATCTTGATATTGAGGGGTTTTTAGATTGGTTGATTGAGGTAGACAAGTTCTTTGAATATACCGAGTTGTCGGAATTGATGAAAGAGTTAAATTTGTTGCTTATAGGATTAAATGAAGGCGTCGATATGGTGGGATAGATTGAGGGAGATGAGGATGAGAGAGGAGGCATGGTCCGGGTCAAACATGGCGTAGGATGAAACAATTATTACAAGGTAGATTTTTCCTGGGACTATGAGCATGATATATTTTTGTATCGGATATGTACACATGGTAAGCGGGAAGGTGAATAAATATATGTTGAATTTTGGGATCGTGAGGCAGATAGATTACCAAAAGCGGCAGACTTTGTTTGACGGATGGAAGGAACTTTCTAACTATTGGTACCATGACCCATCCTCTTTATAGAAACGGCGAGTGTAAGGAGACTGAAGTCGTTGATGGTTGTGAAGATAAAAAGTAAATTGAGTTGTAAACCTTAAGTGCGAAGGAGGTTAGTTTTGCTAGAGGAGTTCGTGGTATAGTTCCGAGGATCTGAATGAGTTACTCACATCGTGCTTACAATAGTATAGTTTGATTCAGAGTTTTCTCTTCTTATTATTGCCTCATTATAGAGATGATATGAGTTAAGAACAAAATCTTAATGGAGGAAGATAGAAGATGATGGGGTTTAAGAAAATAGGCGCGAGGCCCATCGTGAAAACCAGAAGCGGGATCAAGAGGACCAGAGTAAGCGAGGCCCATTGAAGCCGTGATTTGACTGAGCCACGAGCGGGGCAGGTTCGTCCTCGGTAATGACAGACCCAAGAGCCCATATCTTAAGCATCTCCACGATAGGGAAGTGGAATAATTACTTCTTCCTTCTGATGCTCATGTGTCGACAAATAAGGAAACAAAATCCGTCTAATAAGGAGATTAAGTGTCCGGCATAAATTAGGAAAGTCATCAATTATAAATCTGGGGTGGCTACCCGGTGAAAGGTGCGCCGCAAAGTCGCCTCCACTAAGCGGTCGATATTCTCGACGAGAAAGAAGCGGCTTAGACGCCGGAGCCGCGGGGCGAACACCCATCGATCCTTTTTTTTTGCTTGTTTTTGTAGGGAAGCCCGTCATCTAGGGACAGCGAATGGCCCAGTGGTCCGGCACGCTCCGGCGATTCAGGTTGAAAGGCATCATCGGTTTGGGTAAATGCGTAGGGCGGCGATTCCTTTTACTATAAAGTTGATCTCGGCAGTTTGTATCAACTCGGAACCGCAAGCGAGGAGCCACTGATCCCAGGGATGCGGGACCCGTGGCGTGAATGGCCGGAGCCTCCTGAGGAGGCCCTGCAGAGCTACATGCGTCTGGGAGATGGAGGCCTCCGTCTCACTGACGGCGTTCGACAAAGGGGTGAAGCGACTCACGAGGCCCGATGCAGCGTACGGGAAGTACGGCGTGAGACGCGTGCATGCAGGAAGAACGGCCATCTCGGCCCTCCCAGGGACGGGAATAGAGAGCGGAATCTGGCGCGAGGCCGGGGCGCGAGGCCTTGCCCCCCGAAGAGGAGGCGGCGAAGCCAGTACTCGGGAAGCAGTGGGTGACTCCTCCTTCGGTAAGGGAATGGGGAGGGATCATGAGCGGGTTCAAGGGAATCAGTAAGGAGCTTAGCCGCTATAGAGGAAGTCGGCGTCGAGTAAGGCCCGGGACTACATGGACACCTGGTGCGATAAGCCAGGAGTCCCGGATTCGGCCCGAAGTGCCTCTGACACGCCAGTGAAGTCGGGGATTATGAATAGTTCGATGGAGCGATGGATCCATGGATCATCTTAATAACCTCTGAACGAGATGGGCGCATGGATACTCAGGGCCGAGTGCGTGCGAGCCTTAGCTATCATGCGCTAAAGGCCCGCGTTGGCTTGGTTTAACGAGCTACCACCGCCGCGATCTCTTCGTTTAGAGCTCTCCATCGCATTAGTCTCCCACTTCATGAGACTGAGGGCGCCCATGGCCAGGAGTTATCACTGTTGTCCATAAGCATAACCCACGGAAAGCACGAAGTCCACATGGCGAGGTCAAGTGGATTGAAGGAGTAGATATTCCGGACAATGAAGTTCGCCATTCGCCTTCATCGTTTGGGCTAGGAATACGATTAAAGGACTTAATGTCTTTTCGTCTCAGCAGAAGAATCCTCCAGTAGCGTGGTGAGTCTTTCGCCAGCCAATCATTAATGGTGAAGAAGCCCTCATATCGAGAGAGACTCTTGACGGAGAGAAGCGGGCGAAGCAGCGAGAAGCGGGAGCGGGCAGAGCGGGAGGCAAGAGGTAGATCCCGAAGGATGACGATCCCACGAAGAGCGGGGAACATCGAGTAGCTAGGACCACCTCGGCCCGGCTACGATGCGGCATTCACCTCGGCAGTTCACCTACAGCGGCAGTCTCGGATGTCTTGCCTTGAGAGTACAACATGAATTTACGGTGGCCATCACGGATGAGGTCGGACCAGGCTGAAGAGACCTGTACAGTCGCATGAGTTCCGCAAAGGACTACGGACATCGAACGGCTGATTTACAACTAAGGAGTAGAATATTTGATTCGACGGGGGGATATCTTAGTCGCTACATAGCCTCTTTGAAGGTGAGGTGGTAGCGACCACCACACGCCTCGCGTGACGACTCAACACCGGCGGCCTTTGGGGGAAGTCCATGTGATCTCAGGGGGATTTGCAGGAGGGAGTCCATTTCGGCCGGAAGGCCCGTGCGCAATGTCGGGTGGGAGGTGTACCGGGGAGTGTGGCGATCATCGAGCTCACATTAAACGCATGCGCAACTTCTGATTGGTTTGGAAGGATGTCAACACTGTGTGACATAGTTGGTGATAAGACGATTATGGCTAACAAAACAATCCACGAGTCCTTGCTCCGGCAGCAGGAACTCGTAGGCATCATCTTTGCATCGACTTTTTGACAAAATGGACATCGGAAGGGAAAGACGGAACGGTCAGCTCCTGCGAGGATTCTCACAGAAAAAGTCTTGCATTTGGGAGTAATCTGATTAGTGCTCACTTTGGGAGACCCACCATGCCAAGCAACAACGACAGTGAGGTTTCTCATAGTAGACGCCCCCTCAGCTTATAACATATTCTTTGGCGGACCCTCTTTCGCCATAGGGTAGGAGTATAGCTTGGCTCCACATGGTGATCAAGTTCCCCGCTCCTGGCGGAGTAGGAATGGTTGAGGAGACGATTAATACATGGCTAGGGATTCATATGATAAGCGGTCAATGACATTCATATGGGCATGAACTTCATTTATGCGGAGCGAGGTGAGCACTCGACTGAGCCCTCGAGTGGAGCCGAATCTGGGAAGCTGACCACCACTGAACACCTGCTTTATGTTGGCTCGAGCTAGCGAAGACCTCGAAGCCTTATCAAGCTTCTTAAAACAAAATAGGGATGTTTGCATGGAAACAAAGGATGCAGGGATTGACCGCGATAATCATTCCTGACTAAGCGTCGGCCATCCTTCAAGCGGTTAAGCGAAAGAAGTTCGCTCGGAAGGCTAGCGATCGATGAGGGAGGGTCGACAAAGCTCCTCCAGTAGGAAAGCGTCGGGGAAATTAGAGATAATCACTGAGAGTGAGGAAGGTTGGTCGGCCGTGTTCTGCGTCAGCGGCAGCGAGTGGCGACTTGCATCGACTTCAGCGTCGGCCGAGCATGCCCAGATAACTTCCCTACACCTCGGATCGACCTCATAGTAGACGCCCGCGATCGGCCATGAGCTCCTGGCTTCATGGATGCTTTCTCTAGCTCTGGCCGGTCGGCATGGATCGGCGATTAAGAGAATACCTGCATTCATCCTTTGGGTAAAGGGACTCTTTGCTGTCGATAATGCCCTTTGGATTGAAAAAGCGCGGGGCCGCCTGCAGAGGTTGGTGAGCGAGGATGTTCTAGAAGCAAATAGGGCGTCCATGGAGTATATATAGGCGACATGTTGGTAAAATCAACCAAAGTAGGAAGCTCCATATAGCCCGTGCGTGAAGCAGTACTAGATCCACGAAAAAGTCTGACATGAAGTGAATCGACCGAATGTGCCTTCGGAGTCTCAGTTGGGAAATTTCTGTGCTTCATAGTCAATAACCGAGGAATAGAGGCAAACCCAGACAAGATAAAAGTTGTACTCAACATGCTACCGCCATCGAACATAAAAGAAATCCAACGCCTAACTGGAAGAGTGGCGGCGCTAAGCCGTTTTGTGTCCAAGGCCAGTGACAAGTGTTAGCCCTTCTTCCAGATTCTAAAGAAAGCTTTCCAATGGGATGCACACTGCGAAGAAGCGTTCACAGCATTAAAAACTTATCGAGGTAGCCCCCCCAGGTGCGGTAGAGTCCACATGAGGAGGCCTTTACTCATGCGCAGGCGTTTGGTTCTCGACCAGGTGTCGTTCAGTCGGAGAAAGGGCAAAGTCTGTGATCAGTCTACTACTAAGTAGAGATGTAGAGGCGGTAAAGATACAGATGGAAGAAATTAATCCACGGCATTGGTAGCTATGTGAGAAAACTCTTGCCACTTACTTCCAGGCTCATCGATGAAATCGACATAATATCCAATGAAGCAAGTGCTACACAAGCCCAGGAAACCTGCGGATGGTAGGATGAAGTGAGCCGTAAAAATTTGGCGAGTTCGACATCGGTCTGAGCCGAAACAACAATAAAATGGCCGGATCTTGGCGGACCGTCATGAATTTTCTCGCGAGCTCGCGAAGCTTCCTGTTGACGTCGGGCCTCCACATTTGGGGTTGTTCGTAGATGGGGTAAATGATGCTCGGGAGTGGGTGTGATGCAATTCAACCTCTCAGACGAGAATAGATATTGAATATCTTGTTAGATTTGGGTTAAAAGCTCAAATACTTGGTGAGTATAAAGGTCGTCATCGTAGGCTTAACCTCGCCCATTCCATGGAAGTTGATCGGCTAAATTGTCTGGCGACTCCTAACTAATAATCAAAGCGGATAGAAGACTCCCTGAAGCCGAGGCGAAAAAATGATCTATACCTCAGGTGCAGTTGCTTAAGAAGTTTGTGCGAGTTGGTCAGACACATACGAGTAGAGGTCGCGGCGGATGCCTAGAAAAGCGGCGACGACTTCGAAGACCTCGATGGGCGACACACATTGAGCACCTTTGAGCCCTCAGTAGATCTCAGCAGTGAAGAAGAGGAAATCTCTGTAATGTCAACTTGGCTGGATGGACCCCATCGAGACTACTTAGTGAGGGAACAGCGCGAAGCGACCAGAGACATCGAAGCTAGGTCAGTGCACTTGATTTCTTATTCATCGAATACATATAAGCGAGGTTTTCCACACCCGTCCTTAAGTGCATTGCTAGACGGGCCTTGATCGTGCGGGAAGTACGGCGTGTCTTGGAAACCGGATCTAGGGCGTTGGCGGAAAAGTCTTGAGGCGGGAATGCTGGCCCACCATTGCTCGAGGGCGCCATGAGTTGGTCGAAAGTGCGGTTTGTCGGGAGCACGCCCGAGATCTCTCATCTCCCATCAGGCGGCGACGTTAGTCCTGACCCTAGCCTTTTAACTTGATGGGGGTTGGACATATTGAGACTTGACCACAGGAAGGGACGATGCAAATTTATCATCGTGGCAGTGGATTATTTCACGAATGGAATGAAATGAACCACGGCTACTATCCTGAAACAAAAGGTCACGCAATTTCGTGTGGCGTTCCATAGTATGCGAGTTTGGTATCCCAGAGCCACGGTGTCGGATAATGGGAAGCTTGATTCGACGATCCTAAGTTCGAGGACCTGGCGCGAGCTTGGAATCGGGGCTTGCTATTAGGTCCCCGGCTCATCCACGATCTGATGAATGACGAGAGTCACCATCGGGAGCCCTTAAGCGACATTGAAGACCAAGTTGGAAGATCTAAAAGGCAAATGGGTGGAATACCTCCCCGGTATTATGGGCATGTCTGAGAACTACAGCAAGGCGGTAAAAATGCCTTATAGCGAAGCCGGTTCGGCTGGCCCGGATGGCCGCGGGCCCGTCATTTCAGTTTAGAAGAGCTCAGCAAGGCCTTATAGCCGGAGGCGGTTCGGCCGGGCGGTGCCGGGGCCTGACGGCTGATTTTAAGAACACGATTGCGAAGAAAGGCCTTGTAGCCCGGGAGCCGAGTTCGACTCGACGATTAGCCAGCGGGCCAGGGTCGGTTTGAAGAACCGACTACTCCCGAAAAAGGCCTTGTAGCCTGGTCGGTTCGACTCAGGCGAGATTAGCCTGGAGCCATCACATTTCCGGTTTTGAAAACCGTTGCTTAGAAAGGCCTTGTGGCGGGGCGGTTAATTTCGGTGATTAGCCCGTAGGCCATCACGGCTCGGTTTGCTCAGCTATTCGACGCATAACAGTGTTCGGCTGACGGTGCGCAGTATCATTCGATTTGAAGAGCTGTTGCCAAAGGCGCCCCTTAGCCGGGGCTGGTTCGGCTTCGGGCGGTGCTTGTCGACCATCACGGCTGGTTTGAAGAGCTGATTGCTTAACTAAGGTCTTGTAGCCGAGCCCGGTCGGCTCAGGCGAATTAGCCTGCGAACCCTGACGACTTAGTTTTCAAGAGCTAAATAAGCTCAGTAAGGCTTTGCGACCCGAAACACAATCGAAGTCAAGCAGCAATTAAAATGGAATTATTCATTAAGTGTCAAAGCCCGAGAATGACATTACATATATCTTAGGGTTAGGCCCGTTGGCAAAAGAAAAAACGGCGAAGGCCGTATAAGGGACTCGGGCCGTCGGGTGCGGGAGCGGAGGGAGAAGAGGAGTGGGCCTCGCGGGAGTGATTGGCTCTCGAGACGATCAGCGGGACTCTTTCGCCTCCTCGTCGCTTGGAATGTCGAAATTGAAGTCCAAGCTCGGAAAGGCGTTAGTAGCCCTCCTCTGAAAAGCGAGCTATCCAGAAGCCCACTGAGTGCAGGCCTCGTCTCTCAAACTTGCAACCGCTTCGTCCCTCTGAACGACCATAGCTCCCTGCCTTTGAAGGTTCCCTCGCAGCGCATTGCATTCGTCGATCAAGCGCTCGATAGAGCCCTCAACCTCAGAAGCTTCCACGAGCGGGCTCGATGCAGCGACTTTGCCTTGTGCAGCGGCTCATTCTAGAAGCTATGACTCTTCCTGACCGCTGCATGACTCATTTGGGAAGTACGCACTAAATCTCCTATTCTCCGGCTCGCCTCGGCAACTCGAAACCTTCCGGGCCTTCTCTTCTTTACCCTCAGCTCACGCCTGCGTCGCCGAAGTATGCCTCAGGTCAGACTTGAGCCTCACGGCCTCCTCCGTCATACTTTGCATACAGGCTTGCGGGTTCGGCCAGGCTCGGAGGTAAGAGAGACCACTCTAGCTGTAGGCTGCAGTTTGCCTTGGCACGACTGGTCGAGGAGTGGCCCTCTTCCATGAGCTGCCGGATGGTGCTTTGCCAAAACGAGACATAGAGTCGATGCCTGACTCGGAACCTAGATAAAGGGTGACAAACAAAGATACGGGAACTACGGAGGCGTCCGCAGGTGATAAAGCCAGCACTCCGGCAGCGGGCGTGGGCTTCTTGGTCCAGTCCACGAGGACCCGAATGAGATCGCGTCCGATGCCCGGCTCTGCATTGGAAAGCAAGGAATCCTCATCCCCATCGGCTCCGGAGCGCTCCCTCCCCAAATCCTCCGGTATCAAAGGAGGAAGCTCAACACTCTGCGTAGGAGGACTCCAAACCGAGATGGGCATGACCTCCAACAGAGGCCCAGCAGCCCTCCCCGAAGAATCCCAGGCTGCGGCGGGGGCGAGGCAGAGGCGGAGAACACGGCACTTTCGGCACCTCGGCCAGAGATGGCGACGCTGCCCACGCACTCGAAAGTTAGCGAGAGGGTGATGAAAGAGCGTCTGATCTCGGGCTGGCACAATGGATGGCTCTTTCTCGGGGAGTCTTGAGACTTAAGCTAGCGAGGTCTGCGACGCGTCTCCACCAGAGCTCGAAGCCGCCCATGTAGTGGAAGCCCGACAATACGGAGGCTCACGTACAGGAAAACTTCATGACAGGTGGAGGTGAAGGCCTTAGAGTAGGAGGTCGGGAAGACTTCGGACCTGAAGACCCTGGAATATCCGATCTGATGAGCTCGGAGTAAGCGCGCGGAAGACACTTAGCTGGCAAAGCTGCCTTCCACGTCTTAATTTAGATCGGAAGCGAATGCAGAGACACACAACCCGACCTGAAGTCGAGGAACACCACTATAATCTGCGAAGACCGGACTAAGCTAAAACAAGAATCACGTAGATTCTCGGAGTGGTCAGACGTAGGAGCATGAGTGTCTTCTGGTCGGTCAGGATTATACTCTGATGTGGTCGTGAACAAAGAAGCGTTCCTTCAATATTTGTGGGAAGACCTGCGAGATGATGTTGGTATTTGGGCAGCTTAGACAAGTAAATAAAGCCCTCATTGACCTCTTGAAAGAAATCAGGAGCTTGGTATCTTTTGGGAGCAGCCACAATGCTATCACTTAAGACATTATGACCCGACGAAACACCACAGAAGTTGGGCGAGGCTGGCAGAAGAGACGGGACGTTGAAATCTTTGTAAAACCCTTTTATAAAGGGATCTGGGAGGAAAACGAGGTCACCTCGAAAAAACACGCCATCTTGGGCACTTGAGCGACATAGGAGGTCGACACGTCGAGGAGACTGATCTAGGCATGGCTGGGGCCTATATCGTCTTGCGGAGCCTCTAAAATAAAGGCTCGATCCCTGCTAAGTTTACTTGCTGAGGCGTTAATATGTAGGCCTGGAGTATTGAGACCCCCGAATTATTTAATCTCATCGATCTTACCCTTGCCCTTTACCTGGGGGAAGGAGAGGGGTTCCCACAGGGCATCTCGATGAGCAACCTCGGGCGACGATTAAGACTGCCCACTCGTTTGCCTAAAACCCGGTCTATGAAGGGTCACCTATCTTATGAGTAAACGACCCAGAACCCATGGAAGTGCAAAGCCGGACAAGAGAAGATAGGGATGCGGGGACAGCGGAAACCTAGCAGATAGCCACAGCGACTAGCAATACCCCAGATAAGACAAAGAGAAGGGACGTACGATTACTAGGAATAGAAGCCGGGCGACAGCGGTATCACAAAAAAACACCAAAGAAGTCACAGTGATGATCAGGCAAATTTCAAGGAAAAGGAAATGGCTGTGAGAGAAGGAAAAGCTTCAAATATCGGAGGAACAAAATAACGGTCGAGGATGTTCTCAAAAGAAGCTGGAAGAAGCCCAGAAGAAATAAGCACAGCGAAAGATCATCATTACCCCCGAAGATATTTGGCGACAGAAAGCCACAATGCATGACCTGTGATACGTGGAAGTACTCACCGTCCGAAGCGATACAACACTTGCCTTCGGCGTAACCCAGGGTGGGGGGCGTGGGGTTTAAGAAAATAGACGCGGCCCGTCACGAGCGAAGCGAATCAAGAGGGCCCAGTGAGCCCATTGAAGCGGTCGACCCACGACCCGGGCCCAGCGAGGGTGATTCATTCCTCAGTAAGCCAAACCACAAAAGCCCCGAAAGGGCCATATCTTATAAAACCCGTCTCCACCCGATAAGGGAAGTGGAATAATTCTCTTCTTGCTTTCTAATTATCCCTTATTAATCGACACGATAAAACAAATCCCCTCATCTAATAAGGAAGATTGTGTCACCGCTCGATTAGGAAAGTCATCCGTTATAAATATCGAGGTCTGTCGGTAAAGGTACGCACAAATTCACCTCACCTAAGCGATCGATATGCCGAATGAAAGAAGCCGACTTGGGTGGTGTGACGGGCCGTAGATCCTTTTTGTTCTTGTTTTTTGTAGAGCAGATCATCAGGAGACGACGGACCAGTGTGGTCTAGTGCGCTCGGCCCCATTAGGTTGAAAAAGCATCATCGGAAAGGAGAATTTTGAGTAAACATTATATAGGAGATAACTAGCATGCTGTTGCTTTATTAAAGAAACAATAAAGAATGTGGAATTAATTATTAAAGTTAAGGTGGGAGACAACTAGCATGCTGTTGCTTTTTTGGAATGGGTGGAGAAAACAACTCCACTGCTGTCTGCATGTTCTATATTCAAAGAGTGAATGCAGCTAAAATTTTAAAAGTTTAAGTCAAGCTTTAAGCTTCAATTTTGCAAAAAGTTTCCCTTATTAAAGATGAAATGTTTAAAGCTTTATAATCAAGGTTCTTAAAAAAATTTAATTTAGAAAAAAGAACCCCCAGTTTTGTTGATTCCAAATCTTTAGGAAATAGTACTGTTTTTATTTTTCAAAATAGAGCATCAGTAAGATTATTGGTAATGATTCAACCCCCAAATCAAACATCATTTAAGCAACTTGGAGAGAAAGCGTAAAGAGAAATAATAAAGAAATAAAAACAAAATAAAAATTAACTTGCCTTGTTCTTAGATGAATGATACAGGGAAGCTGATATAGATGAAGAAGATAGACAATTATCTATCACCTACATAAGAGATAAGTATACTCAATAAATTATACTCAAATATCGCATAGAATCTGTACTCCAAAGGTATCTGTAGAAATGGATTAAAAAGCATGTAACAACCAGACAAAGTAACATTGCTCCAAAAATCCTAAGCATTTTCTTACAAAGAATAAAAATAAAACCCTCATGATTGTTTTAAGTATTTGGTTATCTGTGATTATAACTTTTAATTAATATTTTTTTTGATAAATTGATTGTACAAATATATATATATATATATATATATATATATATATATATATATATATATATATATATATATATATATATATATATATATAAGGTTATTAATTATAAATAAATTTTCATAATAGGATTGAAATTATTTATTTATTATAGATATATAGGAGCAATAAATATAAGATATTTCACGTTTCAAGATAGAGTAATTCTTTCTCAGCTGTAAATATTAAATATAATTTGACCAAACAATATCAAGAAGCCCCAATAATTTTATACATGTAACATATTTATTTATTATATTTATAATATTACAATCAACTCATAATACTTACCTTTTTGGTATCCCAACATAATTCCTTTTTTAATAGCATTTATGGATTCCAACGGTTAAACCCAATTTAAATTGTAAAATACATATAAATTAAACAACTTTGAAGGAAACGGAATTAAAATAAAAATAAGCATGAACTTGTTGTAATGGAAGGAAACAAAATTAATCAGCAAAAAAATATTGGAACAGAAATAAAAATAAATCTAACCTTTTTGTGATGATAGGAAACAACATCAGAGCAAAGAGTTGAAGGAGATGAATTGTTTGCTACTGCAAGCAATACGAAAGGCCAACGTAATATGCAAGTAAAACAAGATAGATATCAGATAACCCCAAATAAATACCAAGACCATTTTAGAAGGAAAAGCCAAAAATAATAAAAATAAATAAAATGAAATAAAACTAACCTCACACCAAAAGGGAAAGAAGTTGGGAGTGAAGAAGATGAACTAATTATCAAGATCTACAGACTGCGATATTGAAGGATATGTTGAATCTGAGAGTAGACTTTGCAAAGACTTTCGGCTCAAAAAGCTTTTTAGAAACTGTGGGAGACAAGATAAGGAATACCAATAAAGATAAGCTCTTGACACCAGTCATTGCTTTCAGTCATTTTTTTCTTTTTTCTTTCCTTTCCTCACGTGGTGACTGGTGTCAAGAGCTTACGATTGGCCTGTAAAATCTTGGGCTTTGTTTTTGGGTCTATGCAGATGTAGCCCAACAGGCCTGCAGTGAATTTGTAATTGGGCCGGGTAGCATATCTTTGGACGGGCATTTTTCATGGGGCTTAAACCATATAGAACTTAGACATAACCAAGTTAGGAGCCAACATCATTTTATTTGAAAATTTGAAACCAAGAGACCTAAACCCAAGTTCATGCATTCTAATTTAAAAAATATTTGATAAATAATAAAAATTAAATTAATAAAGAGTCTTATGCAAATATTGCATTAGCGAGCAGTATATTAATAGGCAACAGTGCATGCAGCGATTAACAGATACAAGGCTATTTATATTGATAAACCTTTGGTACTACATAGTACATTAACGAATCGGACACTATATTAGTGAACTTTGGGTACTACATTAGCGAATTGGGCACTGCATTAGTGAACCTTGACATTAATGGGGTAGTACCCAAGGTTCACTAATGCATGTAGTGGAGTTAGTTAATGTAGCTTTGCGTATGAATTAGCGGCTCTTTATTAATTGGATTTTGTGTAATCCTTTACCATCGTGGCGTGGGCTTTGGATATAGGTATCTTTAAACACTGAAGCCACCCAAAATAAATAATGACCCAGAAACTAGTTTCAGAGTGAAAATATTCATTTCTTTGGGCTGGTGTGAAGTATGTGATTAGAAGTATGATTAGAAAAACATTTTGAGTTTTGTGATTTAAAGAGACAGCACTTTTCTTCTTCCCAAACCCATGAAATTTAAGTGAGAGTTTGATTTCTAATATTTGCTTTTCTAAAGAAAATCTTAAAAAAATCAAATCTATATACATAAATCTTGAATGATTTTAATCTTTATATTTGTTCAAAATAAATAAAATGGAATTTGGAGTAGAAAATAAAAATAATTACTCTATTTTTTTTATTTTTTTTATCTTCTTTTCTATATATATATTTTGAAATAAACCAAATTGTGATTAGTTAATATATAATCTATTGAAAAATATAATTAAGTATTAAAAACTTTAAAGTATAACGTAACATAAGTTAATAGTAAAATGATCGGTTAAGGCACACATTTGATAATCCCAAAATCTTAAGAATAATTTAATATTTCGGATATATGTGTGTGAATATGATTTGATGCTTTATAACTGTCGGATCGAAGCTTTGCAATATGAATTGTCCCATTTCGATGATGCAGAAGAAACTGTCGTTAACGGCACTCAGCATGCAGTCGGCCAATAGCTTATCTCCGTCGGCAACAAAAACACGAAAAAATACGAGGAAAAGCCATCTGAGCCAATATCGTTGTGTAAGCGAAACTTTATTAAAGAAAGTAAATGAAACTATGGAATTGATGACCAAGAATTACAAAAAAAAAAAAAACCTCTCATCTCTAATGAAATCTCTAATGAACAAGGGCATGCAAAAGAAAATAGAGTATGGGACAGCTTTCTCTTTATTTCCTTTCCCTATATAGTTTTATTTATTTCTCTTATATTTTCCCCTCAAATTTTGTATCAACTAAGAAAGCACCAACTAATATATTTTCTTTTGGTTGCAGCTTTTTGTCAAGGAAAAGTTTCAAGGTGAGATTGTTGTATTCGTCATGGTGGAGATTTATTATATTTTGTCTCATTTTGTAATCTCACATTGATTAAAAGTGGGATTTGCTTCCAATCGTAGCCTATAAAAGGGCATTTGATAATTTATAATATTTGTCCATCTTCCCCATCTACTTTAATATATTTGTAGTATTGCCAAATTAATTGAATGTTTACTTTTCGGTTCTATTTCTTAGTAAATTGATTTATGGCTCTAAGCTTTTTTATTTGTGAAAGTTGTTTGTTGGCACTTGAGAACGTAAATATTTATACCGAACCTCAATAAAATTCTTTGTGTTCTTTTTTTATCTACCATTAGTTATTATACTTGTTACATTATTTGCTACGTTGAGACAACAAATAGAACACTTGATCAGTGATTTATACATACCAAGAAGATTATTAGAGAAAAACAGTAAAAGCCGTGGATGGTAATGGGAAAATCGCAAGTAAGGAAACTAATTTTAGTATTTTTGTTTTCGATCGGTTAATCGAAACCATGGTTTTGTATTTTATGAACGGCTGATATTTGTATAAAGAAAAGCCAAATTGAATCTCAATTTTTCTAATTGTAATGTAATGTGGAATTTTTTTTGTTGAAAGTAAATTACTTGCAAAATTCAATATGTTGTTTTAAACTTATTATTGAATTTTTTAAATTTATTCTTCGGCGAGAAAATATTAAAATATTTGACTTTTTCTTAATGTTTTCTATTAAAAAAAACTAGATATTGAATATGAAAATCATTATATTTATTATATTATTCAATTGAATCTCGGTAATTTTCGTTTTATGCTAATTAAGTAAAAGTATATATATTTTAAATCAATTTTCAAAATTTAGATAAAAATTAAGCGATTGATATTTTTTGGAAAACAAACAGCTAAACACTTAATTTCTTAAAACACTATTCAAAACAAAAATTACATGTAGCATTAAGTAAAAAAAACAATATGTTAATCTTGTTTTAATGGTTTGAAAGTTAAGACAATCTTGAACTCATACCATAAGAATCGCATTAGGTAATATGTATGAAATATAAGTTATAATTAGACATGAGAAAAAGAGATAAAAACTACCAAACTTGTGGTTGTTAGTTGAGATCTCATGGATTTAACCGTCTTGAGTTTAAGTCACTTGTGAATTATTTGTGTTATATGGTAGAGTTTTATCGTATTTTTGGTCTATCTCGACTCGAATAAGGATTAATTTAGGTGTGGTATATTAAATATCTTTTAAATTAATATTAAATAAACCCAGAACTTAGACGTCGTAAGCGACGAAAAGTTTGAAACAGCATTTGCTGCGGATTGATATAAAGTATGAATGTGCGTAATACCGTGCATTTTATACCGTGTTAGTAATGTCTCAACTATCGCGTCTTTATCGCGCCAAAAAGATCAAATATCTTAAACGTAGTGGTGAGAAATTTAATATATTCGTAGAAATAAAAATATTAATTTCGACGGATCGTACGTATGAATGCTTGGATATATAGAGAGTTATTTCCACGGTGTTGTTTAATCTCTGTATCATACACACAAAATAAAAATTAATACAATGAAATAAATAATCACATTAATATAAGTATCTTAGAATACTATCAAATTTATATAGTTTTGAAAGTTGAGCCACTTACACTAGTCGAATAATTTATGAATTACTCCATCATCTTGTAAAACCGCTATGAACTACATCAAACAAAAATTATAAAAAGAAGTGTTGAATAAAAGTTTCATTTGATCAGCATATATTTTTAATGCACTCAACATTAGTTTCAAATTTAACCGATTAATACCTTTATAAATGTATTTTTATACTGTCTCCTTCGAAAAAATATATTTATATACAAAATATTTTTAAATTATTAAACACATTTTCTAAATATTTTTTAAATAGATTTAAAATAATAATAATATTTGCAAATGGAATAATTTATAGAATACTAATTGATAAAGAAATATTTGATTAAAAAAGCATGATAATATAATTTATAGAATCTAACATTTTCATATTTTGCTCTTAAAAGAAAGGGTTAATTTTATAAGAATGCAAAAGGCATGTTTATTAAAATTAGGTAATCAGAATTTAAAATGGTGTTTAAAAGGATATTTTAAGCATATATAAAATGATATAAACCATTGAGTCCACTTTTAACTGCATGGTAGAATTTGAGCAGGGATTGGAAAGAGAGTCACATTTATAATTTATTACCTCATAATTCCAATTAAAGTAATAGGAATCTAAAAGAAATAACGTTGTCCTTGTTTAATATTACAATAATGATTTAGTTTCAAACCTTAAAATACATAAATAAAGCTTATTTCCACATTACAAAGTAATAATACAAAATTAATCAATTTCTGGATAATGTTTGTTCTTTTATAATCATTTAAAAAAATATTTATAAAGTAAAAAGGTAGGAGGGTAGTTTAGACATTTAACTGAAAAGCAACACATGAAAAAGCAGCAGCACGCTAAAAAGGCATCTGGGAGCGCGTGAGTCGATAATTAGGAGTGACAATAATACGTAGTGTAGCACATAGTTTATAATCTGTTTTATTGAAGACCCTGAGAGTTATATCTAAATAATCATTTTCACGAAATAAATAATAAATAATAATAATAATAATACGCGTTTTAAAATAATGCCAGTCAATCTTAATAATTTTATCTCTATTCTTCATTTTATTTACTGAATCGTTTTCTTAATTAAAATATATTATTTTTTTATCATTCTTTATTTAAAATCTATTTATCATTTTTATTCGTAATAAAGTGATTTTCACAAAAATCTAAAAATTTTAATTTGTTGTTTCGTGTTTTATGGTTTATTATTAAATGCTTCTTGATGTTTAATTTTAAATACGTTTTGTTATGATACTTTATTGTATATGGGTGATTCGAATAAATTATGGTCGTCAATATGTTATAGAACTAAAGTCATATGTATTATAATCATCATATAGTTGTTAAAAATATAGGCTTTAAGCTAATTTATTGTACTATTAACTTAGATGTTGCATTATTTTTTTAAAAATTTTAACGAATTTGATTATATGTTTCTTATGAATATATTATTAGTTTGAATTAATAAAATTATTTTTATTTGAAAAAAAATGTTCAAACTCATATCTTATTATCGTAATGCAAAAATAGTAGTTAGTATTTATGATTTTAATTTTAAAGCAAACAGCAATCGTGAGTATGATTTTAATCATATAACAATAAAATATTAATTTTAATATTAGTTTGAAACATGAATTATTATTATTATTTTTTTTTTTTGGACATCATTATGGGCAAATGGCTGGGGAGCCGCAACGCAGATGTCAAGGTCCGACGCACGTGTGAAATTAGTGGGCCGTAGAGGATGTGATGTGAACTTCTTTGCTGCCTTGGGCTTTGTTTTTGGGTATTTGTAGGATTAGCCCAACAGGCCTGGAATAGCCCAACAGGCCTGCAATTATTTAATCATGGGTTGGGTATCATCTGTTTAGATCCGATCTTAGAAATTTTAGGAGCATCGGCTCGGCACCGTGAATGCTGAACTTTGATTTTAGGTCTTTGTAGGTTTATGGGCGCCCAAGTCCGTCGAAAACGTCAAGATGTGGAATATTATTTAAATACTTGCGAGAAGTTAGACGTAAGTAAATGACGTTCGTATGGTGCATTTCATGCTTATAGCTAGCATTCACTCTGGCCCCACCTTTGATGTACCGGGTAGCTTTTTTCATTGCATTAGTAATTTCCCGATAAGCTTGGCCGATGATAGAAAAATTAAGTTGATCGGAGCGTAGCCGGTGATGGGTAGGAAGCATAAACCAGTATCTCGCGCAGTGGGCCCGATGTGTGATGCGTGCTCGACAGCTCAAAAAGACCTTGGTCATATGTGTTCATTCAGTCTTGGAATTTTTGAGGGCTTAAGCGCCCTAATCACGTCCTTTAGAGTCTTCGGATTTGTTTTTAGGTCATACGAAGCAGCCCAACATGTTTGGAATAATTTGTTTTTATTTTTTTGTTTTTGTTTTTTGACATTTATTCATTTTATATTAAAAGTGAAACGTGGTTCGGTTAACTTTAAAAGTCTTACTTTTAAAATAGTGATCGTCTCGATTTCGATTTGTTATTTGTGCAAACCAAAACCTAATCATCCAAACATAGTTTCTCCCAATCTTTGGTTAACCATTTTTCTATTAACCATATATCGGTTTTTGGTTTATCAAAATCAACGAGGTTAAATTTTAATATATCTAAATATTTGCTTGATATCTTGTTTTAGATTTTTATATATAAAGCTACAAAAAACCAAGCTAGCAAAAAATATTTAATTAATTATTTTTTCATAATGTCTGCAAAACATTTATTAATTTTCTTTCAATATATTTTGTTTTATTTTTAATTATTTCAGTAATCTAATATTCCTTAAGATATATGCATATCTCATGAATAATATCTTCAAAAGAGGTATCACATAACATTGAAGAATAAAATTCTATGTCATTGTCTAAGAAATTAAATTTATACATTCCAAAAGTACATTAATTTTAGCACAAAATTAAAACACAATAGAGTAATATCATATCAAACAAAACAACTAAATAAAATGCTTGAAGCTTGAAAGAACAGAGAAGCTGCTTCTCTTCATTATTCCATTTATTTGAATGCATTCATGTACAAACATCTTCTCTTATTGGCCACAACCTGGAACTCTCTTATTGCAACTTCTTTATATATTGAATGAATCAATAATCATGAAGAGAGTTATCATCATCATCATCGATCGATTCATCATGATATAACAAAATTGTGTTCGGCCCGTCCAGTATTTCGCTTCACAATTTTTTCCTTCGTTATTGATAACGAGTAGGATATGTATATAGGATTTAAATTATATGATAATTTCGACCTATATATAATTATTTTAATGTATATATATATATATATATATATATATATATATATATATATATATATATATTATCGTTGTATTTTATAATTTTAGTATAATATTAGTTTTTTTATTTTTCGATGGATTAACAAAAAAGTATGCATGGTTTGTATTTTATAAACAAATTGAAATAAAAAATTGTATAAAACAAAGACTAAATCGAACCTATTAGTTTGATTAACCTATTTTTTGGTTCGGTTTTGATTTGGTTCTCGATCAATTCAGTTTCTTATGTTATTTTACTCACCCCTCATTTATATATTACATTATAGTAACCTGTTATAAAATGGCTCCACGGGAAGTTCTCCCGAGTACCATAAAATAGCGCAAAATGGCACCCTAGAAACCAAAAAAACCATTGCTCAGCGGAATGGCATCGAAAAGGTGGCAAAATGCCAGCGTGATGTTGGGGTGCCATATTTGGCAGTGGAAGAAAGGAGATGCAAAATGGCCGGATTTGATTGATCCTGTATGACTGTGGATGTAGTATATTGATTTGAAATTACATAAAATAGACCAAAAATTCAAAGGAAAGAACTCACCTTCGCAGTTTGAGTGAAAGCACTGCTTACTGCTTCCCAACTCGAGCGTCTTCTCCACTGAGCCTAGCACCGAGCAGTAGCCCTTGCGAAATCTTGGAGTGCAGTCGTGAGAGGGAGGAAGAGGAAGAAAGAAAGAAGGAGGAGGAAGGAAGAAAAGCGAGAAGAGTCGTGTTTGAGAGAAGCCGAAGGCGAGGAGGAGCGGCGAGAGGAGGAAGAGGAAGAGGGCTTGCGAAAGGTTATTTCCTTTCCAAATTTAAATTATGATTTTTATGGTCGTTGATTGATAAATTGCAATTTTTCCTTTTTTAATTTCAATTTTTGATTTTTAAATGGGTTATATTAATTGCAAATATTTTTATATCGATTAATTGCAAATATTAATTACAAATATAATTCACAATTAATTGCAAATATTAATTACAATATTGATAAATATTTTCCTTTTTATTTCAATTTTTGATTTTATATTAATTACCATCATTTTAGTACCAAAATATTTACATTAATTATAAATTTTATATCCGATGTATTCATTGTAGCTTCATAAATTGCTCATTATTTAAATTGATTATAATTTTTAATTAAAAAATTGTTCATTCTTTAAATTGATGGAAATTGATTATTTAAATTTAAATTGATGAATTGATAATTTTTTAATTGATAAATTGCTAATTAGTCAAATTAATTATATTTTGTAATTGATAGATTTATTTGTATACTTTATAAATTCTTGTCTATTAATTGATTATAATTTTTGTTTTTAGATGGACTTACAATATGACGGTTCTTTAAGCGATTTGCTTATGAAGCAATATGATTTATATGGTAGTACTATCAGAACATCATGATATTATTGCCGATGCAAAAATGAAGTGATTCAAGATTGAAAAAATCGCCCAAAGAAACGAAGCTTACGTAAGAAGAAGATAAATTAGTATTGTGCAACGTGGCTTAATACAAGCAAAGATGCAGTACTAGGAATGAACAACAAAGTGGTGCGTGCAGCGAAGAATATTGCAATACTTGAACTTAAGTAAGGAAGCGATCATGAAGCGTTCTCAATCTTCTATTAAAAGTCGTTGGGTGATATAAATGCAAAATGCAGCAAATTTGTCGGTTTTAAGCAGTGGTCTGGCACAAAACAAAGTGGACCTGTGAGCAAAATAATGTAGATATGTTATTATTTTGAACCTTTACAGTATGATTTGATATTTGGTAATGCTTGAATAATTTCGTATGTTTTTAGGTTGATGAAGCAAAAGAAATGTTTCTTTAAGATAAGCCCGGAAAACCGTTTAATCTGGCGTTGTTGGAATTTATTGAAAATGGAGCGAAATGGACTACGTCGACCCGACAATAAGAAGCGAAAACTCATTCAACGGGTAGTCCTCTTTGGATCGAATCATGTTGAATCATAGCGATATTTCGTATTTAGGGGATAATATTTGAGCGCTCGTCCTCTCGACCTCGATAGGCATTGGGCGAGAAAGGCGAAGAAACAACTTAAAAACAAAGAGAAGCGGAATGGAGTGTCGAAGATCCGCTTTCGATCATCCTGCTTTGGAATGAAAGAATGATGGGCAATAAATGACGACGAGACAAAATTTATGCTCAATGAGATAGCATTGGAGCAACATACGTAAACAATTAGCAATTGAAGAAGACATGTCACGAAAATTGAAATGCAAAATGAGATGAAAATCGTAGGCGGAGTACTCTTGTAATGATTTACTTTATGACATATTGGAATAACTGAAGATAGAGGTTATGAAAAAAGCGGGGTTTTTTTAATTTTTAGTTGTTATTTAGTATGTTCTTATTTATTATTTTTAATTTGTAGTCACTATTTATTATGTTGCGGTGGGATTGAAAATATAACTTGAAATTGAAATTGGAATTGAAAAAACAACATGAAATTGGAATTGAATTAAATACAACATATTAAATTAGAATTAAAATACAACATGAAATTCTTGGAATTAAATAACACATAGAGTGAAATTGGAATTGAAAAAGCAACTTCAACGAAATTGATAGAGGCTATTGATTGCCATATCGATTTCCACAAATGTTCGATAGATACGTGAAGTTGAGAATAAAATCTTATTGTCGCGTCACGATAATGAGTTTGCATGAAGTCTTCTAATTACGGGTGTATCGCGCATGAGACACTTCGAAGTAGTTTGCATCACTTCCATCGAGAAGTCATTGTGCAAACATCTCGCCGTCCTCGATGACCATATTAGCCATTATTATGCGGCTTTCATAATATCTGCAAGTGTTTCTTCATCCCAACGTCTTTGGTCCTTCAATTGCAAAGCGAGCTTGAAGTACCCGAATGCGCTCTTATCTTTTATGTATTTCTTATCTTTGAAATGTTTTCTTGGCTTGTGAATGAAATTGTTTTACAAATGTTGACCCGATTTGGATAAATACCATCGGCTAGATAATATCCCATTCTATAGTCATGACCGTTAATTATATAGTAACTGGAGGAGCATGTGAATTTCTTTAATAATGTAAGCAGGGCTATCTAGAACATTTATGTCAATTCGATGAGCAAGATAAACGAAGAATCGTCTTTTAATGTCAAAGATCTTGAGATCTGCGTTACAAAATGATTGTTGGTTCGTAATGATGACCGATATACATCTCTGTACGCGGTGGACAATTTTCACTTCGATGCATGCAATCAATGCTCCCTAACATGTCAGGAAAGCCACGTTGTTCCCTATTTGTAGCAATCGAGCAATATCGATATTGTTTGAGTGACCTCTCAGTTAATGGTGCGAACATTTGCGTCTCTGACTTTACCACCAAACCTTCTCGGACTCTCTATGGCCAGTGCTTTCTCGGTCGATGTATTTAAATCCACAGTGTAGGTGTTAGGTAGCGAGAATACATAAGCATTTATTATCTTTTGAAGGGATAATGAAAGCAAGGAACTCAATGACATCTGTTCTTTGAATGAAGTATGGATCATATTGTTCAACCTCATTTACAATTAGAAGAAAAAGAGGGCTGACTCATTAGCCTCCTTCGAAAAAAACTTTAAGTATACGCGAGGGTAACAAAGTAGTCACGATAGAGTCTTCGTGACCTTGACTCTACCACGATTAGGATTGCACGTGGCACAGGCTGGAACCGCGATGCCTTCTTAGCCGTCCTTCACTAAACCGCCCGGACGCTAGTTGCGGCATAAAACACATCCAAATCATGGTATCTTCTTCTTCAATATTGGGGATCTCTCACCAAATATTAGGAAACGATTATATTCTTGATGAGCGAAAATGAGAAGGATAAGCAGTGAAGAAAGGAAGTGTGGAAAGCGAAAGAGAATGTAGATAGTTGGATGAAAAACATGAAAAATTATCATATTTATAGACGAATTATAATTTTATTAATTTTTATTTTGGTGGTTAAAATTTCAAATTTGAATTTCAACGGTTGAAATTTGAAATTCAAATTCGGACAAAATTTGAAATTTGAAATTTGAAATTTAAATTTGAAATTGAAATTTGAAATGGTAGTAATTTGAAATTTAGAGTATTCTTATACAAATATATCCGTTAAATTACGATCGTTATGAAAAATATACCCGTTAAAATATAACCGTTACGTTTAATTATATGGCTTAATAAAAAAACATTTAATTATTAAAATGGCACCCCATTTTGGCACCTACCATTGGAGCAAAAAAAATATTCAGGGGTGCCAAAACACTGTTCAGGGTTGCAAAATGGCATTTGGCACCCCATTTTTAGCAACTTGCATTGGAGTTGCTCTAAGGATTTGAACCTGAATCTCATGTCGTCCCTTCATATATTTTTACCACTTAAACCATTCCTCAAGGGCATATGAACAATTTATTAATTATTCGAGATAACATCTTATGAATTTTCAGAGCTGAGACCCAATCCTTGTCTAGGCCAATGTAGGCTACGCCCAATATACTAAATTATATGTTTTTGAGGCTACAATCGATGTGTTCGACGGGCGAGGAGTCAACCATAATTTTTTTTTCATATCTATTTACTTTGCGTTACATCATTATAGTTTTATATTTTTATGAAAGTTCGAACTTGATCCATTTCTTAACTCCCACTCAATCCTTAACTATCGAGCTAAGCCTCATTGGCCTAGGAATCAACCATAGTTCTATCAATAAAAGTAATTTTTTTAATAAAAGGTTTTATGCTTTATATAGAATTTATTATTATTTGTTTAAAATAAAAAAATGGAAAGTATATTGAAAGAACTCTAGGATTTAATGAAGTTTTAAACAGTGATTTATACAAACCAAGAAGATGAATGGAGAAAAACAGTAATAGCAACCGATGGGAGTGGCATTTGGGAAAGTCACAACTCTCACTAAGTAGGAAAACCTATTTTAATGTTTTTCTTTTAAATTTTTCGCTTGATTAACCGAAATTATAGTTTTGTATTTTGAAAATTGAAACTGAGATTTATATAAAATAAAAACCAAAATCGGAACGATTGGTTTGATTAACTTATTTTTCAGTTGAATTTCTTTAGCGAGCTATTTTTCTCTTTTTTTTTATCGATCTGTAAAATCTTGGGCTTTGTTTTTGGGTCTATGTAGATGTAGCCCAACAGGCCTGCAGGGAATTTGTAATTGGGCCGGGTAGCATCTCTTTGGACGGGCATTTTCACGAGGCTTAAACGTATAGAAATTAGAAGGCCAAGTTAGGAGCCCCAATTTCATTTGTTGAAAATTTGAAAGGGAAGAGACCTAAAAACAATTTCATGCACTTTGATTTAAAAATTATTTAATAAATAATAAAAATTAAATTGATAAAGAGTGCATTTCGAGTGCTACATTAGCAGATCGAGCACTAACATTTGTAAACCTTAGGTACTACGTGCTTACATTAGCGATGTCGGGCAATACATACTATATTAGCCAGTTGGGCATTACATTAGTGAACATTGAGAGTACCACATTGCGAGGTAGCATGCAGGTTATTAATGTAGTGCCAGTCTTCCAGGGCCTAAATCTTGGATTAACTTTATTAATTTAGTTTTTATTATTTATCGAAATATTTTAATCAACATGAATTTGGTTGTAAGTTTCTTGCTTCCAAATTTTCAAATAAAATGAAATTGGGGCCTGAAACTTAGTTTTCCCTTGAAAATATTCATTACTTTGGACGGGTAGCCATGTGATTATCAAGTAAAAATAGATTTAAGTTTAAAATAGGAAGTATGATTAGAAAAACATTTTTAGTTTTGCGATTTACATAAAATTACTTTAAAAACTTACATAAATATTGAATGATTTTAATCTTTATATTTATAATTAAAAATAAATAAAATGGAATTGGAGTAGAAAATAAATATAATTACTCTATTTTATTTTTCTCTATTATTTTAAAAAGATAAAATTTATTGATTTAGATTAGCACTACAATCTATATAAACACGTAATCAAAAATGCTAAATCTTTTAGAGGATGTGACATTGAGTTAATGGCAAAATGATAGGCTTAAGGCTGCGTTGATAATCCCGAAATCATAGAATAACCTAATATTGGATATGCGTGACATCTTGCCAGACATGATTTAATCTTATAACTTTGTTTGATTGAGGCTATCGTTGAATTCACCGTCTGGCCGCGAAGATAGCAGTGCGACAATGACTATTTTCCGTAACAGTCGACAACAAAAACAGGTCACCCTACTACAAAAACACGAAAAAACCAGGGAAAAACAAATGTAAACCCATAACGGTATGTAAGAAACCACTTTATTATAAAAGAAAAGGAATGAAATGATAGAATTAGTGATTTCAGGTAAAGAATTGCCAAAAAATTCACCCATCATCTCTAATGAACAAGGACACGAAAAAGAGAATAAAGGGAGGGATGACTTTCTCTCTATTTCCTTTCCCTATACTTTTCCTTTTTATTTTCTTTCCCTTATATTTTCCCTCAAATTTTGTATCAACTAAACATTATCTTTAATATTTTTTTTTTCTTTCCTTAATACTGTCCAATAACCAAACCCAACATTTGTTTCTTCCAAATTGTAATTGTTCATAATTAAATGGATGAACATGCATGTAGAAATGCACTTCACCACCATTTGCAATTAATTAGAACCGTCTTGATTGATTTCATATTGTCTCCAATTATTATCCATATAACATAAAATAAAATAAAATAAAATAAAAGGATAAAATGTATCAGCATACATAAGCAGGAATTTAGTATATTAAATCATACATGTACTGAATGTTTGGATAGAGGATTTTCAATGGTATTCTCTTAATCCCTGTATCATAGAAAAAAAAGATGAAAATAAATAAATATCATACATGTATTGAATGTTTTGGATAGAGGGGGTTTTTCTATGTATTCTATTCCACTGTATCACAGAAAGAAAAAATAATAAGATGAAAATAAATAATGACATCAATATAAATATCTTAAAATAATATCAAATTTATAATGATTTTCAAAAAGTTGAGCCACCCACTTGTTCATAAATGTCTTCCACGTCCCAGACATGTCAAATATAAACTCATTGGAGCTACATCAAACCAAAAATATAAAAGAAGTTTTAGATAATGTTCAGTCAGACCAAAAATATATTTATTTTTTGTACATAATCATTAAACATATTTACATAAAAACGTCTTACATATATCTTTGCAGAAAAGAAAAATGAATTTTGGAAATGGAATAAATTTATAAGAATGGTAATTGATAATATTTGAAACTAATGATGGTTTAGTGTATATTTAATTAATTAAGTAAACTTGCGGAGCATGAAAGTGATCAAATGATCAAATGGTTAATCCACATTCTATAAAATAAATAAAATAAAAATAATACTGACCAATGATTCCAGGGCATGAGAGGATTGGAAAAGAGATTTGGGCTCCCGTCACCCTCCACCATTTTTTTCTCCCCTGATTTCTTTGAGGGCGGGGATGAAGCTCTTCTTTCTCCATCGCCATCACCATTGAAGTAGTTGTTGTTTCCATCGAAGGGAGCCTTTGAAGGTTGGGCAATTCAATACTGATAGTTGTTTTAGAGAATCACAAGTCATTTTTCCCTGCTTCCATATGCTTTTCAGTTTTGGTAATAGCCCCAACTTCAAACTCTGAAGGTTGGGGAAACGGAGGAGTGTTAGATCATTATTCATTTCAGAACTCATTATGCCTTCTTCTTCTGCTGCTGCTTCTTCTGGTTCTACTACTATTATAATATCTTCAAGTTCACTGCAATTGTAGACAAAGATGGAATGAAGGTTTTGCAGGTGGTGGGACTTCACTAACTCAGCCGTGAACAAGTGCTTCAGATTGGAGCATCCACTCACGAACAAGTGCTTGAGACTGGTATTAGAACAACTTGCAATATTCTCTGTTGGTCTCAACTTGAAGAGAACCCTTAAGTTTGGCAAGTACTCAATTTTCAATGTGTTTAATGAGGCAATGCAGTCGTCTGCCCACCACACGTATTCTATCCCAACACACCTTTTTATCTCACATGCTTTTAAATCCATGGCCATCTTGAGAGATGGCGAAACATCCAATAGCCCCCCACTGGGAAATAGTTCACAATTAAGTAATCCCCAGAATCCTGAGATTGGCGGGGAGCAGTACAAGTTGGGCGTGATAATATTCATCGTTTTCTTTTTCTTTTTCTGTCCCTCCAATCAGCTTATGGTCCGATACTTTTACTTCTTTACTAAGACCATCAAAGACACGGTGATATCGCCTGCCATTCAATTGGAGGCGATAGTGAGTTAGTCTTTGGTAGTGCTGCTTCCTCACGTAACTGTGAATTTGTGGGTGTAGAAAACGACATCAAGTATCTCTAACTTTCTCAACCTACTCAATTCCTCCGCTCCCACATCGAAAAGTCTTTCATCATAAAGTGTTAGACACTGCAGATGAAGTAGATTAGGAAGTAAATGGGGAACAAGAGCAGCTGGGTTCTCTGTAACCCATGACTCTACTGTCTCTGGACCATAAATTCCTTCAAGTGGACCATTTTCTCCTATCCATCAGGTAACCTTTCCAAATTAGTCCAATGGAGATTCAACCTTCTCAGTTCTTTAAGCTTTGCCAATGAACGTACCTGTGCTAATCTCTCACAACCATTAAGTAGAGCTCGAAGATTCACCATGTCGCAGATAGAATCTGGTAGGAAAGTAATTGATGTGAATGACAAGTCCAAAACTCTAAGACTACCCACCACGTGCATAAAGAATTCATTTGGAAGACCTTCTTCATATGAGATAAAAGCAAGGTGTTGAGGAAGTTTTTGAAGAAACAAGGTAGAAAGTCTAGGACAGTCGGGCACAAACATGGAAGATGAAAGTTGGCTATCCATTAAGGAAACTCTTTCCAGACCATTCGACCACTCAGTCTCACTTGGGAGATCTTCCAGCTTTCTCCCGATTTTCACCATGAATCGTGAATTCCTTCTTGTTATGTTGATAGCCATGTCCCTAACCACGTCATGCATCTTCACATACTTTCCATTCTTACATCTTTCCAACAAACACAAATTTTCAAGTTTGTTCAGTATAGCATGCCCTCTGTCATACTCTGCTTGCCTACTTCCCATCTCTTCTACCAACCCCTCAACAATCCAATATCCGATCAAATCCGCCCTTCTGATCTCATAATCCTCAGGAAACAATGCACAGTACACCAGACATTCTTGAAGTTTTAGATCATTCAAGCGATTGTAGCTAATTCCAATATTCTCTGAACACTTCATTTTCCATGTCAATTATTATTGCCCTTTAACATGCTCCTTCAACTCATTCAAGGCATTCCTCCATCAGCAATATCATATACAACACTCATACTTCTAGCTGTTGTGACGACTGGCGAGAGTAATCCGGCACATTCATGACAATATCCTTGGCTATCTTTTCTTCTTCTTGGCTAAGTGGAGTTTGTACCGGTCAAGTGTTGTGTTGAAAAACTTCAATGCTTCTTCCTCAACAAAAGGGTTTCCACTTTGATGATTTCTTTACCCATTTCCAAGCACTTCCTTTGATCTGGTGGTGATTATGAGTTTTCCTCCTCCGTGATCAGGTGCTCCAATTGGAATTCCAACCTCCCTTGGTGGATAAACCTCCCACACATCATCAAATATAACAACAAATTTCTTTTCTTTCCCCAATGCATCATATAATGAAGCACATCTTCTCCTTTCATCTTCTTCTTGTAAGAAATGTAAATTTATTTTCTCAGCAATAGCATCCTGCAACTTGCGAATACTTGAATCTTTTGAGACAGTCACCCAATACACAGACCCAAAAGTATCCTTTTCTTCCAAGAGGAGATTGTGAATATGAGTGACAATAGTTGTTTTGCCGATTCCCCCCATCCCCCAAACTCCAATACTTTGGGTTCCACCTTCCTTCAAGAATTTCCATATCTTCTCCATATTTTTTTTGGCTGTAGTTTCACCTGTTAGTTGTGTTACTAACAATGCCTTTCCTTCGTCCCGAACTACGTCAATCAAAATCCCTTCTGGAAATATACCGCGTTCAAGTAGATCATCTACTTTTTTTTCGTTATCCTCAGACTCCTTTAGCAACCTCAATCTTGAGAAACACCTTTGCTTCCTAGCTTCTCCCTCCATCCTTTCCACCTCATCTTTCATATTTTGCACTTCTTTTAGCCAATTTTCAACTTCCTTTTTTTCTTTCTTTCGTTGATACTGTGCATTTTGTAATTCGGAATAATTGTCTTACTCACGACACTTCCAATCGGTTCATTTCTCTTTAAGAGTAGTACAATTCTTATCAAGAATTTTGCGATAGTTGAAACATCGAGAAATGGAGAACCACAAATCTTTCAATAGCGTAATGCTTGTTAGTACTGCTTCCACATACTCCATTGTTACAAGCAACCTTATTATAAGAAACTGTCATCAATTAATACTTCGATTAAATTAATAAAATCTAACAACTCAAACACTACGAAAATCTATCAAATATGCCTTTTTAGAGAGAGAGAGAGAAAAGAATTAAAACGCAACAATACAATAGAGTCAACATCTTCTTAGGTTTATGGGAAACCTCCTCATCTAATTGGATTCATAAAGAAATGAATTAAGTTATTGTAATCCATATGTGGTCACCAATGAAAATTACTTAGGTTATGTTTGGTTCCTAGAAAATATTAGAAAAATGTAAGAGAAATAAAATAGAGAAGAAAACCACAAGGAAGAAAATTAAAGAAAATTATAATAGGGTTAAATTCAACATATTATTTTTATTTGTCGACAAACATATTTTATTTATTTTAATTCATCATATAAAGGTTAGATAATTTAAGAATATGTAAGTTTCTAAATAATTTTATGTATATTTGATTTTTTTTTCGGAGTTTTCGTTATACGCAACTACACATATGAAAATCATATTTCTTAGCATTTTATTTTTTTTCTTTAATACTTTTTAAGAACCAAACGCAACCTTATGGTATCTATTTCAGGTTCCAATTTTTAGCCCATCCTATTAATAAATCATAGGTATCTAGTTCAATTATGCAGTTCGCAATTTTGACAATCAGTCAAATGTGAAATGAATAGATAAAAGGTATATCAAAGTAAAATTATTACCAATATTAGCACCTGTAGTAAAATTAATGCATTCTAAATAATAGAATGTATATGCATTCAAAAGTGAGATAGAGAAATGCTTTCGATCCATCAGAATCATCTAACATATTCGTACATTCTGAGGCTAGCTATTGATTAACACAAGTCAAAACACTTAGAAACATAAATGCTAAATAAAATGGAAATGAACCTGCAGGATTTGTTCTTGGATAATTGATGGAATGAAGGAAGCTTGGTACCAAATGTTGAAGTAGATAAAAGATTTGCAACCTGAAATATTGAAGGATGGGTTATTTTTATGATAAGCAAATTAAGGATACAAAATATTAAAATTAATTATTTGGAATGTACGGTAAAAATACAAGCTCTACATCTTCAATACCTAACAATATGCCTAACTACATTCCATAATTTTGTATTAGTTTGTATCTTAAGCCTTGTTTAATAATATGTGAAATTTTGTTTCTAGGCTAGTTAATTTAATGTTTATTTGTTCATACCAAATAAAAGCTAAGTTCTATTTGTCAATATATTAAAAATATTTAATAGTGGAAGATGTAAAGTAAAGTAGTTTTGTTGTATTTGAAGATTAGATTATATATATCCAAATTATATTTAAAAAAACTCTTTTATTTTAAAAAGTGACAATGTTCACATTTTATTTAACAACATTAGAGCATCTCTCTCTAGGTTCTTAAATAATGGATAAAACATTTGGATATTTGAAATCCAAAATGAAGAGTTTTAGTCAAACACTTTGAAAAATTGTATTAGACCTTAGCAAAATTAAAGAAGCTCCTCAATACAAGGTACACAACAATCGATAATATTTTTGTATGATAAACCATACATGCAATATTTCAACAAATCAACATGACTAAATGACTATATATCAGTTTTTTACACCAAATGGAACATATAAAAAAGTACAAAAAATGCATTGGTCATTGATGGGGGTAATGATATTCAATATTTCTAATAATAAAACCCAAAAGCAAATCCATATAATACTATTTAAGCAAAACTTTTAGGAGAAGGAAAATCCAAAACCAATATACAAGTCCATTACATGAAAGCTATTTGGCTAGGGGCTAAATTGGTTGTTCAAGTGCTTTAATTTTCAACTAACCCTGTTGGAGGGGTTTTAAGTTGTCTAGTTCGATCCTGTAGCTTATAATTCAAGAATTGATCAAATGATATGAATTGATAAAGGATATGTCATAGTAAGTAATCATATGTTACATGAAACCAAATCATATTTAGATCAAAACAAGCTATTGTTTTATTAAACAAAATAACTTGTTCATATAATAACTTGTTAGATCAGGATTATGTTTTTTATTTACTCCTAAAAATAAATCCAAAGAAATTGAAGACAGGTAAATATCATCCACATGACTTCTTAAGACCTAAACAAATGAAACATATAAATAGTGAAAAAGGTGAAGAGAAGTTGTTACGAACTTTTGGGCTTCTTCTGAAAGTATTCTAATGTTCTTTAAAGTGGTCATTTGTCATGTTTAAGGAAAATAGTAAATAGTAAGGAAAAGTAGAATAAAAGAAAAAAAATGAACTAAAAATAGGGTTAAATCCGACTTATTATTTTTATTTGCTATTCTTAGGCAATTCTTTTTATTCTAAGGCTATTCCAAGGAAACTAAAAAGTTTGTGAATAACTTTTTCTACCATTTTCAACATATACTCTTATAAAATTTTATTTGTTACAGTATTTTAGAAATAAATATTTATTTTTTAGAGAGTTTTTAACTTTAATCAAAAACCAAGCACAACATAGAATTTTGTCAAACTTATGTAACCAAGATTGCCTTACAAGTATTGAATAAACTATAATCTCAGGTGACATTACATTGGGAGGAGACTTCTCAATATTCTTGTTTGGAAATTGTTTGTAAAAGTGATATTTCATCCTCCAAAACATTAAAATAAAATAAAAAATATTTAATAACCAAAAACTAGAAAACACATATTTAACATTTTTATTTGTTTTCATGACACTATTATTTTGAAATAGTTATTCACTTATTCTTTGAGAGTTTTATTTTGCATTTTTAAATAATTATAGAATTATGGAGAATGATTAATAATAAGTATTACATAAAATTTATTTTAAAATGTTAGGTTCCCAAACAAGCTTCTTTACAAACATTAGAGCCATATTTAAAAAACATTTCCCTAATAAAGTCTAACTTTTATTCTCTTGATTTATATAACATAAGCAAAAAGTAATCTAAATTTTCTGTTTCTTGTTGCTTTTTTTTTTTAATCTTATTTTCAAGAACAAGTGAAAACTTGATAAAAAGATTATCAAAAACTTTTAACTCCACTACATTTATAATTACAAATATACTTTAAACCTATAAGCAATTGGTAGAATAAAGTTGGCTACCTAGAATAACTATTAAGTGTTTCTTCAAAAAAAAAAAAAAAAAACTATTAAGTGTATCTAAGAAAGTACTTAAGAAAAAAAATAGAAGTATTTGAGATTTATTATATATTTGACTTAAGGAAATATTAAGAAAATAACTTTTTCATATTTGTTTTTATAAGCAAAAATTGTAAAAGAAAATTACATATAATTAAAATTAAATAAAATTTTATTGCATATTTAAATTATTTATGAATTAAGGAAAATAAAGTGAATGAAATTTAAAAATAATATATGAAAATAATTTATTAATTTTAAATTTATTTTTTCATTGTTCTTTCTCCTTTGCTCTTACTCTCTATTTGTTATAACTTTATAATTTTTTGAAATTAGACAATCTAAACTAGGGATACCTCACAAAATTTTGGTGAAATTATTGATTAAAGTTCAAAACTCAAATGGTGACACAAACCTATACTTGAGTTTTATCTCTTATGCCTCCTTTAGAACTTCAAACTACTCTTGGACCTTTGAAAGTTTGGGTGAGTGAACAAGAAAAAATAAATAAGAATAATAAAAATGCATATGAATTTAAAATATTTTCTCCCATACTATAACTTTTCATCTTGTTTTTCATCTTTTTTATTATTGTATTTAAAATGTAAAAAAATTGCATTTTTCTATGTATCTGTTTCCTTTCTTTGTTTACAGATTCTCTTAGAGATAAACAAAATAGGGAGTGGGAAGCATGAATGATTATTCTATGGATATTTCATGGAAAAAAACAATTAAGCAATCTTGACAATTGGAAGTTGCAAACCAAAAATAATATATAAATAAAATGAAAGTAAAACTAACCTTGACCTTAGATGAAAGGGTAGAGAGAATGAAGCTTTGTCCAAAAGAGATGAGCTAATCAAATATCTAATCATATTTATAGGAAAAATCTTCCAAAGAATATAAGGTGGGATCTTATCAAAGATATATTGCTAAGCCTCCTCTCAAAGAAGCAAAGAATTCACTTTTTGGAAAGATATAAATAGACCAGGGGATTAAGAGAAGCATAAAAAGTTTAGTATCTCTTTTTGGAATAAGTAAAGAACAAGTAAACTAAATGTTCTATGTAGACCTATGTCCTAAGCCCAAACCCTTATATATATACAATTGAAATAAGGTCTTGGTCCATAGGGGTATGTAAAGGTAATAAAATATTAATTTTTCGAGCTCTATTATAAAAATGTGACGTCCCTACTGGGGGTCAAATTCTTTTGGTTTAATTGAAACTATGTCGACATAGAGCCACGAGGCTCATTCGCGACTCCAAGAACGCCCTTGTCGCGACCTAGAAGCACCCATTTAGCCAAAACTCCGTCGGCGACAGAGGGCCACTATTGCATAGGGCAAAAATCCATGTCACGCAAGACGTCGCTGGGCCGTCACAAGGTGCATCTCAAACAGCGCGGCACACCCGCTGAGCGCTCCTGTGTCGAGTCAAGGCTGGGCCCGAGGGACTACAAGTCGTGACACATGAATTCCTATTGTGACACAGGCTCAACACGGGCTTCCGCCCCGACTGTGAATTTCCGTCGAACTCATAGCCGAAAAACGCGAGCCCACCCTTTTTTTTTTTTCTCGCATCTAATATTTCTTCCAAATGCGTATTTCTTTAATATCGCTGCTTCAGACTTCATTTTTCGTAGTTTAAAACTGGAAAATTATTAACACTACACGTATCAACCAAAACTAAGTTTTATTACAAAACTTATTATTTACATCAACAAAATCGATATTCAAACACATGAATGTGCCTTAGACTCCGCCTTTTCTACAATTATTCTCTTGGATTTACTCGCTTCCCGCTGCACTTCCAAGACTAAATATTTCCCCATGATGGGCGAAAGAATGTTCAGTAGAAAATTCTCCTATAAGGGCTACTCCCCACCTAAAATGCACATGCCATGGCACACGTACATCATACCACATTCCATACAGAAAATGCAATCCTACATGGAATATTTCATGTTATGCATGAGATGAGACTCGTTATGCCCATAACCCGAGTCCTGACCGACTCCCTAACACATGCAATGCCAAGTGTGAAACCAGTCATTAGTGTTTCACCCAATGACTTAACCCATCGACAACCGATAAGACCTTGGGGACCGACAATTCTCCCAGATTTCCTGGTCTCACTAAGTCCCACTGCATAACTCTAGGGGAAGATACGTGGAACTCCACTTTAAGGAGGGAAGTAAACACATGCAATTAATTTAATATCTCAATTATATATAAAAGACCCACTACATATGTAATAAGGACTCATATGAGTTCAATACTAAAATCAAAGCATTCTAAGAGTGTTTGTGAATTTAGGGTTACAAATGAAATACACAAGTCCAATAATATAAAGGTAGATAGATATGATAGGAATACTCGTTGAACAAGGCTGCTGAGTGGTGAGATCTTTTTACGAACTCCACTTCCAGTGAATGTGATTTAAAACAATAAAACTAGATAATAAATCTCACAGCTGGCATAATTCATAAGGAAAATAACGTCTTTAATTTCGAAAATTCCTTATCTCAAGACCTCACGTACATTCTTTTGCAAAGTTCCCCGTTTAAAATCATTTCACAAAACCCAACTTATACCAAGTCAACAATATGAAATCCATGCTCAAAATTTAACCGAAATTATAACCTGAATTTATTCACAATATACAAATTGATACATAAAGTGTATAAACCTCATGTTGTACAAATAATCATGAAAACACAATAACCATAATTACTTAAATGATTATTACTTACACAGAAACCAACAATGTACCGTACCATATATACTTCATAAACCGTGGGACTCCCCACCTCACGACCCCCAACTTAAATGGTTATTACTTACACAGAACCCAACAATGTACCGTACCATATATCCTTTATAACCTGTACTATATACTTATCATAAACCGTACCATATAATCATCATAAACCGTACCATATACTCATCATAAACCATACCATATACTCATCATATACCGTACCGTATACCCATCATAAACCGTACCATATACCCATCATATACCATACCATATACCCATCATATACCCTACCATATACCCATCATATACCGTGACCATACTCATCATGTGAATCACCGCGGGGATACCCCCACTCACGACCCTCAACCTCGAAAGGTGTCGCGGTAATAATAATAATGATGAATCGCCGGCGGACTGACCTCACCCGCCGTGGAACATATAACCGCTGGATGAAAACCAACCTCAATGGCTAATCGCGGGCAAATCCAAAGGCAATAAACCGTTGGTAAACCCGACCTCACAAATGTGGAAATAATGTATAACCGGGCTGGATGAAATCAACTCACGTCACCGTGGCAACTAATAAACCGTTTGGGTAAACTGACTCACTACGTGAAATAACGTATAACCGCGATAAATCCAACCTCACGGCACCGCGGGCAACCCATCAGACTATAATATGGATACCGAATCAATTCTCCGGGTACTATACGTACATCAACCTATAACAACCAACACAAGATTTTAATTACATATACTTTCCAACGATACTCGTGATTATAATAGAACGACTAACACAAAGATCCTTACTCACATATATACTTTCCAACGATATCAGATTATAATATAACAACCAACACAATATCCTTACTCACATATACTTTCCAACGATATCGTATTATAATCTGCTTCACAAGATCTCAAAATCTCTTCTTAAAACAATAGCCAAGTGGTTTAAAACCTCAATCCACGTACCCAACATATTTAAAAATACTACGCACTCATCCAAGAACTCAAGAAAACTTCCAACAGCTTGGGTAAAAGGTTGACAAAATTCATGAAATGATAACTTGTTTTATATGAGACCGAATAATCACATTTGTATGCAACCAACCATTTGATCAAAACAAGATATATGTAAAATATTTAATCGCCAATAGATATATCAACATACCCCAAATCATTTAAAAACATATAAACCACTACGCACTACGACGCTTAGTCTCGTTCTCGCAGCTCGCCTCCCGGCCTAAGCTGAGTTCCCGTAATATAAATAAAATACCACTTTAGGCCCCAATAATCAACCAACGATATCGGGATGCCCCGAAGGCCTTAGTATAATTTTTTAGAACTCATGGAAACCTACTTAAATTTGACCTCAACAAATTTAATTACACAAATAGCGCTCTATGTAATTCGATACTAAAATTGGGGCTTTTCGTCCGAGAGCTAATTTCGAAATCAACCGCCCAATAATTCATAACAACATCCACTTCACTAACGATCTCCAATTTTGCCTAACTTGGACTAACCCAGACTAATTTCAAATTAAAACTTTCTGTACCACCAAATGACCCAAAAATGGAAAACTAACCAAACGATGTCCAAAATTCACAAATCACATATCAATGGAAAGCCCAAGAGACTAGGAACTCATCAGTACCATTACCTTGGTCCAACAGCCTCTGTGGTGGCCAAAAAACTCGATCCAATAGTCGGCCAACTTTGTTCGCCGTGACTTCAACCCAGAGGAATCATGCAAGGACCACTAAATGAGTCAGGGGTCCAAAACTACTTATGGCATGTGATGATCTGAAGCCACGAAACTACGTAGTGTCAATTTTTCGGCCGACCACTACTGCCACGCCGGCCACTACCGATCCCGGCTACACAACCGGCCAGCTACCGGGTCGTGGAAAACTTCACGGCGGATCGCCCGATGTCCCTCCTCCCTATCCAACGCTGCTGCGTGGATCATCACGGTGTTCTCCTTTGTCCAAACCCCATCGCCCAAACGGTCAAACCCACCCAAACGGTGCCGTCACTGATAGCCTTCCGCAATTTCGCCCAGAGTGCGTTTCTGGGCTGTGGTTTCATCGGCATCCAGTTATGTTTATAGGCCTAGGGTAGCTTTCGTGCAAAACTCGGGACATGTTCTTTATTAATCATAAAATGTCATTTAATCATCGGTCATAACTTTTATCCGTGAAGTCTGATTGACGCTCAACCCGCCTACGAACTCGTATCGCACGCCTACGAAATGCACAATAGCCTTAGTCAACCCAAAATTATCTATCCTCAAAAGTCAAGTTTGGTCCACATATCAAGTGTTAATAAACCACAACTTGGCCAACTTTACCAACCTTCACTAAACGCCATATAAACTCAGATTATTCGTGCGTCATTACAACAACCCTCCAATATTCATTTGAATTTACCAAACTCGTGGTGTTATACCAGGCCACGCAGATTTTCTAAGCCATAACTTAGGATCGTCGCACGCCTTTCCAACATTTTGCTACCTTCACCAATTGTGATCACATGTTTCTTAACCAAAATTGAATTTGAGTCTTCACCTCGAGTGGGTAGGATCTATCCCATCTCTGGGCTCCCTCCCAAACACACGAGATGATTATTATTATCGTTCTCCTCGTTATACAATCGTGAGTCTTAGTTTTTTCTGACGCTGTCCCATTTCCAGATACTACAGATCTACCAAGAATGCGAATAAATCAGCCACTAATTTATACACCTAATTCAAACACTATAACTCTCATATGAAATGCAAATATGTCATTTTTAGTGCCAATCATGTTACATGCATAAACGAGGGGCTAAGTATGCAACATTATTAACACATGGATAATTATATTTTCTACCTAGTAATCTACATTCATCAAAAAGAAGTTAATATATCAACATGATCTTTCACAAATAACAAAGACGTTATTCAATCAAGCCATCAACACACAAAATGGCCTCTAATCCTGATCCATAAAAACAGTGGCACCTCCCTTGGCCCCTTCACTGTTATGAACCATTTTCGTTCCATTCATCATCGAATCATCAGACATTAAAACACACAACAAAACCCAAAGACATTAAATTTTTAATCAAAACCAAATCTCAATAAAACTGGATCGTCTTAACCAAATTTAAAATTTTCCAATATTCAGCCCCAAAATCTTAGGATCGAATCACACCTGCTAGTCACCGCCTCGAAGAAACCCCATGCCATTAAATGAATTTTAAGCCAAAAAATAATCAAATAGGAAATTCTCATCTCTCAGAGTTTCACTAAACTCCCGCATTTTTATATCTACACGTAAATCTCGTCGTGTGGATCTAATTTAACTCTCGGATCGTCGAGACCCACCATTCGAATGCCTGAAAATCTCTCTTTTCCCATTTCTTTCCTGTCTATCCGTTTCTCCCCCTTTTTTTCTCTCTTTTCTTTTCCTCATTCTCCCCCCTCGATTCTCATACCCGAATCACATCAAAGTGTGAAATCTCCACCACTTTCTCCTCCGCTGTGCCATGTCATCCTCTACATTTTTTCCTTTATTTTTCTTATTTCCTTTCCTATTATTTCTCCACTTCGACACTCGCCCAATGTGAGCCATTCATTAATGTAAGTGCACCACATGGCCTATGCCATGTGTCACTCCCAGGAGTCATGTGGCATCCACATGATCATGCCAAGTGTCACCGACACCCGATGCTCCTCAAAAACGGAACACCCCGACCGCTCCCAAAATTCACTAAATTCGACTGGGAAATCAGGATTTCAGCGTGACGACCAACGATGAAGTCCGCTTTGTCATCCGAGATCTGTAAAATTTCCTGGAATTCAATCGAATTACTGCTTTCTTATCCATTTCTTAAAAATTTAATTTTTTCCAGGTTTTACATTCTTCCCCCCTTAATAGAATTTCGTCCCTGAAATTCAAACACCCTAGCACACACAAACACATGCGTATGTAGTAATTATTCTAGTGCCAAATATTAGACTTTCAATATTAAACAACGCACCTTCAACCTCAAATAAGAAAGAATAGGTGGCTTGCATCGTGTCCTCGCGTTTCCAAGTTGCTTCATCCACTCCTGTTGCCTGTTACACTTCACTTAGCCTGCACAATCTGTAAATACAAAACCTAATTCCTGCCATCCAAGATACGCACCGGTCCCTCCCCGAAGGTCCCATCAAGATCAACACACCCTCCCTAACTCCTTACATGGGCCGGGATCAGAGTATTACCTAACATGGAGACGTGGAACACCTCATGGACACCGATAAACTCCTGCGGGTAGCGCCCAACCGATATGCAACTGTGCCCACCCTCTCGAGTATCTCAAGGACCCAATATACTCAAGGCCACTTTCCTCACTTGTCGACCGACCACTCCTCTCTTAGCATCACCTTCAAGAAGACGTGATCACCCACCTCAAAATCTAGAGGTCGAGGCCGGTCCTGGTTTGCCAGAAATTTTCCTGGCTTCATTCAGATGTAAGGAGACGCCTTGCATCAACCACCTTTCCCAGGTGTCTCCTAATCGATTCGAATAGTGATGGAAAGCCTCACTGCACTTCCGTCCAACAAATCGGGATCTGCACGGCCTCCCCATATAAAACCTCATAGGTGCCATCTATATACCTACCGATAATTGTCATGTAGGCGACCCTACTAAGGGCAAGTGCTCCTTCCAAATGCAATTTAAGATCCGTGACGCAGGCTCGCAGATGTCCTCTAAAACTCACGGTCATCTCCGACCACCATCGCCCATGGATGAAACGCAGTTGCTCATCGTTAATCAGGAAACTCTACAACCTTTGGAAACTCTTCCAAAAGTGTGCCGTGAACTTGGGATCTCTATCCTATACTGCTACGGATACTAGCACCACAATCCTACACTTCTGAATGCACAACCTGTGAGAATTCCTCCAAATGTGAAGGTCATCCCGCATCACCAAAAATGTGCCGAATTTAGTGAGTCGATCCACAATCACCCAGCATCGCATCATGCCTCTCGCTGTCCGTGGGCAAATGCAAGTCATAAAGTCCATCGACGTGCTCCCACTCACTCAAATACCTTAATGGCCTTATAGCCCACGGCTTCCCGGTGCTCACTTTACCCGCTAACACGTGATGTAACACCTCAAATATACTAAGGCGCTTTCTGACTTGTTTAGGTATATTATAAGCTAAAATGGAAATCTTCCATGAGACATATAATAATAATATATATATATATATATATATATATATATATATATATATATATATATATATATATATATATATTATTAAGTTATTATTATTATATATATATATTATAATTTCGAATGAATATTGCAGACAAGTAGTAATAATATTTACCACTGATGACATAAAAGACATAAATGAAAAAGTTAGGTATGAAATTATGGAATCTTGCGGAAAGATTAGTGGGTCAAATTAGAATAAGGCATAGTCAATTGCAAAGTGGAAGAACCTCCATGACTTAAAGGCAATTAAAGAAAACTTAAAAGCAAAATGGGTTTTCTCGACTCGCCAAACATACCCCAAGGGAGTGATCAAAATATCTTACTGGGGTCTCCAAAAGAGAGAGAACCGAGAGAGGGAGAAGAGGAGAAGAGAAAAGAGCAGGAAGAAGAGAGTACAGAGGCAAGAGGGAAGATAAGAGAATACAAGAGAAGAAAAGAGAAAACATAGAACAAAAGGTATGGAACTACTAAATTTGGAGTATGGATCTTTGGTTTGTAAGGGATTATTATCTGCCCAAACCTAAGGGTTTTGCGGGGGCTCTATCCCAACCAAAAAAATTATGGAAAGTAATGTGGGTAAACCTTAAATAGTACAAGAAGTATATGAAATCCTCTTCGAGGATGGATTCATACTTCAATGATGGGCACTGAGTTGGACAGAACAAACCCTAAATCAATCTTCATGTTAGGTTATGCGGTTAGATCCATTATAGTTGGTTTGAGAGTAATTCATGATAGCTTTTTGGTTAAGATAAGAAAGGAAAGAGGATTTGAGTAGAAAAGAGATTACAAGATGAATGTTAAATGGTTTTGATGTGTGTATGAAGTATAGAGTTGGCTCGGGATGGAAAATATGGAAAATGGGAGAAAAACACATTCTCAAGATTTCTGGACCGTATCGCACACCTTGAACTCAGACGCTGGTACAGCCATCAGTCGGGTCCGTACGCAGATACAGCCGACTGCATCAGACAATCCCTGCTCTATTTTGACCATTTTTCGTATTTTAGTTACACCCTCATTTCATTTTCATCCCATTTGAGTGATTCGGCTGCTAATTAAACTAGACTTCAAGGAGAACCAAACATCCAGAAATAGGCATTGTCAAATTCCGATTCTAGTGTAGCTCAAAATTCACTCAAAGTGGGGCCATGTTCAAGCCAAATTCGTTCCGCTTTGAATATAGAGTGGGCTCCGGGTGTCTAGTCATATCTTGAGTTTCTGTGTCTGATTTATTGGATTCCAATTGGAGAAGAACCCCTTAACACCTTTAGCTTAAAAAGAGATAAAGAACCAGTGTCAAATATGGAGTCAAGATTAATCGGAAAATGGGTATTTCAAACTGGCCCGAGTGTAAAATCTAAGAATGACTAGTTTGGCATGAAAATGCCATAACTTGAATTTGATGAGTCAATTGAACATCTCAATTTCTAAGTAAAGTAGATTCAGAGGAACAAGAAAACATGGATATGATATGAAACATGAAAACGAATTGAAATATGAACATGAACATGAACATAAAAGTAAATGAAAAGTATATGTAAAGGAAATGTATATGCAAAGTATATGATATGAATATTTGATAGATAAAATATATGAAAATCATAGGAAAGTAAAATACATGACTATTATAAGATGAAAATATAGAAAGTATATGAATAGATAAAGACAAGACAGGAATACGTAAATGATATGAATATATGAATACATGAAATCCATCATTTAATACTTATAAATGCATAAATGATAAGAAGATGTAGATAAGAAAAGCATTTACAAAGATAGTGAATTGGAAGATGCGACATGAATGATGTACATATACGAATATATGAATGTGTAAAAGCATACATTATAGAAATATGTAAAGTACATGAATAATATAAATCACGATAAACGAGATGAAAGGATACGATGCATAAACAGATGAGTAAAGGGATATGAATAAATAAAGATATATATGAATATATGAATACAAGAGTGCATAGATGCATTCACGATATATGATAAGATTACATATATGATACGAAGACAAAACTAAAGGATAGAAAAAGATATGCCTATATGAATTATAGAGATATATGAGAACCGTAATATGAAACTAAAGATATGAGAACAAATACAGATTAAAGTAATGATAGTATATATTGCATAAGCAATTATGATAACAATAGTTATTCATGCTTATGAGATATACAGAAATGTAATAAAGTTGATTGTCCCTTAGAACCCGGTAGAGGATGACAGCATGCCTATGTGGAAGATAATACTGGCAGCTAGACATATAGACAAGATATCGAGGCCCCAGCTCTGGTCGATGACATAGATCTCGGTTGATCAGTGGCCCCGAAAGGGTCACCACAGACCGAGATCACTGCCTCGCACAAATGATAATACCCTTTCGTACATGCACGACATGCGCCACCTGTCTAATACAAGAATGATACCTTCTGCATAAAATGTGATAGAGATCATTGTCTCAGACAAAGGATAGTACCTTCTGCACATATAATTATTTCCAGATCCGCTTCTAAGGTATTTCCGCAGATGAAACCAAAAAGGAAATGACAGTATAGAATATATGATATGATATGAGAAGTAGCACCGCTTATGCGATGAAAGTATAGACAAATACAAGAATGCTAAGTACAAAGACATGAAAAGTATATGAATGAAGATAAAGATATAGAAAGAGAAAGTATATGACAAGTATATGCTACGAGGAAATAAAGTGGCAATGACACGAAATGTATATGATAGATAAAGTATACGAAAAGTATATGAACAAGTACAGTATATGAAAAGCACAATATATGAAAATAGTATATGAACAGTACATGAATACAGTATATAGATAGTACAAAGTATAGTACACAAAAAGGATATGAACAAGTAAAGTACAGAAAGTAGAGAAAAGAGAAAGGTATATGAAAAGCATAGTATATGAAAACACATGTAAACGTATATGAAAACATATGATAGTATATGATACGATAGTAAAAGTATAAGTCTTATACTCCTACGGGAGATATGAAAGATGAGATAGAAATTCATGTAATACGAAAAATAAAGATATGATATGAAAGTATTGGCTTTAAGCCAACACAAGAAAAGTACAGAAAGTATACGAAAGCACAAAGTATATGATAGAATAAGAACGTACAAATGTATATAGAGTATATGAATAGTATAGGATGACAGTATATGAAAAGTACAAGATGAAAGCATATAACATGAAAGTATATGATAGTACAAGTATGAAAATGAAGAATGAAAAGTATAGTATATGAAAGCATTGGCTTTAAGTCAACACATGAAAAGTATAGCATGGGCGTGTAGCCACTACATGAAATAAGACATGATATAGACACAGTCTAAGAAATGATATAAGTAATAAGATACTTAATGCAATAAGTCTTAAAACGGAAAGACGAGAAGTATAGGAATATGTAAAGTATGTAAACAGTAATACAAGAAAAGATGATAAAAAAGATATGCCAAAGACATGAACGGTAATCGAAAGAGATTGACATGCAATAAATGTAAAGATGATAAGTATTTGAAGTTATATGAATATGCATATGTATGTTTCGTGATACCGCCATCAGGTCAGCCCATGCTTATGTTCCCACTCAAGCCGAAAGCTTAGCACCTGCATTCAATCCGTGTAGGCACTAAGAGAAGGCTAGAGGACGTGACATTCTCCACACGTAAATAGAAAGGTGCCATCTCGGTGTAGGATAGTGCTCACCAAATACCAAGCTCGTAATCCTCGATGTTTTGTAATAGAAATTGTATATGTATAAGTATTTGTATAGGTAAATGAGACTCAATATATGTGTATAGATTGTGATGGACACCACTCCGGTGGTAGTTCTTTTATATATGTAAAATGATTTTTGTTATTACAGAAATTATTTGTATACATGTACAAGTACAAATTCTCCGAAAGAACAAGTCAATGAGTAGTCCCAAGATATGCATGCGATAGATAAGATCGCGCCCGACTTGATTCGGATCCACCAACGGCCTGGATCGATCCTACGGCTGACACGTGAAACAATCATCAACAAATCTCCAACGTGTCGCTTCATCCCTCTCCAGTAATACTGGCGACGAAGATCACGATACATCTTCGTGCCACCTGGATGCACCGCAAATCTATAGCAATGGAACTCCCTAAGGATCTCCTCTCTCAGATATGTTAATTGGGGAACCACGACCCGTCCCCTATATCGAAGACTACCATCTATGTGGATGGCCCAGCCTTCGTCACCCGTACTTGACTATACCCGGTCCCTGATGGACGATATCTTTGCGTTCTGCCGTTGGGACTCAATCACCCTATTCAGTAGGGACGGCATAGCCACCAAACTCCCTAACGAGCCTGATCAATCGTATCGCAGCCTTAAAATGTCCTACGCTCCGAAAAGATTTGCCACTCCCTGAAGCTACACTAGCTCAAGACTTCGTGACTTCCAATCGAGTGCATCACCACTACATTTTCCTTTACCGCCAGATGGTAAATGCAAAGAAGTCATAATCCTCAAGATACTCCATCCATCTTGCATCGTCTCATGTCGAGGTCCAAACAGGTGAAAATGTACTTTGTGACTCTCGTGGGTCCGAAATACATCAAATTGTTCATCATACAAGTAGTGGCGCCAAATCTTTAAGGTAAAGACTATGGCCGCCAACTCCAGGTCATGTGTAGGGTAATTCTACTCATGATTCTTTAACTGCTGAGAACCATAGGCTACCACCTCTGGATCAAAGAGATCAAGACACATCCTGGGGCCCGTCCCAGAGGCATCACAAAGACACCGTGTACCTCCTGGTCCCCTGCCCAGACCATCGAATAGAGCCGGGCAAGCCTCCCTTTCAACTCCTGGGTGATGCCTCTCACATAGGTCATTCCACTCTCAACCTCGACCCTTTCGGTCAATCTAGTCACAGGTGTCATAATGGGAGAAATCTCAATGAACCTCCCGTAGCACTCCCCGCCATCCCAAGAAACAGCAGATTCGAACCGACTTCCCTACTCTCCCCAACTCATAATGAAATACCTTCCTCAGTGGTTCATCGACAACCCGGGTCGACACGACGTGTCCTAAGAATTTCATCTCGCAAGCCAAAACTCGTACCATCGAACTCGCATACAACCGATGTTCCCGAGCGCCTCGGAGAACAATCCTCAATGATCCCTACGCCTCTCCCCGACCGGGAGTGTATCAAGATGTCATCAACAAAGACCATAACAACCAATCCAAATAGGTCGAATACTCCTATACATGATCCATGAATGCTGAGCATTCGGCCAACCCGAAAGGGATCATCAGAACTCAAAAGCCCATACCGCTGGCCCTAAACATTGCCTTAGTGGATGTTCGCTCCCTGACTCTCAACTGATGATACCCCGGTGCTAAGGTCTATCTTGGAGTAGACTCACACCCCTCTCAGCTGGTCAAACAAGTCATCAATCGTTGGTAATGGATACCGATTCTTATTCGTGAACCCTATTCAATCGGTCGATAATAATGCATAAATAAGAGTCTCATTCTTCTAGCAAATAAAACCGAGCGCCCCACGGTGAAGTGCTCACTTACTGAAACTCTCATTCAACAATTCCTACAAATGACTCGAGTTCACGTGAATTCAACTAGTGCCATCCTACGAGGAGTCATGGGGAACGGGCGACGCATCAGGTGTAACTCAATAACAAAGTGTACATCCCTGTGCGGAGGTAATCCCGGTCTCTCATTCGAAAAGACATCCTCATACTCGCAAACCACCTGAGGTAGACCAAAACTCGGTCTCCCTCATCCTCTGGGTGGTGTCTCATAACCTAACCTATCAATCATCCACCCACCCTCGAGTCCTCGCATACCGTAAAGCATCATGCTTTATCCTCGAAAAATCACACGAATATCGGTCCCGCAGGTGTAAAGTGTGAATCCTCTTACTATCATAATCACGACGATTCGGCAGCCAACTAATCCATGCCAAGAATGAAGCACAAACCGAGGCATGTCCATCACCCGAAGGTCCACCGTGAGCATAATCCTTGAGATATCTAACTCACAATCTCGACATATCTGATCAATCCTCACCCTAGTCCCTAGGGGAGAACTCACATGTAACAACTCTTCCAAGGTCTCCACCTTTAAGCCCAAAACATTCACACAAGATGCAGCAATAAAAGAATGCGATGCACCAGAATCAAATAATATCTTCGCCATATGCATAAATGGTAAACATACCCTCAGATAACCGACCGGGATCAACCCGTCGCCAGGGAGGATGGCGTAAACACTCCCCCTGTCCTTGAATTCCTACCAAGACCCTCGTCTCGACCTTTACCCACACCCCGGGTCTCTCCGGGTCCGTTTGCGGTGTAAAAAGGAGCTCTTGTGTAACTCGAGACCGATGTTGTCAAGTTCCTCCGCCCACTGGGTGGTGAGAAGGAACAAACTATGTCCGCCTCGCCCCATTGATGACTCGGACCGAGGTGTCCCGTATCCCTAGATCCCCGCCTCCGAGGGGCAATCCCACCTTCAAACGGCCGATGACAATGGAAACACGTCACGGCCCGACTGACTGAAGCCTGGTCCCGGGCCTCGCCCGACAGCGCCGGCCCGTCCCCGAAATCCCCGCGGATGTAAGTCTTCGCTCTTTCCCGAACCAGGTGCAAGGCTGCCCTCCCTTCGCCACTAGCAGCCGTGATCTCTGATGCTTCTCGCATCCTCTATCTCTACGGCCATAGCCCATCCCGACCATGAGTCCATGTCTCAGGAAGAATCCTACACCCGCCCCCGGGATAGACAACTTCAGCCATCCTCAAACTTCTCACCTCGCCATATCCGTGGCCAGTCAATCCCCTAAAAAGAAATTTGCTGAACTCTGGAAGGCGACTCGAGCATAGTCATACTTCCTTGTTTCAACTCAAGGAACTCCCCAGCTTTTGCATGCCTAGCGGATGTCGGGAAAAACTTATCCATGAAGAGCTCTAGGAACTCCCCCTATGTCATCATCTCCGGATCGCGGTGAGATTCAATCTAATCCCACCATATCCGAGACTCACCCCTTCAAATTTAAAGGTGGCTAGCCGTGATCCTCATAAAGATCGAGGTAATCTCCATAGCCTCCAAAATCCTCTCAACCTGTCGGAACCAATGATCAGCTACCACTGGATCCCCTCCCCCGGTGAATGTCGGAGGATGATGTGCTATAAACCATCGGAGGTTACTACTTCTCGACCCCCAACTACAATTTGCTCAGGCACAAGAGGGCAAATAAGAAGACCTATGGCCTCAACAAAGGCTCACATCAAACATGCTTAGACCGACACTAGTGCCTCGAGGACGACCCCTCCGTCCCTTTCCTTGACTTGCCATCTACATAAGTCATATAACAACTTGAGATTTCTTTTTCCATGTTCAATTAGTAGTGCATATGCCACCACTAACATACATCACACCTATTTCTCCTGCATATACTGGCTCCACTAAGTATATGATTTATACAAGATACAAATTATGCAACATATCACACATATTTATTCATCAAAATGCACAATGGATGTACGATCTAAACCTCATGCTCACTTAGTCCCAGCATTTATACATACCTAAGCTCTGATACCAAACTGTGACGCCCCTATTTTCGAGGGTCAATTTTTTTTTTTTTTTGCTTAAAATTGGAAACTATGTCGCAACAAAAGGAAAGCCATGTCGCGACATAGAGCCAGGAGGCTCTGTCGCGACCTAGTAGCGCCCTTATCGCCACCTAGAAGCACTCGACCCAAGCGAAAACCTATCGCGACAGAGGGCCACTGTTGCGACACAAGGCAAAAAACTCTATCGCAGTGTGGGCTGTCAAGACAGATGGACACTCGCAAGCAGTTCGCGGCGGCGCCAGGCTGGCCACGCCGGTCTCGAGGACCATGTCGCAACATAGCTTAGCACAAGCCTGGCCGTGACCGGGGAATCTCCCGCTGCGACGACAAATTCGAAACGGCGCAGCCCACCCTTTTTTTTTTTTTCAGACTTCCAAATTTCTCCCAAATGCAAAGCATTTCAACATCGCTTGCTCAGACCATTCTTCAAAGCGCTTTAAAATTGTGGGAAAATTATTAACACTACACAAAAACAAGTCCAAAAACTAAGTTTTATTACAAAACTTATTATTTACATCAACAAAACTTGATATTCAATCCAGAATTTACAAAACACATGAATAGGCCACACCTACTTTTTTACAATTATTCTCTCGAACTTGTTTCACCTATGTACCCAAAGACCTTAAAATATTTCCTACGACTACGGAAGAATGCCCAAGTAGAAAATCCTTCACAAGCAGCTACTCCCACCTAAAATGCACATGCAATGACACACGTACATCATACCACATTCCATAGAGAAAACGTAATCCCACATTCCAATATTCATTCGAATTTACCAAATCCCGTGTGTTATGCATTGTGGGCCACGTATTTTTCGGGTTTACATCGCAGAATCGTCGCACGCCTTTCCAACATTTTTACTGGCTCTTCACCACCACGATCGTGCCTAACCAAAATCAATTCAGCCTTTCACTAGCGCGATCTATCCCATCTGCCTCCTCCCAAAACACGATTTATTATTATTATTGTTTTCCTCGTTATACAACCGAGTCTCAGCTTTTCGACGCGTCCCATTTCCAAACTCACTACACATTCACCAAGAATGTGACAACCACTGCCATGCACACACCCGACTCCAACACGATGTCCCTGCATATGAAATGCAAATATACCATTTCAGCCAAATCATGTTACATGCATAATGAGAGTCGCATGCAACATTATCAACATACTTGATAATCAGATTTTCTACATATAATCTTACATCCATCATCAGAAGATATATCAACATGATTTTTTCACACACAATATTCAATCAAGAACAACACACACAAACGACTCAAAATCTCTGGATCCATAAAAACAGTGGCACCTCTCGTCCTTCATCACATAGAACAATTTTTTGTTCCATTTGTCACCGAATCACTATAATACCAAAACACACAACAAAACCTAAAGATATCGGGCCCGGACAAAACCAAATTTCACAGAGAACCGGATCGGCCCAAATCGGGCCCCAAAATTTTCAATATTCAATCCCAAAAATTGATCGAATCACACTACCAATTATCGCTCAAGAAAACTCCGTGGCCATTAAATGACTTTAGTTAAAATAATCAAAGTAAAGAAAATCGCCTCGAGTTCGACGAAACTCCCGCATTTCGATACCCACGCAGCAGCTCTCGCCGCGCGCGGGACGAATTTAACTCTCGGACTGTCGAAATTCAACCGTTGGAACGCCGGGAAAATCTCCCTTTTTTTTTCTCCCCCTTTCTTTCTTTTTCTATTCGTTTTCTTCCCCTCTTTTTCTATCTTTCCTTTTCCTCCTTCTCCCTTTTGATTCTCATACCCGAATTGATCAAAGTGGGGGAAACTTCCCACCACTTTCCTCCTCATACAATATCCTTACTTTTTTTTTCCTTTAGTTTTCTATTTTCCTTTCTATTACTCCTTCACTGACACTTGGCTCAATGTGAGCCATTCACACAAGTGCACCACATTTACCATGCCATTGCCACTCTCTGCGCCACATGCGTAATCCACACGCTCACGCCAAGCGCCACCCGACAATCGACTACGAAAAACGCAACAAATTCACCGCCTTTGAATCCACGAAATTCGACTGCAGAACTGGGATTTCCGCGAGACGAATTCACCTAAGTCCGTTTGTCATCCGAATCTGTAAAATTTCCGCTTCCAACCGAAATTACTGGCTTTCACATTTTCTCGTAAAAATTGATTTTTTCCCAGATTTTACAAAAAAAAAATTAATAATTTAAAAAAAGTTTTTAACCTAGCATTAATTTCTTTCATGTGGAAAAGATAACTTTGTTACTTTTTTTCATATTCTATATAATATGTTTTGTCCTATACAAAGGATTTTAGAGATAAATAATCTACGTTACTTAACAAATTTATTTTCTTACTTCGTTTAATGTTACTTGTAAGTACGATTTTAAATTTGATTGATTTCAGGTCCAACTGATTGACATTTTGGTTCAATTTTATCTAGAACCGATTGTCCTTTTAATCAGATCTGGAACATCCGAATCAACGATCAAACTAGTGAATCGCTTGATTGGGGTGGTTTTGGTAGAATCGAACAATTCAAATTCTTCCATTTTATTTGGCCTAGGCTTCCTCCTCAATGGTTCACGCAACCGTCTCTCCTAATAGGTTCACTCAGTCCCAATCCAACCCGCCCTTCCATATCATTAAAAGCCCACCCATGCCTAAATTAACAATGGGATGTAGTTGACCATAGATTGAATAAGTAAAACGTTAATCGATAACTTTTTTTGTTTTAGTGACCAATTTGGTTCTGAAAACATTGTTTGTAAGAAACTAGAAGAAGAAAAAACTTATGATAATTATTGTTGCTTAATGTATTTATTTATTTCACAACTTCAATTTATATCACATATTTTTAAATCCATAATGATCTTAAAATAATAATTCTATATTACAATTACTAAATCCATAGTAATGTTGAGGGAGTAGTTTGGATCAGATACTTCAATCCAGCAACAAGGACATTCAGTAGATTAAATTGTAATGATCTTAACAGATGAAGAAACATTCAATAGGGTAAATTCATAATAATCCTAAGAAATGGAAAATCATTCAATGGTTCTATATTATATATTTCTAAATCCGGATAAAATAGTTTTGTCACATATTTAATAATCCCAGAGACTGAGACATATTCAATAGATTAATAGGGAAAAGGCTTGGGGTGGTTTGGTATAAATATCAAAGACCTAAAATGGCACGCATTAATGTAAGGTGGTTTTTGGTGTTTTTACTTAATGTTAAATAAAATTTTTGTTATGAGTAGTAATTAATTGGATTAAGTATTTAGTCGTATTTTCTGAAAACATCAATATTTTAATTTTTATCAAAATATTGAGAAAATAAAAATTTTAAAATACATATACTTTTATTTAATTAAAGACATCTAAACGACCATGCAGAGTTCCCACTTGTGGAGTTATAAAATATAATGCATTTTTCTCATATTTCAATATCTAGTTTTTCTAAATGTAAAAATATTCAGAAAACCATTTAGAAAAGCAAAAACTAAATATTTTAATTTTCCATTTAACTAAAAATTTTATAAAAAATCACCAATAATTCGCGAAAAGAAAAACAAACACCCAAAGCAATTTGCTTTCACCAAAAAGCCAAAACTAGAAAGCCCAATAGTCCACGAAGCTTTCCTCTCTATGCGGCTGTCGAGGTTTGTTCTTCCTACAAAGTCAAATTCCACCATTGAAAGGCAAGTATTTCCATAGCCTAATTAGCTAGCTTAAGGGATCCCAGTTGCCCTTGGGCCTGCTGTCTTAACATAATATTTTAACAGAAATATAAAATCACTGAGAGACAAAAGAAAAACAAGTTTGAAACTTTAGTTTCTTCCGTAAAGGATCAATGCTCATGTACAAATGCATTGTGCCACCATGTTGCCCAATTGAGAACCACTACAATTGATTTCATATTGTCTCAATCATCACTTGAACCATAAAAATAATCAAAATAATCAAAATATATCAGCACAGTACTAGCTTCTGAGAAAATTTGGATATATATATGATATACAAGATCGATGTAACTAACTATGACATAATGTGACGGATGCTTCTGGATTGAGTGATCTTCTTCTCTTTGTTTTAAACTCTCAGATCATAAAAAAAAAGGGATGAATGAAATAAAAATAAATAATCACATCAATATAAGTATCTTAGAATACTACCAAATTAATTTTATAGTTTTCAAAGTTGAGTCACTTACGCTTGTTTAATAATTTCAAGCCAATTGTTCTGTCGATCTTTTGAGAACTCTGCAAACTACATCAAAACCAAAAATATAAAAAGAAGTTTTATAAAGTTCACTGATCAAACATATATTTCGCGACTCTCACACCATTAATTTCAAATTTAATCAATTATACCTAAACAAATGTATTTTATATAAAAAAAAAAAAACTTAATTTTTATATAAAAAATGATACTGACCGCTTCGTCCACTCCTAACTTTGGTATTGGTTCGAACATGGGTTGGAATTTGGAAAAGAGATTTGGGCTCCCATTCCACCTCATCCCACCATTCTTTTCCTCCCCTGATTCCTTTGAGAGGCGGTGTTGAAGCTCGCCTTTCTCCATCACCATCAGTAGTTATATATGCACTGAAAGAGGGAGATTTTGGAGGTTTGGGCAATCCCATACAGCTAGTTGTTGTAGAGAATCACAAGTCATTTTTCCATACTGATTCCATATGCTTTTAAGTTTTGACATGTTCGCCAACTTCAGACTCTCTGCTAGTTGGGGAAACAGAGGTTGACATCATTATCCGTTTCATTATTAATACCCTCCTTTCTTCTTGCTGCTGCTGCTGCTATTATATCTTCCATTTTATAGCATTTGTAGATAAAGATGGATTGAAGGTTTGAGGTGGTAGGACTTCACTAACTCAGCCGTGAACAAGTGCTTCAGAATGCCACTCACTGATGGACGGGCTGCTTGAGACTGGAAGAACAACTTACGATATTCTCTGTTGGGGTCGGTCTCAACTTGAAGAGAACCCTTAAGTTTCAGTACCCAAAGACTTAACATTTGTAAAGAGGCAATGCAATCGTTACCACCATTAAGTACTGTGTTATCACACATGCTCTAAATCCATGCATGGTCGTCTTGAGAGACGGAGAAACATCCAATAGCTCCCCATTAGTAAGTAGTTTCATAACAACTTATATTCAAAACCCGGAGTTTGGCGGGGAGCACAGCTAAGCTGGTGTTCATCATTTCCATTTTCTGTCCCTCCAATCAGCCTAAGGTCCTTTATTACTACTTTACTTTCAAGACTAAAAATGCGGATCTTAATGTCTTAGTCCATTTAATTGGTCAAGACTTTAGTCCACGAATTGGTCAAGATGCCGGAAGAAGTGGCTGCTCGATTCGACTCTATTACTAAAATTTTTTAAAAAGCCAATGTAAAAATGAAAATATTTAACTTTTTCTATTTAGAAAAAGTTATTTTCCCCCAAAACAATAAAAGCTATATCATTGCTTAACAAAGAGAAGGGCTAATAATACACACTACAGTGATTTGATAACGAGGCTGTGGACGACTTTACCCATCTCAATCTCGACTCATTTATTTTTTTCACTTCAAATCTCGTCTTCATTTAAAATTAAACAAGTGCTTATTAATGAGAAAATTCCAAACCTACCCCGCTTACATCCTCGATTGCTTTTATTTTTAATTTTAATTTTTTTATATTTACTTTTTTTATTGTATTAAAATTAATATATTTTATAAAAAAAAATATTATGAATTTTTATAAATTATTTATTAAAAAACATTATTATTATTATTATTTATATTAAAGTATAAAATAAAATAACAAAAAATTATTTTAAAAATATAATCGAGGCGGGTGGGGCAGAAGTAACAATACATGAACCTGCCTTCGAACTCAGACGGATTCGGGCAAAATAAACCAAAACCTGCTAAAAACCCGACTACAATTAAACCAAACCCGTCCCATTACGAAATGCTACAGCATTTAAAACCCGAAATAACTGGGTCCCGCCGTCATCTCTATTTACTCATCAAACGTTAAAAACAACAACTTAATACTTAACGCTATTGGGCACTATTCAAAGATTGCTCAAAAAAATTATATATTCAAAGATTAAGTAAAAAACAAACACCACCTGTGCTCTCGATATATCACGCTTCCTCACATAGCTATTGAAATTGCGTAGACCCGAGGAACTGAGAGAAAGGATCTCTAACTTTCTCAACCCACTCAATTTCTCCACTCCTACATCCAGAAATCTTCAATCGTAAACTACTAGACACTGCAAATGAACAAGATTGGGAAGAAGATCATGGGAAAGAAGATTGGGAATATTGGGACGAATGGGGAATCCCCACGGAAAACAGAACCGAAGCTGACCAATTGTATGAAGATCGCCTCACTGCGTGAGATCCAGTTCAATTCTTCGAGGACCAATTCTCTATCCCATCGGGTAAATCTTTCCAAATCATTCCAACTGAGATCCAACTTTCACTCCTTAAGTTTTGCCAATGAACCTACCTACTTTAATCTTCCACAACCAGAAAGAATTAGAGCTCGACGATTCACCAAGTCATAGATAGAATCTGGTAGGATAGTAATGCATGTGTATGACTATGTGATACACATGCCATACTTTAATCTTCCAAAACTCTAAGGCTACCCACCATGTGCAAAGAAGAAATTTGGAAGACCTTCATCTGGAACATCTCGGGTAAGAGCAGAACGATCAGAGAGTTTTTGCAGCAACAAGGTGGAAAGCTTAGAACAGTTCGGTACAGACATGGAGGTTGAAAGTCGGGTTTGCATTAGTGAAACTCTTTCTAGATTATTTGATCACTCTGTCTGATCACTCGAGAGATCTTCCATAATAAATCTTCTGGTCTCTCACTCATGAATAGACAATTCCTTCTGGTTATGTTGATAGTCATGTCCCTGACTACGTCATGCATCTTTACATATTTCCAACTCTTACATCTTTCCAACAAACACACGTTCTCAAGTTTGTTCAGTATTGCATGTTCAGTATTCCTGGACAATACCCTTGGCTATTTCTTCTTCTTTTTGACGAAGTGCATCGTACAGGTCAAGTGTTTTGTTGAAAAGCTTCCATGCTTCTGGTAGTGACTATGAGTCTTCCTCCTCCAATTGGAATTCCAACCTCCCTTGGTGGATAGGACTTCACACATCATCAAATATAAGAATAAAATTTCATTTCTTTCTGTAGTGCTTCAAATAATAAAACAGATCTTATCTTTTCATCCTCTTCTACTGGTAAATCAAAACCCCTCCAGGAAATCTACCTTGTTCAAGCAGCCCATCTACTTTTTCTATACTCTTCAAACTGCCTTAAAAACCCCAATCTCGAGAAACATCTTCTTGCATTTCCAACTTCCTGCGCCATCCTTTCCACACCATCCTTTATATTCTACACTTCTTTCAACCAATTTTCACCTTCTTTTCTTTCTTTCTTTCGCTGATATTGTGCATATTCTAATTCGGTATTGACATCCTGTTCCCCGGCTTTCTGAATCTTTCCATTTTTTCTTCAAGAATTTTGCAATTCTTATCAAGAATTTTATGGTAGTTGAAGCACTTGGAAGTGGATGACCACGTCTCTTTTAATAGCCCAATATTGGTTAGTACTGCTTCCATGTACTCCATTGTTACAAGCAACCTAAACATAATAATCGTGTCATCAATAGCTCAACTGACATAAATAATAAAAGGCAAGTCAAACACTGCAAATCTCCAATTGAGGGGACTCGAACTGTTTAATTATTGAAGATAAATCCAGATCTCATATCCTACTCATTATGAGATTTTCCCTGTTATTAGTGACGAATGAGACTCATGCCATATAGCATGCTCACCAAAAACAAATATGGATTTGCCCTTATTTTCACTATTGGTAATGCCTGTTACACATAGGATGCTCAGTATTTAAAAAAAAATTAAAATTAATTGAACTCATTTTGAATGGATTTTATTTTTTATTTCAATTCATCTTTAAGTTCTAATTTTGTTTAGAGCCACGCCCGCATTTGACCTTCTCGTGACTTGAGGGTACATAACACGACAACCAACATCAAGTTACTTAGATAACAATTGAAACACCACCACACCGGTGCATATCTAGTCATGATTATGGAAAAAGTTTCCTAAAAATATCAGTTAAATGATCTTCCGTTTGAGGTTCTTTCAAAGCTATAGAGGATGTCAACAAAACAGCAGCCACTAGAATAAATACAATTTTTTTCACTCATAAAAATTTATGGCTATACACTCAGCACTCAGAGATCACTTCGGCAACAAAAGAATGGTTGCTGGAATAGCCATGAGAGTGCAACTATGCCCCATATGACTGAAAACTCCTAATCTCATGAAACTAGTCCTCGTCATGCAATATACCAGTATCATACTTTATAAAACAGACTAAAATCATATCACACGTGAAGTTAAAGATCTTTCCACACCTTAAAATCAGTAGAAGAGCTGTTATAATTTATTATACTGTCTTGACACCCCATGAAGAATGTTGTTCTGATGGGATCAATATTGATAATGCATGTGCTGTTCCACGGACTTGCTGCAACGGCAACCTCATTTGCACTGATTATCACTTCAGCATAGCCTTTCTCAGCTACTCGATGATTCTCCAACTGCAGGTGGATTTTGTGCTGAAGATAAGAGGTTGATGCAAAAGAAACCAATGCATTTTGTATCGCTGACCTATTTATTTATCTATTGATGTACTACAATTCATTTGATTTTTCTGATCCTATGTCCTCCATGACTGGAATGGAATGCTCAGGGAAGATATAGCAAACTACTAAATGCCAAATTAAGAATGGACTCATCTAAGATTCAATTTTGACTTAGGAGACATGTTAGCCCTTCAAGTATAACTGACAAAATTGTACACACAATCTTGATTGTAATGAGAACATTTTTGTTTATATAGGCATTGATTATAATGAGAAAATAAATTTCAAGTTTGACTGGGATCTGGGACTAAGGATGCATCTTCACATTCATTTTTAACCAATTGAAATGAGTTTTCAGTGCCAACAAGTAAATCCTAGTAAAGAAAGGAGGGAATTTGTGCTCGTCTATAATTAACACTCTTCACCACACCCCATATTGTATTTATTGTCAGAGTAATTGAAGTCAATAATCCATTAATTTAGTTAAAACATTAGAAGAAATCATTTTCATGTTTTATCATATTTCATTGTTAGGCATTTGAAATCTAAATTTATATTTCAATTTTAGAGTCGAAGAGATGTATATCTAAAACACAATCTACTCAAATATTTGAGGGTGTAAGTCCAGTTATAAAATCGAATAATTAACTCCAAACTGATTTCGTCAACCATAGGCACCTTGGATCTACTTGGATAATAGACTGACTTATTGATATTTCCCCCTCTTTTTTGGGTTATCAAAGATGGAAAAACAAAAGTTGACCATTACCACAAACTACAAAACCATCATAATCAACCTCCCAAGTTATGAAGTAACTAAACAATATATCCTTCATCATACATTAAATCCAGTTCATTCAAGTATTTCTAAGTACACCTTTCTAAATTCTCGTGAATCCAAATTCTACCTGTGCTTGCCATTGCAACCTCTATCCTCGCTAATGTAAAAATGGAAGAAGCCTAATAAGTGCTGCTGTCACTATTAATTTTTTTCTTTTCAGAAATTTTTCACATTATATAAATCCAATCTCCGAATACTTTAAAACAATTTTCATCTCCAACATTTGCAAAATAATATAAAACATCTCAGAGAACCCTTTTCTTTCTTCTTGTTTAAATTCATTTTACTTTAAATGTTGTCTTCTAGAAGTTTAACAATCCAAAATTTATTAGTTTCTAAACATTTCACTTGAATTTTCAATAGCAAGTCCTTTCCATCAATGCCCAAAAACTATGGAAAGAAAACTCTAGTTTTCCTCATTGTCAATACTTGTAAAGTACGCATAATAATTAAATCGTAATAAAACCATTAAAAGGAAAATGAAGTATCTTACACTGCAGCAGAAAATAGAGCATACCCTAAACGCCGTCTGCCCCGATTATAATGTCTCATTGCACCCATGGTGCCTATGATTTCCCCTCACACCACCAGGTCGAATCTCACCAACATGAACCGAAGCACAACTCACTGCACCACCTGGCAACATAAAAAATCTCATTCAAAATTTCTAGTGTTTCGAGGACTCAAACTTTCGATAAATTTTCACCGGATAATTTTCTCAGTAACCAAACAAACCACCTGAAATGGAAGCATTAGCAGCAGCGGAAACGGGGTTCAGCAGCCAGCCTCTCTTGTCAGTAAAGAAGTGAGAAGAGAACCTCACCAAATTGGCGTCTCTGTCGTGGTCTAGGGTTTTAAATGCGATACGATTGAGAGGAGAGCTGAAGAGAGAAGAGTGTTGGAGTCTGAGAGAAAGCCATGTGAAGAGAAGGAAGATCGAGAGGAGAAAAGGGAAGGCATGAGGCTTCTTGAGGAAAAAGATGAGAGAGGAGATCTGAAGTGTCATTGCTGATAGGGTTGGGATGGGAAGTCCTCCTAGGGTTTACCATCATCATCCATATCCTTGATCAGATTTGAAGGTCTGACACACCGGCGAACGTGTGCGTGTCTGCACCGAATCACATGCTCACTCTACCTTCACCCAAAACATGATTGGGCCCTCGATGTTTAAATTACTTATCGTTCACCCACCCATTCAGATGTAAAAAATCCATATTTTCTAGTTTCATGTTTAGAATAATTTTAAAAGATGATTAATTAAGCCTATTAAGGTGTTGTGTTGTTTGAATTTTTTTTAAATAAAAATTTATTTTTTAACGAAATTCTTAAGCTCTTTTAAAAATTTGCACTTAAAAATATAACCTTTTAAACCCGCTTCCTGTGAATCATTATTTTATATATATATATATATATGTATTAAATTATTTCCTATTATTGTAGGATTCCCTTTTTTTAGTAATCTGAATTTTGTTTTCTTTTATGATTCTTCTAATAAGCATATGCCTATATAAAGGTCTTTGTTATGTATTTTTAATTAATTCATTGGAATAAGACTTACAGTTTTTTTCTTGTTCCCAATTGAAGTTTCGTAATTTTAATATGGTAGGGGACAACGCGCCCCTGCCCAGGGTCCGCCTCGAAATTTTTTTTTTAGTGATCATACAATTTTTGATGTGATTGCACAATTGAATTGGTGTTTCAATGATCTATGGAGTTTTTTTTTTTTAAATGTTTTTTGGCGTAACAAATCTGCAATCTAGTATTTTGTTTGCTCTTACTTATTTTGTTTCTTGATTATGCTTACTGAAAGAGATGATTCATTTCAATCTCTGAGTGTGAGGTTAGATAGAAAGAATTATTCGCATTGGAGTTGTGTGATGAGAAACTTTTTAATGGAAAAAATTAGAGGAGCATGTTATTGGAACTTGTGTTCAATCTAAAAGTACTAATGAGAATTATGTTACTCTGTTAGATACGTGGGAAGCAAACAATTCAAAAATTATTATTTGGATTAACAATTCTATTGAGCATTCAATAGGTGTACATTTGGCAAATTATGAGACGGCAAAAAAGGTTTGGGATCATCTATAGAGGCTATACACTCAATCAAATTTTACAAAGCATATCAGTTAGAGATTGACATACGTGCTCTTTCGAAAAAGGAATATGAGTGTTCATGAGTTTTATTCTACTGTGACAGATATTTAGGATCAATTGGTTCTTACATAATCAAACGAATTAAAGGTATGTGGTGCCTATATTGCTTGTAGAGAAGAGCAAAGATTAGTTCAGTTCTTGAGCTCTTCGTAGTGATTTTGAAGGACTTAGGTGTTCAATTTTGCTTCCCTAATAAGGAACAAGAAAAAAACTGAGAGTCTTATTCCAATGAATTGTGAGCCAATCACCTATGTAAGAAGAGGCGCATATAGATTGTGGTTGTAGGGAGAAAATCAAATTGCTCAATGAGGGTAATGAGGATCAGTGGGAAGAACTTGATGTGCGCTACTGCTGTAGCATCAAACTATGGTGGTTTATAGCCTTGAGGTGGTCCGTTAGCATTAGACTATGTCCGGGTTGTCAGAGGCTTCAAAGCTCAGGATTGCTGGGTCGCAAATCGATTTTAGTTTCTCAGCTTAGGAAATTTCTGTTGAAGGAATTTATGATGTTGAAACAGGATTCCTGTGTTTGGTGGGTTGTAGAAAGTTGAGCTCATCACTTAAAAGATATGGCAGTGATTCTATGCACTGTCAGATTTTACTGAACATAAAAAACAAAAAATAATATATATATATATTAATTTGATTATGGAGGGTGAGAAGAAATGGTCCCGGGGAGGGGTGGGTGGGATGTGGTGTAGGACAATGGGGGATTGCTTTTAGTAGGGACTAGGGATTGCTTTTCGTTGCCAAAAATAAATAAATCACGATTTGAGGAGGCAGTGTTTGAATTAGGGGTTGCTAAACGTGAGGAGACTGAAGAGAAAACAAAAATTAAGAAATTGATGGAAGAGAAGGGGCTTCTCTTAGTAGAGCTGGTAAACAGGCCAGCCTTACCTATTTCGGGCCAACCCATTCAAGTCACGGGCCAAAACGAGCAGAGCAAATATGACCAATTTTTATTCGAACGAGCTTTTAGCCAGCCCATGCAAGTTTACAGACTAAAATGGGCCAAAATAGGTCAAAATCTTATAAAAATGTTCAAAGATTAATTTCACAAATTTTATAATTCTTCAAATAAAAATAAATAATATATAAATATATAATAATAATTACTACAAATGATGGACAAAAATATTGATAAGTTAAAATCATCTAAAATTTATGAAGATATTTTAAAAAATCTTCAAAAATAATTAAATAAACAATAATGTACATGTTAAATTGTTTTTTAAGTGTAATTAAACTAAGTATGATTAAGGATAATCTTCAAATATTTTTATAGGTAAATTTCATTTCAGAATCCAGAGAGGTAATTTATAGATAAAATTTACCTACTTTAATACTTCCGCTCTGCAAATTGTGAATTTTGATCTTGTAATTTACTCTTACCAAGACTATCCGCGATAAATTTTGTCGGTAATCCGTAGGTAATTTATAGGTAAAATTTAAAATTGTGAATTTTTTATAGTATAATTTACCTACGGAAGACTATCATCCGTCGGTAAATTCCGTCGGTAATTCGTATGTAATTTATCGGTAAAATTTACCTACGGAACACTTCCATCAAAAATGTTCCGTAGTATTCCGTCAGACTGCAATTTTTTAAAAAAATATGCATAAAAATTACCTACTAACACTTCCGTTTGCACCTTCCGTAGATTCCATCTAAGAATGGATATCTGTTTGTGAATTACTAAATTCAATTTAACTAGCTTCTGCACTTTGTTTCCAGAACTATGAATTTTTTTGTAAAGGATTCCAATAATAAAAATTCTATTTGAGCTTTGATAGGACCCAATATAAAGCTAACTAACCTTGTTTTTAGATGATTGACAAATTAGAAGAAGCTTGGAGTGAAGGAGATGAATGAAAGAAGAGGCCCTTTCAAAAAAAAAAGAAGAAGATAGTTCTCATCATGGGAATCTAATGAGGACACCCATTAATTATTTTAATTAATTAAGTATCTTTGTCTTTTAATTGTTTTATTTGATTAATTAGGATTAATTATTTTTTCTTGTGCATCATGCATCAAGTATTATAGTTTCCTTGTTTAAGCAGGATTCTTGTTTAGCAAGGATTCCTTTGAGCCTTTATAAATACTTAATTATTTTATTTTTGTAAGCAATTTTTATTTTTATTCAATAATCAAAATCTAACAAACTTTGATAAATCTCTTTGAGATTGTATTTATTGTTTTTTAATTAAGACTTTACTTGGAAATTTGTTCGCTTAACAATTTTGGCTCCTTTCACACTATGTCAAAATCTTTCAAATTTTCAATTGCTTTATTGATAATAAATTAAGTAGTTATACAGTAAAGTTTTCCAAGAGATGAGAACCACTTTAAATTAAAGAAACAATAAAAAATGTGGAATTTTTTTTTGATGGATAATAAAGAATGTGGAATTAATTATTAAAGTTAAGGTGGGAGACAACTAGCATGCTGTTGCTTTTTTGGAATGGGTGAAGAAAACAACTCTAGCTAAAATTTTAGAAGTTTAGGTCAAGCTTTAAGCTTCAATTTTGCAAAAAGTTTCCCTTGTTAAAGATGAAATGTTTAAATCTTTATGATCAAGGTTCTTAAAAAAATTTAATTTAGAAAAAGAAACCCCAGTTTTGTTGATTCCAAATCTTTAGGAAGTACTACTGTTTTTATTTTTCAAAATAGAGCATCAGTAAGATTATTGTTAATGATTCAACCCCCAAATCAAACATTATTTACGCAACTTGGAGAGAAAGAGTAAAGGAAAAATAAAACAAAATAAAATTAACTTACCTTGTTCTTAGATGAATGATAGAGGAAAGACGTATGGAGGAAGTTAGATGAACCAATTATCTATACCTACATAAGAAATCAATGTCACTCAATAAATTATACTCAAATATCCACAGGAATCTGTGTACTCAAAATTAACAATTAGAAATGGATTCAAAAACTTATGTAAATAACCAGACAAAAAGTAACATAGCATAAAAATCCTAAGCATTTTCTTCAAAAGAAAACAAAAACCTCATACGGAGGGATTGATTTTGATATTTGGTTTGTTACTGCAAGCACATGAAAGGACTACGATATTGAAGGATATGTTGAATCTAACCCCCAAATAACCCCCAAAACAAAGATGAATATCAGATAACCCCCAAATCAAATGCCGACCATGTAGAAGGAGAAAAGCCAAAATAATAAAAATAAATAAAAGTAACCTTGCTCGACATCAAAGGGAAAGAAGTTGGGAGTGAAGAAGATGAACTAATTATCAAGATCTACGAAAGGACTACGATATTGAAGGATATGTTGAATCTGAGAGTAGACTTTCGGCTCAAAAAGCTTTTTAGAAACCGTGGGAGACAAGATAAGGAATACCAATAAAGGTAAGGGTTGAGTCATTGTTTTCACTTTTATAAAATGAAAAGCGAGCTATTTTTGGCCTGTAAAATCTTGGGCTTTGTTTTTGGGTCTATGTGGATGTAGCCCAACAGGCCTGCCGGGAGTTTATAATCAATGAAGATATCTTTGACGGGCATTTTTCATGGGGCTTAAACCATATGCGCCTGGTCAGGCCAAGGATTAAAACCAAGGGTTGAGGTGACGTAACCGTGTTTTTGCGCTCAAAATACGCTGATATTTAGTTAATTTCAAAATCTACGCGATCAATCACAATTGATTTAAAACTCGCTTTATAAAAGTTATGCGTAGCACTCGCTTTTTCCTCACTCCGACAAAAATCGAAATCACAGATCACTTTTTCGACAAAAATAACCCAAAAATAACTTTTTTATATTTACAACGAACCAAATATAAAAGCCTAAACTTTCTAATGATCCTCACCCTTTCCGCAAAACTTCCTCAATCCCTAATACTATTATTCTGAAGGAATTTTCATTCTAATATTTCGTGACGCACAGAAGCTTCGGATTACGCCTTCTCAATTACCTTTACCAATGTTTTTCTTCATAAATATTTAACTATTAAAGTTGGTTACCTACATTATTTTGTCGCTTACGAACTACAAATTAATTTGAGATACGACCTACGACTAAATTTAAATATGTAAAAATTTTAAAGACGCAAATTTATCAATAGATTAACAAATTAACCCACGAAAAAATCGATTTTCAACGCTTAAATTTTCAATCGAAAGTCATTAGCAGAAAAATTGAATGATTATATTTTTCATAAATTCGATCAACATCCAAACGCCAGGCCACCCGACGCCTTCCAGATTCTCAAGATGTCACAACCTCATCCTTCGCCAGGAACAATTAAGTATAAATTGATAAATTACGGTATCAGATTGCTTCAAGTTTGATGAGTCAAAGAAATTGATCTTAAAATTATTTGTTTTTGTTATAATTGCAAATATTGGAATGTTAAATTAACAATTTTTATGTTTTAATTATTTCCATATCATCATTAATGAATTTTTTGGTCAATACTATTATTTTTTTTATTATCATTACTGTATTAACAACATTACTTAAAATTATTAACATTAATATCAAAAGAAGAAACATGTAAATGAATAACTATCCTTTGGTAATTTTATATATTTGAATCACACTTTAATCACGCTTTACCAAATACGCAAAAACATCAATTTACATCAGAAGAACTTTAACTAAACGTTGCCTCACCGCTTCAGAACGATTTTTATAACCACAATTTGTTAAACGCACGTTTCTAAATCGCACTTTTTTTCATCGCAACCCCAAACAGAGCCATAGAAAATAGACATAACTAAGTTAGGAGCCCCAATATCATTTTATTTGGAAATTTGGAAGCAAGAGACCTAAAATCAAGTTCATGCATTCTGATTTAAAAAATATTTGATAAATAATAAAAACTAAATTAACAAAAAGTGCACCACAAGTACTACATTAGCGAATAGGGCACTAACATTAGTAAACCTTGGGTACTATATACTATATTAACGAATTGGGCACTATATTGGTAAACCTTGGGTACTACATACTACATTAACGAATTGGGCACTATATTAGTGAACCTTGAGTATTACATTAGCGAATTGGGCACTATATTAGTGAACCTTGAGTATTACATTAGCGAATTGGGCACTACATTAGTGAACCTTGAGTATTACGGGATGGTACATCTGAATTCTGAACTGAGATGGACGAATCCATCAACATCAACCATGATGCTACTCAGTAAATTAATTATTTTCTTCTTCCCAAAAATGAAAAATCCAAAAAAAAAAAAAAGGAAAGAAAACAGAAGAAGGTAGTGCATAAACTGTCCTGTATGCAACTTGACTCAGCAGATGGAAATAAAAAGGGGAAAAGGAAGACACAAAACCTATGAAATGAAGTGAAGGGGGTTGTAGATTTTCTTATATTTGCTTCTTTCTAATAGAAAATCTTAAAATCAAATCTATATACATAAATCTGAATGATTTTAATCTTTATATTATAATTTAAATAATACAATAAATAAAATGGAATTGGAGTAGAAAATAAAAAATAACAGTATAGATTTTTACTCTATTTTTATTTTTTCTTATATTTTTTTTTTCTTTATATATTTTTCGACAAAAGATAAAAATTTACTGGATGCAGTTACCAATATAATCTATAAAACACGTAATCAAAAGCGTTAAAACTTTAAATGAGCACGTAACATCTAAGCATACAAATGACGCTGCGCCTACACATTCATAATCCTAAATGCCTAAATAATTTAATATTTCGTATATGCAACATATCGATAAACATGAGCTTGATCTTATAACTTTGCCGATCGAACTTATCATTCGACCGGCGAAACTCAAGATCCACAGTTAAGCCTAACCGTCAACGATACACCCGCCGCAAATAAATGATGACAAAAACACGCCATCGACAACGAAAACACGAAAAAAAAACAAGGAAAAACAAACGCAAAACCTATCGATGCAGAAACCACTTTATTGGAAAAGAAAGGGAATGAAATTATGGAATTGATGATTTCAAGCCAAGAATTGCCAAAAAAAAATCACCTCTCATCTCTAATAAACAAGGATTAAAGAAAAAAAGAAAATTGCAGAGGGACTCGCTTTCTCTATTTCCTTTCCCTATACTTTTCATTTTTTATATTTTCCTCTTACCTTATATTTTCCTCAAATTTTGTATCAACTAAACATAACTAATATTTTTTTTTTCTTTCCTTAATACTTTCCAATAACCAAACACAACATTTGTTTCTTCCAAATTGTAATTGCTCATAATTAAATGGATGAACATGCATGTAGAAATGCACTACACCACCATATTACCCAATTAATTAGGAACCGTCTTGATCGATTTCATATTGTCTCAACTATTATCCATATAACATTAAAAAAATAAAATAAAATAAAAACGATAAATGTACTTCCAGATATTACGGCTTGGGAATTTAATAGATATTAAATCATACATGTATTGAATGTTTGATAGAGGATTTTTTCAAAGGGTATTTATTGGGTTTTTAAACGTTTAGTAACATTTTTTGAGGAATAAATTGTAATAAATATGTTTTAAATTAGTAACGTTTTTTTTTTTTAGTGTGAATAAATTGTAATAAATATGTTTTAAATTATGTTTCTGGGAAACGGGGTTTGTATTCTCACTATATGAGCTTATTTATTGGCCTCTAGGGGTGGCTTTTCAACATACGTCAGGTTACTAGTGATAGAGTGAAGGCTTTCAGGTCACTGCATAATCTCAAAATAAGAATTTCCGTAAATTCCTAAGCACTGCTGTATCCGAGACCTAACACCAATTGACACAAGCACCGTGTGGAGCTTAATCTCGCTTTAAGGAAACCGTACTCATGCGCTCGAATCATACCGTATTCATATTCTGGCTTGTCGTAATACGCTGCTTATTAATCTTAATTTCATTTTTATTTATCGGATTCAGAATTTAGAATTTGCTATATACTAACACTGGCTTCAGAATTTTCCAGAGTGATTCGCACTCCAGAATGGATATTCCGTTTAAGAATACCAACGGAATTTAATCCGGCTTGCAATTTTTGTTCCAGAAACTATGAATTTTTTGTAGTGATTCCAATAATAAAAAAATTCTATTTGAGCTTTGATAGGGACCTAACATAAAGCTAACCAACCTTGCTCTTAGATGATTGACAAATTAGAAGAAGCTTGGAGTGAAGGAGATGAATGAAAGAAGAGGCCTTCCAGAAAAAAAGAAGAAGATAGTTCTCATCATGGGAATCTAATGAGGACACCCATTAATTATTTTAATTAATTAAGTATCTTTGTCTTTTAATTGTTTTATTTGATTAATTAGGATTAATTATTTTTCT